>BTHU01000001.1:12975893-13239851 GCA_036184795.1 Tokudaia tokunoshimensis | reverse complement strand
TTTGCACCTCCCCCTCGTGCCGCTACAGCCGCCACTGCGAGAAGCCACTGGCGACGCCAGAGCCAGGAATCCGGGTGAGTCGGGGCCCTGGGTCTAAGATGTTCCCAGTGTCCAGCGAGACTCAGGAGGAGCTGCCCTTTCCGACTTTTTCTCTTCGCCCGGGTTCTTTGGAGCTCCATGCACTCTGTCACATGGGAGTTGTAGTCTGCCTTATGCTTTTGACTACGGGGTGGATACAGAAAAAGACTACTATTCCCAGCAGGCATTGCGATCAGCTCGTCAACAAACCCTCGGGCCACGCCTCCCAAGCGTGTTCATTGGAGGGCATGTCTTTTAGCCCCGCCTCCCTTCATTTCATTGGTTACTGTCCCTCACAGGGGCCGGTTTCTTGCTTAAGATGCATGGTGATTGGGTACTGTAATTGTCATTTGGCATATAAATAGTCTGTTAATTGGTTAAAGGAGATGTCCATTACTTGTTGTAAGGTAGAGTTCTAGGCAGATCAGGCAGTCGTAGGCTTAGGTTGGTGTCGGTCCCGGAGGGAGGCCGGTCTTGAAATTTGGCCCCGCCCCCTGGCGCTGCCGGAAGAGCGCAATTGGTGGTAGCGTGTGTCGCTTGCGGACGATAGGCGGAGCTGACTAGACAGCGAATATCTATTGGTCTAGGTTGGCGCCGGTCACCGGGGTTGTGGCCGTTTATTGGCTGGTTGTTCCAGCTGTTGCAGGTCCATTCACCATTTTGTGTGTTGGAGTAAAAAAAAAAGGGAGACTCGAGAGGGAGAGCCGGAGGGGGGGCGGGGAGGGACCGGACCGGACTGAGCCGGGGCCACGGCCCCCCGCCCCGAAACCCTGCGGAGCCCGAGGTGAAGGGCGGGACTAGGGCTGACACTGCGTGGGGGTGGAGGGGAGCTGGAGGCCGAGAGGGGACAGGTGGCAGGGACGGGAAGGGGTACAGGGCAAAAGAGGTGGGCGGAATGGTGTGGGAAGGGGTGACAGAGTGGAAGAAGTGATAGGAAGTGGGGAGTGACAGAAAAGGAGTAACTGGGGGAGAGTACTGATAACAGGAATGGAGGGGTAACAGGACTAGATCAGGGTGACAGGGAGAGGAAGGGGACGGAGTTGGAGGGGGTGATGAAGAGAAGCGATGGGCAGAGGTGTCAGATTTGGAGGTCTAGAGATGGCCGACAGAAGAGTGTCTAGGGGGAATAGGTGATAGAAATAAATGGGGTGACCAGCAGGGGCTAACAGGAGGGGGCCTAGTATCTGAGGAAATAAGGTACAGGTGGTGACAAGATGGGAGAGAGAGGCAGAGAGAAGATGGTGTCAGGAGGGTGGATGGAAATAGAGGGGATGAGACCCTAAAGGGCATGGAGTGGCCTCAGCTTCAGGAGTTTCACGTTCTGAAAGGGAGGTGAGGGCCCACAGGACCCTGGGTAGTAGTTAGCTATGGTGCACAGGAAGAGAGTAGGCCCAAGAAAGAGAGGTTTGGCTCTGGGGTAAAGAGGCCAGTCCAGGTAACAGGGTTAAGGGATGTCGGTTGGTGTGCTTTTAGGCCCTTGGTGGGGTGTAAAGGTTTATGTTTGGGCACTGTTTGTACCAGATCTCAGGCTCCGGAATGGTGCCCTAGCAGGTCAGTGGGGAGATGGCAGTGGAGTCTGTTTTACTACACATCACTTTGGTGCTCATCCCAGGCCCTTCAGGGTCTGCCTATGAGAACCGCAGAATTGTCCCACAGAAGGAGAAGGCCTCAAGTTGGAGAGCATGAGATCTGGGATTCCAGTCAGCCTGAAGACTGTCAGAGGGGTCTCTGATTGTGTTTGGGGGAATCTAGGACAACTCATGTTTGGCTTCTCAAGTTTTCCAAGTCACTTTGGAGTAAAGTTTTAGGGGTTTTGTTTTGCCTTTTTTTTTTTCCCCTTCTTTTCTCAGGGCAGCTTGAAAGGGGGCGGGCAGAGTGACTGTTCAGGAAGTGGGTGAGGTTGGCTTGTTGGGCTTGCCCTGCTGTCTTTGACCTCATCCTCCTTATCCCCACCTGGAGCTGTTGAGCATATTTGGGTATCTGAGGGTGCTGACCATTTCAGACACTTTGCCCAGCCTGCCCAGACTGGGTAAGGATACACGCAGGCCAGAAGTGGGGGCTGGGCTTGCAGGCATCGCGCTGGGTACTGTTGTAGAAAGGGGAAGACTCCCGTGTAGTGGGACAGAGAAAGCCTGGGGTGTGCAGTTCTGTGTCCCACTGTGTGATGACGTGTGCTGCATTTGTGCGCGTGCGTGTGCTCATGTACAGTCCTGTGGCAGTGCCGGTATGAGCTGTTGCCCTAAACGTGCCCCTGCCTGCTCCCTGCCAGGGCCTGGGGAAGATGGTTGTACCTGGCAGACCTGGGATACTAAGCAGAGTGGGCAAGCATCCCTAGGGACTCCGAGCTGCCTACTCCTTCCCACAGTACCTGGCCATGCATGACTGCCTGGAGGGTGGAGGAAGAGTAGAGGAAAAAGAGAAGCTTACATCTCAGCTGTGTCTCCTCCCTTTTGTGGCTTGGTGCTGAAGTGCATCTCTGTGTGCATTTGCGTGTGTGCTCTCTATGTGATGAAGGTGAGAGCAAGCATGATGTGCGGATCACATGATGGGCAGCACACGGCTGTGGTTAGGAGCTCAGTTCTGTGGCCTGAGAGCACCTGGGTTCAGAAGCTCCCCTTCCCCCCTCCCCTGTGCTGCTTTGTAGGTGGATAATCTTAATCCAAGCATATCAGTCTCTCTGCACCTTGCTTCATAGTAGCACTCACCTCTTCGGGCTGTTGGGCGGGGAAACTAGGCAGCTTAGCAGAGGGCAGTGTGATTGCTCCATGGTGTAAACTCTCAGTGATCCTCACACTCCTGGGGGGGGGACCTGGAGCCTGTGTGTGCACACTGCATGCCCCCTGCAGAAAGAGCAGGGAGCCAGGGTTATATACGCTTCAGAGGAGAGCCAGCCAGGTGCCAGTCTGTGTCTGAATGCTTGCCAGAGCTCACATGAGCTAGAGAGAGTCTTGTGGATCATGGAAGTGAGGCGGTCAACTCAGCAAGTCCAAAGACCCGAGGGACCCTGGGTCTGTGGGTTTTCACGGCCGCTTCCGATGATCTCTGCTGCTCTCCTGTCTCACAGGTGGACAGACGATGAAGCCAATGAAGAAGGCATGCCCTGGCCTTGCAGGTTCCGCCAGTGGCAGCAAGTCCCCACCAGCTACCAGGGCCAAGGCTTTGAGACGGCGAGGGGCTGGGGAGGGTGACAAGCCGGAGGAGGAGGAGGAGGCACAGCCACAGGAGCAGACAGGGCCAGAAGAGGCTGAAGAGGGTGAGGAAGAGGAGGCAGAGCAGGACCCTGGAGCTGAGGGACCGCATCCAGAGCTGCACCCCAGTGACCCTACTCCAGGCCTAGCTGAGGACCCCAAGGGGGATGGGGAGGCAGGCCGCTGGGATCCCCCCCTCAGTCGCAAGACAGCCACATTCAAGTCGCGAGCCCCCAAGAAGAAGTATGTGGAGGAGCACGGCACTGGAAGTAGTGGTGTGGTCGGAGCCCCTGAAGAGCGGGAGCGGACGCCTGAGGACGCCAGTGCCCTGGGTGTCCCTCCTCGGCCACCCACCTCCACTCGGTCCTCCTCTACTGACACGGCCAGTGAGCACTCAGCAGACCTGGAGGACGAGCCCCCAGAGGCTTGTGGTCCAGGCCCCTGGCCCTCTACAGGCACCAGCGGAGGCTATGACCTGCGGCAGCTAAGGTCTCAACGGGTGCTGGCTCGGCGTGGCGATGGCCTCTTCCTGCCTGCTGTCGTGCGCCAGGTGCGCCGTAGCCAGGACCTGGGCGTGCAGTTCCCTGGGGACCGAGCCTTGACTTTCTATGAAGGAGTACCAGGTGGTGGTGTGGATGTCGTTTTGGATGCCACGCCACCTCCGGGTGCACTGATGGTGGGCACGGCTGTCTGCACTTGTGTGGAACCTGGGGTGGCTGCCTACCGAGAGGGTGTAGTGGTGGAGGTGACCACGAAACCAGCTGCCTATAAGGTCCGCCTCAGCCCCGGCCCCAGCTCCCACGCAGGCCCACCAGGCACTCTGCTACAAGCCCAGCAGCCGCTGCACCGTGAGCCCGAGGAGGCTGTCTGGGTTACCCGCTCTAGCCTGCGCCTGCTTCGGCCCCCCTGGGAACCCGAGGCCTTGCTGAGGAAGCACCCTGCAGGCCCAGAGGAAGAGCAGGCCGAGCCGGGGGCAGCTTTGCCTCCTTGCCCTTCTTCCTTGGAGCCCAAGCAGTCTGAGGATGCCGAGGTCTCCAACATCAGCTTTGGTAGCAACCTGGGGACTCACTGTGAGGAGGGTGAAGAGAAGCACCCACCGTCCCTGGGCACCCCAGTCCTGCTCCCACTGCCTCCACCCCAGCTCCTGTCACCGCCCCCGAAGTCCCCAGCCTTCGGTGGCCCTGGCCGCCCTAGTGAGCAGCCTTCGCCTTGCCAGGAAGGGAGCCAGGGTGGCAGCCGCAGTAGCAGTGTGGCCTCACTGGAGAAGGGGGCCGCGCCAGCAGCCCGCGCTCGCACACCACTGACAGCCGCCCAGCAGAAGTACAAGAAGGGAGACGTGGTCTGCACGCCCAACGGCATCCGAAAGAAGTTCAATGGCAAGCAGTGGCGCCGGCTGTGCTCCCGGGATGGCTGCATGAAGGAGTCCCAGCGGCGGGGGTATTGCTCACGCCACCTGTCCATGAGAACCAAAGAGATGGAGGGCCTGGCAGACAGTGGGCCAGGTGGGACTGGGCGGCCTGCCGGTGTGGCAGCCCGTGAAGGAAGCACCGAGTTTGACTGGGGCGATGAGACTTCGAGGGACAGTGAGGCCAGCAGTGTGGCAGCCCGGGGAGACTCCCGCCCACGCTTGGTGCCCCCCGCCGACCTGTCACGCTTCGAGTTTGATGAGTGTGAGGCGGCTGTGATGTTGGTGTCACTGGGCAGCTCCCGCTCAGGCACGCCCTCCTTCTCTCCGGTCTCCACACAGTCGCCCTTCTCCCCAGCCCCCTCACCCTCACCCTCACCGCTCTTCGGCTTCCGTCCTGCCAACTTCAGCCCCATAAATGCCTCACCTGTTATCCAACGCACTGCTGTTCGCAGCCGCCACCTGAGCGCCAGCACCCCTAAGGCAGGCGTGCTGACACCACCAGACCTGGGTCCCCATCCACCGCCACCTGCCCCTCGTGAGCGCCATTCCTCTGGCATCCTACCCACCTTCCAGACCAACCTAACCTTTACTGTGCCCATTAGCCCTGGGCGGAGGAAGACAGACCTGCTGCCCCATCCAGGGACATTGGGGGCCTCTGGAGCAGGAGGTGGGGGAGCTGCCCCAGACTTCCCCAAGAGTGACAGCTTAGACTCTGGAGTAGACTCGGTGTCCCACACACCTACCCCCTCCACACCGGCTGGCTTCCGAGCCGTGTCACCCGCCGTGCCCTTCCCTCGCTCCCGCCAGCCTTCACCATTGCTGCTGTTGCCCCCACCTGCTGGACTCACCTCAGATCCAGGGCCCTCTGTGCGAAGGGTACCTGCCGTGCAGCGGGACTCACCTGTCATTGTCCGCAACCCCGATGTGCCACTGCCCTCCAAATTCCCTGGAGAGGTGGGCGCTGCAGGTGAGGCCCGGGCAGGGGGGCCTGGACGGAGTTGCCGTGAGACCCCAGTGCCCCCTGGGGTGGCCAGCGGGAAGCCTGGCCTGCCTCCACCTCTGCCTGCCCCCGTGCCCATCACTGTGCCTCCAGCCGCACCGACTGCTGTGGCCCAGCCGATGCCCACCTTGGGCCTGGCTTCTTCACCCTTCCAGCCTGTGGCCTTTCACCCTTCACCTGCTGCCCTGTTGCCAGTTCTCGTGCCGAGCAGCTATCCCAGCCACCCTGCTCCCAAGAAGGAAGTCATCATGGGCAGGCCCGGAACAGGTAAGAGGGTAGGTGGCTAGGCTGCCGTCCGAGTCGGGCTTTCAAGGGTGATGAGCTGCCTGTCCTAGGAGGGCTATGGGGCAGATTCGGAAGAGCCCCACATGCCAGCCAAGGGACTCTTCAGACCTAGTGTGGCATTATTACAGGGTGCTTGTTGGGGACCGTCAGCAAGCCTCTCCTGAGAACACACTCCCCAAGACAGGCCCCTGTGGGGCTGATGGAGGCACAGAGTGGTAGTCAGGACGACATCTCCTGGGCCTCCAAGAAGATAAGCATGGCTCAGGGTTATCTTACACATTTCACACCCAGCCCACAACACAGCAATCAACCACACACCCTGAGCTAACGCTTTCAAATGTTAGCTCATTTTGTCTTTATATCACTGATAGGTGGGTGCCAGGAATGTGTTTGCTTGGAAGAAACTGAGGCCAGGTTAGTGAGTTCACACGAAGGCAGGCTGGCTCTGGTGCATAGGTGATGGGGAAACTAAGACTCTTGACGGCCCTTTTCTCTCGTGTTGGAGGGTGGATTGCAGGGTGGGTGCCGGGCGCTCCTCCAGCCGTGAATCCAGATCGGCTATCCTCAAGACAGGGTGTAGACAGCTGTGTGTGAACAGTGGCAGCGCAGAGCGGTTGGGTGATGGTCAGTGGTCTGGAAGCTGTGCTTGTCTTGAGAAGATGCTGATCCAGTCAGGAAGGGCTTGGAGAAAGGGCCCAGGCCTGTGAGCTGCTGCTCGAAGGCCAGCCAGATGAGAGCGAGGCAAGGCAGGCAGGCGTGGGGGAGAAGCAGAGAATTAGAAGACTAGAGACAGCCCCTGGAAAGTAGGGGATTGTTGGGGTGTGCGGCAGAATTGGTGAGCAAGAGTTAGACCTCAGAGGACTTGGGAACATTACCTGAGGGGAGTGGGGAGTTGCAGAAGGTTTTGAGATGCGACCATAGCAGCACTATGGAGGGAGGTTCGAGCCCTGAGAGCAGAGGAAACGGTGAAGGAAGGAGTCTGGTTTGTGGATGTGGGTAGGAGTCGCTGTGGCTTAGGCTCAGGGTGGAGCCACTTGACAAAGGAGCTAAGTCTTGCCCTTAACGAAGCACCATCCTAGTAGGCCTTTCTCCAGAGCCAGGGCAAAGGAACATGGGCCACGTCTGTCCCCTGTGCTCATTACTGAGGGTAGGAGCTGTGTGCCGCATCCTTCTCCTCAGCACATTTTACATTTGTTACTGTCGTTGACCCAGACTGTTTCTGAAGTATGCACAGCAGGAATTTCCGTTTAGGCAGATCTGTAAACGGCAGGGGAAGGTCTCTAGCTACCCTGAGTACCTGTTTCTTACATGCCTGTGCACAGCCTCCACCACAGCTTACCCATGCATCTCTTGACACACATGTACTCCACTGCTGGCTGGGTGGGCTGGGCCGCATTACCATTTGTTGGTAATGCTGCAGCTAGGACAGGCCTAGGAGAGGCTCTCTGTCATGTCCAGATGAGGAAAACTGAGGCCTTGACCAGAAGAAGGTCCTGATATCACCCAGCAGGGAAGGCACACTTCTGCCTTACCCAGGTCTTCCAGCTTCCAGATCATAAGACTCACTACCAAGTGTTCCAGTTGGAGCATCTTATTGGGCACTGGCAGTGCTATCCTTGGCATGCCATGTCTGTGAGCCCCACAGAGTATTCCCTCAGAACCCTCACAGTGCTGCGGGACGTCAGCGTGATGATAGGTCCCATTAAATACTGGAGGAGGAGCCTGCAGCTCAGAGAGTCGTAAGTCACTTACCTAAGGTTACCTAGTTAAGGAGAGAGAGCCAGGATTTGAACAGACTATCTGGCTCCACATACTAGGCATTTACATACTATCAGTGTGGTGGTGGTGATGATGATGATGGTGGTGGTGGTGGTGGTGGTGGTGGTGGTGGTGGTGATGGTGGTGGTGGTGGTGATGGTGATGATGGTGATGATGATGATAGCTGTGATTGAAATAACCCTTTATTGATCACATACTATGTGCCTAGCCCCAGGCTAGGGGCCATCTCAGCAAATCCATCTAATGCTGTACAACAAGGATTCCTAGCCCTGCTGTCCAGATGTAGAACTAAGGTTCAGGAAAGGGAGGCCTTTGCTGGAGGCCACCTGGTTGTTAGAACTTGTCCAGCGCCTGTCCTGGCGGTTCTGAGGAGTGACTCCCTGACTACGCCCATACTGAGGCATCTGGGCTGCCCTCAGGGTTGTAGGCAGGCAGCCTTTCATTTTCCTCCCAAAGGCCTCCCTAGCCTCTGGGAGGCAGGTGCCTGCAGGCCTACTGCCTTCAAAGTTCAACTAGGGCTAACAGTGTCTAGTGGCATAAAAGGGTCACAGTCCTGGCCCCTTTTGCCCTTCCGTGTCAGGGCCTGACCTTCCATCAGAGGGCAGCAGGTGTGAGGGGGTGGGCTGGGACAGCCGGCCTGCTCCTGTTCCCTTCCACCCCCCACCCCCGCCCTAGGCATTTGCTTCCTCTGGGGGACATGCTGGGGCAGGCTGCCGGCAGGCATTCTCTGCATTCTGATCATGGCACGGCCAGCCAGCTGCCACTGCCACCTCCCTCTGACTCTGCCCGCCCGCTCCCCAGGAAAGGAACACCCCTCCAATGCCAACCTGTGGCCCCACCCAGGAGGCCAGGTGTCTCAGTCCCATGGCCGGAGTGACCTCCCTGCCAGCTCCCTGCATGGCTTTGCAGTGTTGACACTTTACAGCCCCTCCTGGGCCTCTGTCCAATTGTCCTCTCTCACTCCCTTCCAACCACTGGGTATCCCTCCGTCCGTGGGCTCTGGGTCTTTGGATCATTCTCTAGGCCTCTGCTGTCTACCTTTCTGTCTCAGGACTGCCTAGGTGTAACACCTTTATGGTTTTGTCCTTCCTTGGCCTTCAGCCCTTGTCAAACTTCCAGCCAAGATTCTTCTGTCTTGGCTCCCAGTCAAGGGGGTCCTGTGTCTGCCGTGGCCTCCCTGGTCCTCCCTTTCCTATTTTCTCATTTAACTTTGCCTTTGTTATTTCTGCTGTTGTCGCTTCTGAGGCAAGTTTCCATAGAGCCCTTGTGACCCTTGAGGTCTTTTGTTATTGTTGTTGTTGTTTTTGTTTTTGAGACAGGATTTCTTTATATATCCCTGTCTGACCCTGAACTCTCTCTGTAGTCCGGGCTATAGATTCTATAAACTATAGATTCCCCTGTCTCTGCCTCCCAAGGGCTGCGATTCCGAGCATGTCCACTTTACACGGCACTGGGGATTGAACCCAGGGCTTTTTCCATGCTTTTCCTTTTTGAGACCAGGTCTCATTTATAGGTCATACTGATCTTGATCTTAGGGTAGTCCTCCTGTCTCAGCCTCTCAAGTACTGGGATCACAAATGTGTGCTGCCATGTTCAGTTCTCTCAAGTTAGATATTCTTGCTGTCTCTGTCCCAGCCTCATACTCCTATTCTGTGCATGTCAGTCTCTTTCTTTTTCTCTCTTTTAATACTCACATATTTGAGAAAGTGTGAGAGAATGTGCATGTGTGTGTGCCAGTGTGTGTCACGGTGAATTTGTGAAAGTTGGAGAACAGCTTGTTGGAGTCAGTTCAGTCCTTTTAACTTTATCATGTGGGCCGTGGGAAGCAAGCTACTTTACCCACTGGGTCAGCTCACTGGTCCAGGTTCTTTAACCTTTTTAAACTAGAGGGCAGTGGCCAAACACTACGCCTCCTTCCCCTTCCCTTCTTTTTTAAATTCTTAGTGTGTGAGGGAGGCAGAAGACAGTTTTGTGGAATCAGTTTTCTCTTTGCACACTTATGTAGGTTCTAGAAATTTAATTCTGGTTGTTTGTACAACAAATGCCTTTACCTGCCGTGCCACCCCCACCCACTTCCCCATATCCTTCTTAAGAGTGTAGGGAGGTTGTCCAGGCCTGGGGGCTCCCTCTTGGTCCTTTACAAATGAACAATTTGTTATTGCCCCATAACCTGCTTAGAAATGTCAGCGGGTCTAACTTGTACATCCACCCACCATACACCTGTTCTCCACTGGCAGGAAGACGGGGGCTATATGGGCAAAGCTAGGGGATCCGGCTAGAGTGGGTGGCAGGAAAGCAGGTCTCATGCTAACCCACCTATCTGCTAGAGGGCATGACCCAAACACCCTGACCCCTGTCTTCCAGGGGACACATTTGGTGTTAGCTCAAGACCAGGTATTTCAATATGCCATGATCAGTGGGCGGGAAGTGAGTCCTAAAGAGGGGCTGAAGGGGTTGGATCTGTGTCAGCCGCACTCCCTGTGGAACTCAAGTCTCTCCTCACTTTCTCTCCAACAATGAACTGGTTGATTCCAGTTCACCTTTCTGCCAGCTGCAGGGCTGAGCAGTCCTGCAGCAAGTGAGTGGAAAAGGCAAATACAGAATGGGATGGGGAGAGCCAGGAGTTACTGTATCAGAGGAGGCCCAGAGGTCGGGACCACTCTGGTTCTTGTAGACATGAGAGGAAAGTTCAGGTAGGGTTCTCATAGAACTGAAGTATGAGGAATAAACAGAGTTCAGAGTCGTGAATGAAAGGATGAACGTACGTGAACTCTCTGTAGCTAGCTAGAGCTGAAGCTATCGTTCACTAGACTCCAGATTTGGAGGATGGCTGCAATGGAGGAGAAGCCTAGCCAGGTCCGGCTTGAGAGCAAGGCTGAAAAGCTGGGGCAATTGTAAAACTTAGAAACAGTTTAGAGAAGGTGAAGGATGGGAAGGTCGGCTCTTAAGGATCAGATCTCAGTAGATTATCTGAGACAGGAAGAATCATGGTAAGAGCGTTACTTGGGGGCAATGATAAGGAACTTTCCTGAGCCTGTAGAAGTCTTGGTAAGAGACCCCAAACTCTCCAAGTTTAAATCTCTAGCACCCGACAACTGAGAGGAGTCAGGCTGCCTCCTCGTGGTAGCTAGCGGTGGGGCAGTAGACGCACGCATGCGCAGCGAGGGGGAGGCGTGCATCCCGGAGACCCTGGCGCCCGGGCATTAATGGCTCCATTAGTGGCCGGGAGGGAGGCGCATTAGCGGCGGCGACGGCGTCTGGCTCCCATTACCACCGGCGGCAGCGGCTGCACCGCAGGCGGCTGGACCCTAGCCCGGCGCGCCGCCTCCTCCGCCCGCATTTCGTCCCTGGTTCCCGCTCCGCACGAGGGCGCGGGTAGGAAACCCCAGTCTATTTAGGCTGAAAAACTGGAGTCTGACAGGCTTGGGTTCAGATGTCGGTTGTGGCATCTCCTGAAAGCAAGATGTTCCCTCGCAAGACGGGAAAACGGTGCACCTGGGGCTTTGTGGATACAGACAGGCCGCGCCCAAATCCGTCTGCACCTATGGGTGCGGATTCCCGCGCACCCTTGGGGGTAGATTACCACCTCCACCACCCCAGCGGCGGGTCTCGGTCCTTTCTATTGGTTACTGTCGCACCTTCCGACCGCCGATTGGCAGAGGTTCCCCTCCCCACCCCACCCCGCCCCTCAGTGTAGTTAACCCCTACGTGGCCAGGTCCTCCGGCTGGGTGCTCCCCCCACCCCCATCCCAGACAGACTGGGTGCCAGCTGGCCCGCGCCCCGTCGCGGCCCGCGTGGGTGTCAGGCCGGCCGGGCACTCGCCCGCCTTCCAAGCACAAAGCGGCTTTGTAGGGCCTGCCGGGGACTGGCTGGGGGCCAGGCAGCTAGTGGAAAATCTCGTGAGCGCTCAGAGAGGAGGAGAACGCAGGGCGGCGCCCCCTCCTCCGCCGGGCGGTGGCGCCTCATCTGTTCGCGCCGACTAGCCCTCCCAGCCCGGGAGCCTGCACACAACCACTCCCCGCTCTCGCACCTTTCCACCCATAAGCCCCCATCCCACTCTCCACCTGCAACCTGCTCTTCTCCCAATCCCTGGAGACACCCCCCCCCAAACTTCTCCCCTCTCTCGTTTCCCCTTTCTCTCCCTGCCTACCCTAGCTTGGCGCACACTGACTCACCCTGACGCTATTTTTAGCCCCCCCCATCTCTGTGGAGCCTTGCCAGCCCAATCCTAGGCTTGTTCCCCAGGCAACCCTGGCGGTCGCCGACGCCTCCCGGGATGGGTGGGTGGGTGGGTAGGTGGGTGTGTATGTTGAGAGCGGGTGAGGGGAGCTGGGGACACCGGGGTGGTGAGCCGAGCCCGGACCGGGGTGGGGAGCCGCCAAGGGCGGCTGGCGAGGGCGCGGTGCCTCGCGGGCCCAATAATTGGGGCTGTGAGTTCGGGGTGAATCGGCCTGCCCCTAGGTCTGTCAGCATCCCTGGCAGCTTGCCCCTGGCGTCAGGGCAGGTCTTGGCCTGCACCACCGCAGGTGGCGATTGATGTGTCTGGGCTCTCTGTCCCCAGGTCAGGATGGTGTGTTTTGTTGGGAGCTACTTGGTTTTGGCTAAAGCTTTTGTAGAGTTGATGAGGGGTGGTGCAGAGGGTGGTTCCCATCATAGCCCTGCCCCAGTACCTGCGGCGAGTGAAGGGTGGCTGTGTACCTCCTCTCACACAGGGCTGGGGCCCGGGTTTAGGGAAACCCTCAACCCTTTCCAACTTGGGAGGCCCCAGTTAGGGTTGGGTATGACGGGAGAGGGGGAGCTGTTTGGGGGATAGGATCTGCTCTTTCCCTTTCAGTCGTAATCCACCCCCACCCAGGGTTCTTCCACCCTGAACAATAGAAGCTAAGTATAGGGCTGGCCCAGTGCCCAGGGCAGGGGGGCCCTTCCCGCCCGGATTCCAGCCCCTCCCTGTCAGGCAGGGCCCCCACTTGGTTGTACCCTGCCCTGAAAAGGGCCTCTTCCTATCCTTTTTCCCTGGGTACTGTGTGTTCCACCAGATGTGCAGTCTTCCCAGATGTGAGGCCCTCTTTTCCTGCTGTGCTGTGCTGTGCTTGGCTTCTTCTCACCCAGCATTAGTGGGGAAGTCAGCCTTCTTTGAGCTATGTCCCTGGGCTACAGTGCAGTGGGGAAGGGGTTAACTTGCCAGTAGGTGACTCACTAAGACACTCTGTTGGGGAGAGGTGGGGGCAGCAGTGGGGAGATAGTGGGCCACATTGATTTCAGCCTCACATTGCAGTCCCTAGGGCAGTGAGGTAATGGAGGGTCTGAGTCTGGGGCTGCATAAAGAGGAGGGGGCAGTCACCTAATAGTCCCTTTGGTAGCCCCTCTGGGCTGTCAGCCAAGTGACTGGCCCTCTGGAGGTGAGAGGGTTACAGACCTTCCTGTCCCCTTGGGATCAAGTTACCCTTATTATTATTATTTTTTTAACCATCTCCTGCCTTCAACCTTGTCAGTGAACAGGGCACGTTGAAAAGGAGGGTGGCCTGCTCCTGCTCCACCGGACCTTGTATGATTATTACCTGTCCAGTTGTGAACCCAGACCTCTGCTCCTACTGGACGAGACCCCAGACCCTGGCCTGGGTGTCCTCTTTGCTTGCTTTCTGTACTATACTATCATTGTTGCATCTTGTTTCTGGGCCTTTTGTGTCCACCTTGAGTAATGATGAGCACTTGAATTGGAGTCTTGAGTCCTTAAAGCCCTGGCTGTATGGTCATGCATAATTTATTCAGTCTCTTTGAACTTCATCTTCTCACTTAAACCCTGGGCATGAGGCTGATCTCCCTCCCTAGGTGGCTGTGAAACATCAGTGAACAAGATGACATACGCAAGCTTCCACCACAGGGATGCTCCAGCGGTAGCTCCTTTTCTTTCTCCTGGCCCCTTTTCTGGGGGCAATTGAGGGTGAACAGTGGCATTACTCACTGCCTTACACTGCTGAATAGAAGGCCCAGAGTGCCTGGTAGCTTTACAGTGTGACGATGGTGGGTACCTGATGGGCCCGGGTGTTGAAGAAGGTGGTGCCCTGGAGAGTGGGGTTGTATGTTGGTGTCTATGAGTGGTGTCCTGGTGTGGTATTGAGTGGGTTCTTAGGAAGGCCGTGTGAGAGTGAGTGTGGGCATAGTGGACAAACAATGTCTGCTGAGGCTGGCCTAATTCATGTGGGCTGGTGGAAGTTTGATGAGTGTTACTAAGGCATGCACATTTTGATGAGGAATATAAAGCAATGGCGGGTAGGGTGTACTTTTGAGGTAGTACATCTATGCCGGCAGGTGTGTGAAGTATGACTTCGCGTGTGACGGTATGGGTGTAAGACAGAGGGCGTGCAGTGCCCGTAGCGGTGTGTAAGCGACAATGGGTGTGGCATGGAAATAGATCTGTGAGGAGTCTGCGCGCGCCTGTGTACTTGAGTTAGGGCTTAGGGATGATTTGCCCAATCCTTCATCGTTGGTCCGCCCAGCAAGATCCTGCGCGCCAGGTCGGCCACAACACGAGTGAGCGTGTTCCTCGCGCGCACTAGACAAGCGCGACACTCAACTTCGGGCCTCTGCAGCGCAGCACCTGAACCGCCCCCCTGGCTTGCTGCCTATGCTGCAGTGCGCCCTCCCTGCCACCCTACTGCGGGCCCGCCCCCGGCCGGCTTGGAGCCAACCGTAGTCTGCCCCGCCCCGTCCTTATTTGCATATGACTGACGTTCCCTCGGGGCGGCCAATGGGGGCGGGCGCGGCGGGGCCTGACCCGCGCGCGGCGGCAGCAGCCAATAGGCTTAAGTGCAGGGGGCAGGGCTTGCGCGGAAGGCCGCGGGGGAAGCGGGGAAGGGGCGGGGGGAGCGCTGCGGGGGGAGGGGAGCGCGTAGTAGTGGCGGGGCGGGGAGGCGGCGGTGGCTCGGCGCGGGGCTCGCTTGGAGCGCACGGACGCTAGCACGCTAGTCCGTCTATCCGCCGGGGACCCGAGGTCGACCTGGTGTCCAGCCGCCGGCCCAGGGCCCGGAAAGGCGGGGCGGCGGCTCTGACTGCCGGGCGCGCAGGGCCAGAGCCGTTACCCGCCGGAGCTTCGAGGGAGGGAGGGAGCAAGCGAGCCAGCGGAGAAGGGAGGGGGCCGCCCCCGCGCACGCGCGCCGCGCCCCGCCCCGCCTGCCCCGCCTGCCGGACTCTGCGAGGGAGGAGGGAAAGGGAGGGGGCGGCGCCGATGGCCCCCGAGCCGCGCGCCCCGTGACGGCCCCCGCGCGCGCCGGGGGGCGGGGCGGGGACGGCTCTCGCTGACCTCCCCCGCCCCCTGGGCGGCGGGAGGCAGGCGGCGCTTTGCGCAGGCGCGCCCGGCGGAGACCCCCGCGTGGGGTGGCCGGAGGGGGGCTGCGGGGGGGGGGCATGCGGCGACGGCCTCCCGCTCCCCCCGGGCCGGAGTGGCGACGGCCAAGGAGCGGGTTACGGGCAGAGTGGTGTCGGCCGCTGAGGAGGTGCGATCCCCTGTCGGGTTCCCGCTGCTCCGGACCATGTACTCGGCCCACAGGCCCCTGATACCCGCGTCTGGCGCGGCCTCTCGTGGCCTCGGCATGTTCGGTCAGTAGCGTCTGGCGCTGGGACTGCAGGGGTCAAGGTGTCGGGGTGCTAAGTGCGGAGTATCGGTGATGGGATACAGCACCTGCACGGTGGAGGAAGAGTAAAGGGCTGGCTGAGAAAGTTTAGAGTCTAGCGGGGCCAAGTGGTTAGTGATGGCAGGTGTGAGTGTAGCCAAGCGGTGGGAGTGAGGAGTGGGGCGTACATGGAGACAGGTGTGGTGCTTCAGTGACGGGGTGGAATAGATCCGTTCTGATTGGCGGTAAGGGCTACAGAGTAACAGGCTTTGGAGGAGTAGACTGAGACCTGCTGGTGGAAGATGTAGAATGAGGACAGGGAGGGGGCTTTACAGTAGTGGTCTAAGGACAGGTTTTGAGGGCGGGGGAGCACTGTAGGCTCAAAACGGACGATGGGCAGCAGTATTTATGGTGTAGTTTGCTGGGAGGGTGAGAGAGAGGAACACCTGGAAGGATGAGGGTAGAACTTTACCCCATTGTCTGTTTGGCCTCTCCACCCTCTCCCCGTTTTCAAGAAAGCTAGGAAATCTTGATGAGAAAGAGCTTTGTGGAGGTAGAAACACCTCCAGGCCTTACAGGCTGTCTTGGGGTTGGAGTCTCTAGCTGGCTTTAGGGACCCTGGGGGTGGGGGCCAGGGCTGTTAGGAATCTTGAGTGCCTTCCAGTTTTGTTTCCCTGCTTCTCTCTTCTCTCTTTGCTTTAGGGCTCCTTTCCTTTGTCAGTCCCTCACAATCAGGTCTTGAGGCCAGCTCTTCATACGGTGCTCCCCCAGACTAGATTGCAGAAAGTATTGGGGTGAGGTCGCCTCGGGTCAGGATGCTGTGGAGCAGGGGAGGCAGGGGATGATGGATATCAGAAATAGGGCGGTTCCCTCTTTCCCTCTTCCCCCCTGAGCAGGGGCCTCTCTCCTCTGCTGGTTCCACTTCCCCTGAAGCCTGCGGCCTGCCAGTGTGGGGAAGCTCACTGATAGCCTGGGTTTACTCCTCAGTTCCAGCAGGCGTGGTCTCAGCCCACAGGGATTACCAACTTTCCCAAACAGTTCTCAGGTGCTGCTGGGCCTGAATGTTTAACCTTCCAAAAGTCCACTGGTGAGGGAATTATCTTCCTGTCCATCACCTCAAGGAAGACACCCGGTACTTTAGCTTTCTCTGGGCAGCTTATAACAGTTCTGTCCCATTGTCCCTCTGCTCGCTCTTCTTCTTACCACACCCTCCCATCTTTCTGGGCAAGAAAACTGGACACTGGGCATGGGATAAGCCCAGTGGTTTACAGGGCGGGAAGCTTCTTACTGGGTGTTGAAGTCTGTTGAGGAGACAAAGAGGAGAACCACCTGGACCCCACCCAGGAGGGGCCGTCTGGCTCTCTGGAGATTGGTTGTTGGGGAAAGAGGCAAGGACCTTGTTACTCACTATGGGGCTGTCTGAGATCCCAGGCCCTGGAAACGTGCAGAGACGGGGAGGGGAGAGAACATTAACCTCAGAGGAGAAAAGGGGAGTGTGAGGCCGAGGAGAGGCTGTGTCAAGAGGCAGCATAACTGCTGAGAACGAGATGACGTGGTTGTTGGGAGGATTGTCCAGCCTTGCAAAGGTCTTAGGACGTCAGAGTGGGGAATGGCAGCTGAGAGTGACCTGGTTTGTGGCAAGAGCCAGTTCCTCTGGCTTGGTCCCTGGTGGCAGGGCTGGTGGAGGCTGGGGGGGAGGCGTGGGACATGAGTACTATTTCTCTTTCCTGAAGTGCTTGCTTGCTTTCTTTAAATAAATCTGGAGGTCTTTTAGGCTTTTTTGTTTTGTTTTGTTTTTCTTTTCCTTTCCTTTCCTGAATGATGTCTCACTGACCGCCTGAAAAAGCCCAGGGCTTGGGAGGCTGGTTCTAAAGATTAGGTGGAGCCCCTTGTCACAGGTTGGGGGTGAGGAGCGTGATTTGTGTAGGTCAGGGCCAAGCTCTCCCGGTGTCCAGCTCACCTGGCTCCTTCCTACAGTGTGGACAAATGTCGAACCTCGTTCTGTGGCTGTGTTCCCCTGGCACTCCTTAGTCCCCTTCCTGGCACCCAGCCAGCCCGACCCCTCTGTGCAGCCTAGTGAGGCCCAGCAACCTGCCAGTCACCCTGTGGCCTCCACCCAGAGCAAAGGTAAGGGTAGGGACTATGGGAATGTGGGGTGGGATCCAGGTAGCCCAGGAGTCCTCTGACTGACTGCTCTGATCCTAGAACCTGCTGAGTCAGCTGCTGTTGCTCATGAGCAGCCACCAGGAGGGACGGGGGGTGCCGACCCTGGACGTCCCCCTGGAGCAGCATGCCCCGAGAGCCCAGGGCCTGGCCCTCCACTCGCTTTGGGTGGTGTGGATCCTGGTAAAAGTCTCCCTCCCACCACTGAAGAGGAGGCTCCTGGCCCTACAGGAGAGCCCCGGCTGGACAGTGAGACCGAGAGTGATCACGATGATGCGTGAGTCCTCCAGGGCCTGCCTGGCGTGGGCTGGGGCGGCTGGGGCAGGATGCAGAATCCGACTCCTGCTCTTCATTGTTCCTGATGGTCCCCACAGCTTCCTCTCCATCATGTCTCCTGAGATTCAGCTGCCTCTGCCACCTGGAAAGCGCCGCACCCAGTCTCTGAGTGCCTTGCCCAAGGAACGAGACTCATCTTCTGAAAAGGATGGACGAAGTCCTAACAAGGTGCTTTCTTTCTTCCTAATAAGTTCTGCCCTGCTGTGGCCACCCAAGCCAGCCCCAAACCCAGTCCTAACTGCCCTCCGTCTGTGTTAACTGCAGCGGGAGAAGGACCATATCCGGCGGCCCATGAATGCCTTCATGATCTTTAGCAAGCGGCACCGGGCCTTGGTCCACCAGCGGCACCCCAACCAGGACAACCGGACCGTCAGCAAGATCCTGGGAGAGTGGTGGTATGCCCTAGGGCCCAAGGAGAAGCAGAAGTACCACGACCTGGCCTTCCAGGTAATTTTTCCTCTCCTTGGTTCTTCCCAGTGTTCTCTGGTGGGGCAGTGAGTGAAGGGTTGCCCTGCCCTTTCCTGCCAGGTGAAAGAGGCCCACTTCAAGGCCCACCCAGATTGGAAATGGTGCAACAAGGACCGAAAGAAGTCCAGCTCAGAGGCCAAGCCTGCGAGCCTGGGTCTGGCAGGAGGGCACAAGGAGACACGGGAACGGAGCATGTCGGAGACAGGAACTGCTGCTGCCCCTGGGGGTTAGTCAGCTCCTTGGCTCTCCCCTGCCGCCTCCCCTGAGGGCTGCCAGCCTTCCCCTTGCTTGCTCAACCCCTGCCTGAGCAACTTCTCTTCTTCATTGCTTTTGAGGACTTGTCCACAAAAGAACTGGCAGTTGGTATATGTGAATGAGCCAGGGAGATGCAGATAAGGGCCCCAAATACAAGTTGTTACCTACTGCCATTTACTGAGCATTACTCCATACTCAGAAATCAGATCCCTTTCCAGTGAGGAAGTAGCCTCAGAGAGGCCAAGTTACTTGATTAAAGTCATAGGCTAATAAGCACCATAGCCATGATTTAAACTCTACCTTGGTCGGCTCCCCCAGACCACAGTTAGAGAGCATCGCCATTCTCTGTGCCTTGGATCGACTGCCTCTAGGAGTTTCGGGGTACTTTGGGGGTATGATAATGTGGATACGGCTTTCTACAAAAGTGGGGATCTTAGTGCTTCTCTCGTCTAGGAACTAAGGCTCAGACAGGCCAGTGGTTAACTAAACAGCCTCATAGACCAG
This sequence comes from Tokudaia tokunoshimensis, assembly GCA_036184795.1. NCBI lineage: Eukaryota > Metazoa > Chordata > Mammalia > Rodentia > Muridae > Tokudaia > Tokudaia tokunoshimensis. Next base: position 13,220,776 of record BTHU01000001.1, on the reverse strand, counting down.
TGTCCAGGCTTTGCATACTCAGAATGTCTGCTTCTGGGAACAGGCTTGCTCCCTGCAGGCCCACGGGACAGAAGCTTGTGGGAAGGACATGGTGTCTGAGGAACTCCAGCCTATCATGCCCAGACCTAGAGACACCTGTGGAAGGTTGTGCCAGTTCAGGCGCTTGTTGGAGGCTTCCTGACAGTTACAGCTCGGGCACCTTCTGCTTTACAGTGTCTTCTGAGCTCCTGTCCGTTGCCGCCCAGACACTCTTGAGCTCGGACACCAAGGCTCCAGGGAGTGGCCCCTGTGGAGCAGAACGGCTGCACGCAGTTGGGGGACCTGGTTCAGGCCGACCCAGAGCCTTCTCCCACAGTGGGGTGCACAGTCTTGATGGTGGGGAAGTAGACAGCCAAGCACTGCAAGAGCTGACTCAGGTTCGAGGCTCAGGTCACCAGGGAGGTGGGGCAGGGAGGGCTGCATAGGGCAGCAGACCCACCTAAACTCTCCCTGCCGCCTGTCCCACAGATGGTTTCTGGCCCCACATCATACTCTGGCCCAAAGCCTTCCCCCCAGTATGGTGCTCCAGGATCTTTTGCAGCTCCTGGTGAAGGAGGTACCTTGGCCACTAGTGGGCGGCCTCCACTGTTGCCCTCCCGAGCCTCTCGTTCCCAGCGTGCAGCCAGTGAGGACATGACCAGTGATGAGGAGCGGATGGTCATCTGTGAGGAGGAAGGGGATGATGATGTCATCGGTGAGTAGGGTGGCTTGTTACAATCCTGATGGATTTAGGCAGAGGCTCAGAGGGTAGATCGAATCCAAGTCCCTGGGCTCCTGGAGTTGGTTTTTCCCGTGTTTATGACTACATACTGTCAGCTATACTTCAGCCAGGGAAGCTCCCAGCCACGCAGGAAACCCAAGGAAATGGTTGTCATTAGCGGAGTACTAGATGGTCTTCCTAGTGCACACTTCAGATTCTCCATTGGTCGGAACACATAATCCTGAGCCCAGGACTAGCCTTCAGGGCTCCCTTTGTCCCGCTCTGCTGCCACCATGGTCACCATCCACTTGTCTGCTTGGCACAGAGCTGAAGTGGGAGCTCAGAGTCTATTTTGGACTGTTTTCTCCTGGGTAGCTCTGTGCTCGGTCCCTTCCTCACACTGTTCCCTCTGCTCCGTCAGCTGATGACAGCTTTGGCACCACTGACATTGATCTCAAGTGCAAGGAACGAGTGACTGACAGTGAGAGTGGAGACAGCTCTGGGGAGGACCCAGAGGGCAGCAAGGTGAGGCCTGTGAGGAGCTGGGACACGCTGCTGTCCTGTCACTCTTAGACTCTGGAGAACGGGGTCACGTCCAGGATGAGTTGGCCTTCAGCTGGCAGGGGTACTTACTTCTGGCTGGCCTGCTTACAAGGAGGCAGGCTCCCTGGGATGGGGCCCAGCTGTCTACAGGGCTTACAAGGAGGCAGGCTCCCTGGAATAGGGGTCCAGCTACCTACACCCCCTGACTTGGGCTTCTCTTTCCTTAACCCAGGGCTTTGGCCGTAAGGTGTTCTCACCTGTCATCCGCTCCTCCTTTACCCATTGCCGTCCAACCCTGGATCCTGAGCCTCCAGGGCCCCCGGATCCACCTGCAGCCTTCAGCAAAGGCTACGGTCCCACCCCAGCATCCTCCTCTTCACCTGCTTCCACCTCAGTCTCAGTCTCCACCTCCTTTTCACTGGGCTCTGGAACCTTTAAGACCCAGGAGTCTGGTCAAGGCAGCACAGCGATGCCACTACGGCCCCCACCCCCTGGAGCCGGGGGTCCAGCAACACCTTCCAAGGCCACTCGGTTTCCTCCTACGGATTCTGCCACCTTTCGTCGCAAGAGACCTGAAAGTGTTGGTAGCCTGGAGGCTCCAGGCCCCTCAGTCATTGCAGCACCTCCCGGTGGGGGAGGAAGCATTCTACAGACACTGGTTCTGCCTCCGAGCAAGGAGGACCGGGAGGGTACACGAGTGCCCTCAGCCCCAGCCCCATCACTGGCCTATGGGGCTCCAGCAGCCCCTCTGTGCCGCCCTGCTGCCACCATGGTCACCAATGTGGTACGGCCTGTCAGCAGCACTCCTGTGCCCATTGCCTCTAAGCCCTTTCCCCCCTCTGGCCGGGGTGAGGCATCTTCAAATGACACAGTAGGTGCCAGGACTGAAATGGGCACGGGATCCCGGGTGCCTGGGGGCTCCCCACTGGGTGTCAGTTTAGTGTATCCAGATAAGAAGTCAGCAGCAGCCACCTCACCAGCTCCACATTTGGTAGCTGGACCCCTATTGGGCACTGTGGGGAAGGCACCTGCTACTGTCACCAACTTGCTGGTGGGTACCCCAGGCTATGGGGCTCCTGCATCGCCTGCTGTTCAGTTTATTGCCCAGGGAGCCCCAGGCAGTGCAACCCCTGCAGGCTCAGGAGCAAGTACTGGGAGTGGCCCCAATGGGCCAGTACCCCTGGGCATCCTGCAGCCAGGTGCCCTAGGCAAGGCTGGGGGAATCACACAGGTGCAGTACATCCTGCCCACACTGCCCCAGCAGCTTCAAGTAGCACCTGCCCCGGCACCAGCCCCTGGGACCAAGGCAGCAGCTCCCAGTGGCCCTGCACCCACCACCAGCATCCGTTTCACCCTCCCTCCGGGCACCTCGACCAACGGCAAGGTCCTGGCTGCCACTGCACCCACTGCTGGCATCCCTATCCTGCAGTCTGTACCCTCAGCCCCACCCCCTAAAGGTGAGGCCTGAGCTGGGCATTGTAGGGATTTGGGTCACAAGCCTGTTTTGCTGTCTTGTAACCTTTTCTTTTGTTGCTTCTTCTAGCCCAGTCAGTTTCTCCTGTCCAGGCCACACCTTCAGGTGGCTCAGCCCAGCTGCTGCCTGGGAAGGTGCTAGTCCCCCTGGCTGCCCCTAGCATGTCAGTTCGAGGTGGAGGGGCTGGTCAGCCACTGCCCCTGGTTAGCTCGCCTTTCTCAGTACCTGTCCAAAATGGTGCCCAACAACCTAGCAAGGTAAGGCACTCTGATAGTGGCCTCACCTCTTCTTGGCACTGATGGGTGTCGTCCTTGTATCCCACCTGTGTCACTGTCTGCCTTCCTTGATTGCTTTTCTGTTTTTTCCTCTGGGACTTGGTGGTTTGTTTTTTTTTTTTCATTTATATGTATTTATCTGAAGCTTGGGGAATCAACATTTATTAGCGTTTAAGAGAAAAACAACAGAGCAAACAAGTTGTAAATCCTGGTAGTTGCTGGGCAGGATGGGGAAGAGAGTGAGGGTTAGCAATGGAAGTCTGTGAGCTGCTGTAGAGAGTGAGTTGGGGCCGGGCACGGTGGCATGCCCACTTAGCACTCAGGACACAGGCAAGCAGATTCCTGCATGAGTTTAAGGGTTTCCACATAATGAAGTCCACCGGGGAAGACTGTTTCAAAAAGGACACTTGCTGTTCTTGCAGAGGATCTGGAGGTACACAGCTCTCCAGTTCCAGGGGATCAGATGACCTCTTCTGACCTCTGCAGGCACTGCATACACACAGTGCACATACATATGTGTAGGCCAAACACTCAGACATTTTATTTTTTTTTTTTATTTTCTAAGTTTTTTTTATTTACACACTCAGACATTTTAAAAAAATGTTCAAAAATACAAGAAAAAAAATGTTGGGCATGTTGTGAGAAGGCCCAGTGTCAGGGCTTTCTTCGGAACATGCTTAGGAGTTGGGCTAATAATTCTGAGTGAGAGAGAGAGATGTGAAAAGGAAGCATTAGCATTTTAGTTAGAACTCAAGACGGACAGGGAGGCTCGGCAGTGCTCAGAGCAACCGTCTCTTTGTCCTGATGGTTCTGTGCAGCCTGCTGTCGCCAGTGACAAGTGTGTCTACCTGGCCATCGTCTACATTCTCCTCTCAGTCTCCACACTGGCTTATCTCAGGCTCTGAGATCTCTGCTAGGCCTCAGCCCTCCCTGCCCTCTGGGGTCATAGCTTACCCTAGCCTGTGGGTCCTTTTACCCACAGATTATCCAGCTGACTCCTGTGCCTGTGAGCACACCTAGTGGCTTGGTACCACCCCTGAGCCCAGCCACAATGCCAGGACCCACATCACAGCCTCAGAAGGTCCTGTTGCCCTCTTCCACAAGGTGAGTCCAGTTAAGCCCCTTTCCTCACTCCGGGCCTGACCAAGGGCCCACCTCACTTCACTCCTCCCCTTTCCTCTCCTGTGGCAGAATCACCTATGTACAGTCAGCTGGTGGGCACACTCTGCCTCTAGGCACCAGTTCTGCATGTAGTCAGACTGGAACAGTGACCTCATATGGGCCCACCAGCTCTGTAGCTCTGGGCTTCACATCGTTGGGGCCCAGTGGTCCAGCCTTTGTACAGCCTCTGCTCTCAGGTGAGAGGTGGCCTTGGGACTTGGGGTGGGGTTGAGACAGCTCCAGATCCTAAATTGGTTCCCTGCCCCTTCTGTCTTCCTCCCTGCAGGCCAAGCTCCGTTGCTGGCTCCTGGCCAGGTGGGCGTGTCACCTGTGCCTAGCCCCCAGTTGCCTCCTGCCTGTACAGCCCCCGGAGGTCCTGTCATAACAGCATTTTACCCTGGCAGCCCTGCACCCACTTCAGCACCCCTGGGCCCACCTTCCCAAGCTCCGCCAAGCCTGGTCTACACTGTAGCCACCAGCACCACCCCACCTTCTGCTACTATTCTGCCGAAGGGCCCACAAGCCTCTGCCACTGCCACTCCAGCCCCTACTAGTCCTTTCCCTAATGCCACAGGTAGGTGTCAGGGCCGCTCAAGGGCAGGGTTTGTGCAAGCTGGGGATCCAGGGACTGGGCTTGAGTGAGGCCTGGCTCAGTAGATGCTCTTTTCCTCAACCAGCAGGCTCCATGACCTACAGCTTAGTGGCTCCCAAGGCTCAGCGACCTAGCCCAAAAGCTCCCCAGAAAGTAAAGGCAGCCATTGCCAGCATTCCTGTGGGGTCTTTTGAATCGGGTACTACTGGGCGGCCTGGACCTACACCCCGACTGTCTTCAGACTCTGGCATAGCCCGAGAGCCAGCTGCCCCAGAATCAGAGCTTGAGGGGCAGCCCACTCCCCCAGCCCCGCCACCCCCCACAGAGACCTGGCCTCCCACTGCCCGGAGCAGTCCCACACCCCCCTTGCCTGCTGAGGAGCGACCTGGCACTAAAGGCCCTGAAACTGTAAGTATCTAGCTGGCTGTGTAACTCCTCTAGTGCTGGTCTCTCTTTTGCCACTTATGAACTGTTCTTTTCCTTCCACCATGTCTGTGTGTGCCTCCTGCCTGTCTGCTGTACCCATCCCATTCTATTTGAGATCTGCATTCTAGGTATCCTGGCCTTCAGAGGCCAAGGGTTTGTCTCGTCTTTCATTGCTCTCCATCTTGTTCCTGGCTATTGACTCATGATCTCCCCTACCCCACTCCGAGTCTCTTTTAACCCCAGCACGTCTAAGCTCAGTGTTCTTGCCTGTCCTCAGGCCAGCAAATTCCCCAGCTCATCTTCAGACTGGCGAGTTCCCGGGCTGGGCCTGGAGAGTCGTGGGGAGCCTCCCACTCCTCCCAGCCCAGCTCCAGCCACAGGCCCCAGTGGAAGCAGCAGTGGCAGCAGCGAGGGCAGTAGTGGGAGGGCAGCTGGGGACACACCCGAGCGCAAGGAAGTGACTAGTTCCGGCAAGAAGATGAAGGTGCGGCCCCCGCCCCTGAAGAAGACCTTTGACTCTGTGGACAAGTGAGCAGGGGCTGGGATCTTGGCCGAGTGCCTAGGGCTGGTGGGAGAAGGGGCAGCTACAGGCAGAGACAAAAGAGGTGACCCTGCTGGCCCCCCAGCAGGGTCCTGTCAGAAGTGGACTTTGAAGAGCGGTTTGCTGAGCTGCCCGAGTTTAGACCAGAGGAGGTGCTGCCTTCACCCACCCTGCAGTCTCTGGCCACCTCACCTCGGGCTATCCTTGGCTCCTATCGCAAGAAGAGGAAGAATTCCACGGGTAGGCAGCTCTGGCTTCTAAATAGGTAGGGGGCAGGCCTGAAGCTACCTCTGCTAAATCTGAGCCTGCTTGTTTGACTAGACCTGGACTCAGCGCCTGAGGACCCCACCTCACCCAAGCGCAAGATGAGGAGACGTTCGAGCTGCAGCTCAGAGCCCAACACCCCTAAGAGTGCCAAGTGCGAGGGGGACATCTTCACCTTTGACCGCACAGGTGCCAGTGTTTAGGAGACTGGGCTCTCAGGAGTGGTGATGTCAGCAGTGTAGTGGGGGGAGGTCCGGTCAAGGCTGACCCCCATTGAGACAGAGTTGGCAAGACTTGGTGGGCACCTGGATGGCGGCAGGAACTATGTGTAGGGTCTCTGCTGCAGCCTTAACTGAACTCCCTGTGCCTGGGCAGGTACTGAAACAGAGGATGTGCTTGGGGAGCTGGAGTATGAGAAGGTGCCATACTCATCACTGCGGCGCACCCTGGACCAACGGCGGGCCCTGGTCATGCAGCTCTTCCAGGACCATGGCTTCTTCCCATCAGGTCAGTAAGTGGGACATGCTTGGGAATCACCCATATGGGGACTTGCTCACACAGCTCACTGTCTTTCTGTCCCCAGCCCAGGCCACAGCAGCCTTCCAGGCCCGCTATGCAGACATCTTCCCATCCAAGGTGTGTCTGCAATTAAAGATCCGAGAGGTCCGCCAGAAGATCATGCAGGCAGCCACTCCCACAGAGCAGCCCCCTGGGGCTGAAGCCCCACTCCCTGGACCACCACCTACTGGCATGGCTGCTATTCCTGTCCCCACTCCCAGCCCTGCTGGGGGCCCTGACCCCACCTCTCCAGGCTCGGACTCTGGCACTGCCCAAGTTGCCCCACCACTGCCTCCACCCCCAGAGCCTGGGCCTGGACAGCCTGGCTGGGAGGGGGCTCCCCAACCCTCACCTCCTCCCTCTGGTCCTTCCACAGCTGCCACAGGCAGGTGAGGGGCCCTTGAGAAGACCCCAGGACCCACAGTACCCCCCTCAGGATATGGACAGTATATAGATGGCAGGAATTGGGGGTCAGACAGTGGGATAGTTACTGCCTCCCCAGGAAGCCATTTCGTCCTTTCCAGTTCGGCGCGGAATGTGGCCTGTTCGCCTTGTATATATCCCCTCCCTGTGCTGGGGAGCAGATACCCTCCACTGAGTCTTGTATATAACCTGAAGTGTGTGACCTTCAGAGCTTTTCACTTGTACTTTATGCAGAATGGCTCCTGTGAGGGCTGCAAGCTGGAGGGTAGTATGAGCCTTGGCCACAGGGAGAAGATGCCTGTGGAGTAGTGGGGAGTTCATGCACCCCCCCTTTTTCCCCAGAGGGGCTGGACTCAGGTTAGTTTGGGGTGGGGGGGCTCCTGCACTTTGCCACAGGCATGGGGAGGATTCTCCCCACCCTCTGCCCTCCCAACTTGGGTTGTACTTTCTAAGAAGGTGATTCCCCTACCATTGTCCCCATTCCCAGAACAAAACATGTTGATCATGTGCAATATTTCTTACTGTGCCGAGAAGCCGCAATGACCGAGATTAAAGCTGTTTAACACACGTGGGGGCTGCTGACTTGTTTCTCAAGTACTACTTTGACACTCCTATCTATCCCCAGGTGGGCATGGGGCAGCTCCACACTGCCCCATCATCTGTTAGCGCCAAGGGACTTTGGGCTGACATCTCTGCCTCTGTGAGTGAGGCAGTGGGAACAGTCTGGGGCTGTCTACCTATCCAATAGGCAGCAGCTTGAGTAAAAGACTGAGACCTTGAACTGTGAGAAGGGGAGTTCATGGCTATTGGCTGCAGAATCCGTTTTACTCAAAACATTCCAAGAGGCAGCCCTTCCAGGCCAGTTCAGGACCATGGGCCCTTCTCAGTGACTGACTCCTGCTAGCCTCCAGGGGAGGAGTCCACCTGAGACTTAACCTCCTCCTATGCACAGTTCTAGAGCGTATAAAAAGTCTCAGGATGCATCCAAAGAAGTCAGAACATCAGGAAGTTAGCATGGATCAGCTGGGACAACGTCCTGAAGGGACAGCTTGTGGGGTGAGAGATTTGATACCGTTTGGATTCTGTTCCAGAGATTACTGATTGACCTTGATCCTAACTGGGTAATAATGGCAAACTGGTTTCAATCAGAATTTGCCCAAAGCACACTACTGAAATTCAGCTGACTTCAAGAACCAAAATGTCTGCTGTAGGTACAAATAGCAATGCCTTGAGTAACAAGGGGTCAAGGATCTGGCTGGTGGTGGTACTCAGACAAGCCTAATCATAAAGCAAGAAACAGAGGAGGAGGAGGAGCATTTAATGTCAAGGGAAGGAAAGATGCTTAGGGTGCCGGCTCTGGCAGAGGGATGCCTTGGCCCTGATCTTGGGCCAGGAGACGAAGAAGCAAGGAGTGCAGGGCCCGGCAGACAGGTGTGTATCCCAAGCGGCTCAGGTGGAGGTAATCGTACATGTCATGGTGACTTATGGTGCCATCGGAGTGCACAAAGCCAGGGTCTGCATCTAAGAAGTGGGCTCGGGGGCAGCCAGCCAGTGCTGCCCGAACCAGCTCGTTCACCCGTCGGTTCTTCTCCCGAAGTGGGTTGGGGTGCTGGCCTCTCGGAAGCAGGCCCTGTAGAGGCACCAGTAGTAAGTTGTCAGGTGAGCATCTCTGGACCGAGCTGTCCACCTCCACCACCACCCCACCAGGAAATTCTCAGCTGTAAAACACTTAGGGATGTGAAACTAGGGAGGACATTAGTTAAGAATCTTCAGGTAGCAGCCTGTTTGCAGAGATACTCGTTAAAGACATAAAGCCAGTGGGCCAGTGGTCTCTTTCAGAGGTGGAAATGTCTTTTAGCTAAAGTGATAAAGCTTAACACAGGAACACCTGACAACTTTCTTGAGATTTTTCAACACTCAAATTACCCAGCATTCCCTTGGGCAACAGGCTAACTGTTCCAGCCACTGTTTGTAGAGAGGGTCACTCTGTAGCCATGGCTATCTTCACTGTATAGAGCAGGCTGGCTCTGAACTCAGAGATCTGCCTCTGAGCACTGGGATTAAGACATGCACCACCACAACTAGCCCATAGCCACTCTTAAAAGTATGGAAGTCTTTTACCAGACACTTTGTGGGAGACCATTGTGCCAAGGTGTCCATAACTGTCAAGTACAGCAGGTTACTTCTTGAGAGTCCTACACCACAACCACTTTTTTTTTTAACTTTTTAAAGACGGTCTTGCTATGTTACCCAGAATGACCCTTATCTCAATTATCCTCCTGCCTCAGTCCTTAAAGTGCCAGGGTTATAGGCATGTGTCACCATGATGGTTGCCCCTTTTCCTTTGCCACCCTTACAAAGCGCTCACCAGCACAACCACCCGTGCCTGGGGCTGTAGCTTGTTCACCAGTTGTACGATGGCTTTGATGCCACCTGTCACTTGTTCTGCTGTGTGGCTGTGGTTGTTGGTGCCCACCCAGACCACCACAATCTGTGGAAAGAGTGACACAACGCGACAGTAAAGAGGGCAGGCAAAGGAGGGTTAGCCCACCAGCCAGGCCTTACTTACCTTGGGCCGGATGTGTTCCAGCTCCCCATTCTCAAGCCGCCAGAGAACATGCTGTGTGCTGTCACCACCAATGCCAAAGTTAAGTGCATGCAGAGGTGAGAAGAGCTCCCGCCAGATCTGGGGTCAAGAAATGATGTAGGCACTAGCCACCACCCTCTGTCCAGGCAGTAACTCCATACCATTATGGATTAGCCTTACTTTATGGGCAAGGTCTGGTTAAATCTCACCTTGACCAAATCCCAAATCGTGGAACTTATTACTGCCCCACTTTAACCAAAATCCCACAGAAGTTACATTCATTTTATGAAGATCCTGTCTGCTTGAACTATTCACAGAGTTATTGGCAATACAACTGAACCTCATTGTGAAGAAAAGCCACTGTAGCTGAACTTCTTAGGGAGAGACTTTATTACTGATAGCCTTTGCAGAATACCATTACAATCAACTTTCACTTTCTGTAAAGCTATTATAACTTCGGTAAACCCAATGGGGGCTGTGCTCCACTTTAAACAAACAATAAAAAGCCTCACCTTAGGCAATCTTTAAGGAAAGCCTCAGTTTAAGTTGATACAGCCAAACCCAGGCCGACAAACTCAGGGCACACACTTTATTCTCAGCAGAATGGTGCATGTACACGGGGTTCTTAGATTCCTGCTACCACGGGCATTTCTGTACCCCCTTATCTTGTCTGGCTCAGGTTCTGGGCCTGAAGTGCCAGTGAGGGTACATGCCTGGACGAGGAAGGAGGAAATGGGTGGACCCTCACCTCACACTGGTGCATTAGCTGAACCAAGGAGTCCCCGATAAAGACTACTTCGGGTTCCTTGTCTTTGCTGTCTGCTACAAATCGATGGTGCTGCAGGGAAAGCCAGAAAGAGTCAAAGGCACGCATGCTCCAGGCCCCGCCCCACCCTGCTTCCTCAGGCTGAATAACCCCAAACAACACAAACCTGGCTACCCATCTAGGTGAGGAGAAGGATGTCACGAAGCAGGGGTTCTATAGAAACACCCGTCCCCCAAGTCCCTGACCCTGGGGACCGCGCGCGGTCACTCACCAGAGACATCCAGCGCCCGTCGCCCTGCACGTCCTGCACTGGCGTGGGCTTGCTGGCCGGGTTCTCCCCTTCCCCGCTCATCCTCAGCACTGCAGCCCCCTGGGGATGAGAGTGGAGTCCGCCCGGGGAAAGCTCCGCGAGGACGTGGATCCGCCACGCCCACCCCTACCTCTGCGGCCAACACAATGGACCGTCCCGCCGCGCACACTCGTGCACAGGACGAAGGCCGAGCCCGGACGCCGCCTCCTTTTGCAGACTAGAAACCGTCACATAGGAAGGAATCCTCGCTCCCCTCCCCCGACGATGGCCGCACCGAGGGCTCGACTGCCGCTTCCCGCCGAAACCCCTTGCGGCTACAGCGACCCAACGCGGGGGGGGGGGGGGAGGGGCAGGCGAGACCAAGCGGCACGCGTGGCAGGGGGTGGAGGGAGACAAGAGACAACCCAGAGTGAACGGGAAGGGGCAGAGTACCTGAAAAGCCGACAGGGACCAGGGACAATCTAGCGGCCTCCGTCCGAAGAGGAAATCATTTGCGGCAGGGCCCGAAAACTCCGGAAGAGACCACCTACCGGAGTGTGTGTGTGTGTGTGTGTGTGTGTGTGTGCGCGCTTGCTTGCTTGTGTGTAACCCATTCACTTGGGAGAGGGAGTGGACAGGCTCATTCTTGGATCCGCGGAGGGGGTGGCTCGCAGGCACCTGGAAAGGGACGCTCCCATTTCTTACTGGTGTAGGGGTTTGAAAGGAAACTGGGTGGTGGTGGCGCACGCCTTTCATCCCAGCACTGGGGGGAGCCAGAGACAGGTGGATCTCTTCAGTCGAGGCCAGCCTGGTCTACAGAGTGAGTTCCAGGACAGCCAGGGCTACACAGAGAAACTTTGTCTAGAAAAACAAAAACAAAAAAGAAGTGAAGCTGGAGATTAGAGACAGCACCAGAGAGTGGCTTTGAGGGGACTTCCCTATTTATTAAAACTCTATGTTTTGTTTTGAGGTGAGATTTCACTGTAACTTTAGCTCTCCTGGAACTTTCTACGTACAGCACACCGTCCTTGAATTCGCAGAGCTCTACCTACCTCTGACTCTTGAGTGCTAAGTTTAAAGCTGTGCACCACCGTGCCAGGCCCAACACTAGGGTTTTGTTACTTTTATTTATTATTTATTTGTTATGTATATGTATATACAAGTGTGTGTGTGTGTGTGTGTGTGTGTGTGTGTGTGTGTGTGTGTGTGTTTCTCTTTTTTGAAGGCGGTTTTTTTTCTGTATGACAGCCTTGGCTGTCCTGGACTTGCTTCGTCGACCAAGCTGGCCTCAAACTCACAGAGATCTGCCTCCGGAGTGTTGGTATTACAGGTGTGTGCCAATAGACCCAGCTTCAACATTAGGTTTTTAATGGTATAAAATCTCAAATGTGGGGCTGGAGAGATGGTTCAGCCATTAAGAGCACTGATGGCTCTTTTGAGTATCCTGAGTTCAAATCCCAGCAACCACATGGTGGCTCACAAGCATCTGTAATGAGATCTGATGCCCTCTTCTGGTGTGTCCAAAGCTACAGTGTACTTACATGTAATAAACACATAAATCTTTAAAAAAATTTTTTTAAATGCGTACATTCATGCCTCCGAGGCACCATCGGATCTACGTGGAAGAGGTACAGAAAGATCAGAAATTGGAGATGGCTGCTGGGCCCAGCCCAGGTCCAACTTGGCATCTCTCCTGCAGATCACCTTGCACCTCCTTGGCCTCTGCTCCTCTCTCTAGATACAAAGTTCTATCATCAACTTCAGGAGGGTGGCTCTGGACTCCAAGTCCCATGTCTGTAGCCAAGGCCACTTTTTGTCATGTTCAAACTAAGACAACATCCCAGCGTTTTCTCAGATGCCCAGGGTCTCACTCACCTATAAATGGCCTAGTTGTTTTCCAGCAGTCCCATCTGTAGGCTGGACTCTCAAATCTATCCATTCCTTCTGGTTGGGGTGATGCTAAAGCAATGAAGAGTTTTATTTACTGTGTTCACATTCTGCCTCAGTCTACTTCCCTAAATCTGGACCTAGCATGAAGTTATCACTGAACAAGTACAAAGCTTACGGAACAAATATTAATTACATCAGTGGGTCAGATCCTAGCTATATCCATGTGTTGAAGAGACAGATTCAGACATGATTGAGAAAGGCCCAGGACTCCGAGGCTTTGTGCTTTTCTAGAACAAGACATCTTTCCTGTGTGTTTGTTTGGAGGTCTGGTCTCATGTAGCTCAGGATGACTTTAAACTCACCATCCTCCAGCCTCTACCAAGGTGAACAGGGGTCTTAAACTTTTTCTACTTGAGCCCTACTTTTGCCTGAGAAAAATTTTTGTTTTGTTTTGATTTTTTTTTTTTTTTGGTTTTTCGAGACAAGGTTTCTCTGTGTAGCCCTGGCTGTCCTGGAACTCACTTTGTAGACCAGGCTGGCCTCGAACTCAGAAATCCTCCTGCCTCTGCCTCCCAAGTGCTGGGATTAAAGGCGTGCGCCACCACCGCCCGGCTGATTTTTTTTTTAAATAGGTCTTACTAGGTAGCTTAGGCTGACTCAGAACTCACTATGTAGACCAGGCTAGCCAAATTGACCCTAGTGATGACAATAAAGGTGTGCCCAAACATCCCCAGCCCAAGAAAGCTATGTGTATGTGTGTGAGTTTGAATGTGTGACTGTGTGTTTATAGCTATGTGTGGTTATGTGCAATTGAATGCAGGTGACTGCAGAAACCAGAAGAGGGTGTCGGATCTCCTAAAGCTGGAGTCATAGGCAATTGTGAACTGCCCTGTGTGGATGCAAGGAATTGAACTCAGTCCCTTAACCAGTGAGCTGTCTCTCCAGGCCCTAGTCTGAGGAAACTTTATATGGCCCTGTTCTAATGGGTATATAATATGGATATAGAAATCTAATATTTCCTGATAATGTAAAGAAAAGGACTTTATTCTTTTGTACAGATATAATTTTATCATTTATTAAAAACAAAAGCACATTTGCATACTAATAAGCTGGGTGTACTTGTTTTGTTGTTGTTATTTGGTTTTTGTTTGTTTTTTTCTTTGTGTAGCGCTGGCTGTCCTGACTCTGCCTCCTGAATGCTGAGATTAAAGGAATGTGCCACCACTGTCTGGCAGGAGGAGCTTTTTATATTCAGCCAAAATGTTGGAATTCATAATATATTGACTCTGAGGCAGTGCTCACTGGCATTGCATAGCATGATGACATGTGCACTTCAAATGACACACTATCTGTTCCCAACCAAAGCTGCCATGAAATTATTCGTTTCTTTTGGTTGTGTCTTTTTGAGACAAGGTCTATGGAGTTAGTCCTGCCTGTTCTGGATGTTAAGTCTGCTATGTAGACCAGGCTGGCCTTGAACTCACAGAACTCTTCCTCGGAAGTGCTGGCCTTAAAGGCCCTTGCCACCACAAATACTGAGATGCAAAATTGGTGGGCACCTCAGATTTATTAGTTTTATTCTGTTGTTGTGCCTTCAGAAACCTTTTACTAGTGCCAAAATTTTCATGGCATCCCCCATTGTTTTCTAACGCAGAGCTGGTTTCCAGAAGCAGTGTATGGGCAAGGTTTGAGAGCTACTAAGGACTGGGGAATCACAAAGAAAAGACACAGGCATTACTAACACTTGGACAGGGATATACACTGGGGTAGTTTAGTTTGACTTGAAAGTTTAAGGGCCACACACCTGTAATTCCAGCATTTGAGAAGTAAAGGCAAGAGAATAGTTCCACACTATCCTGAGTGAGCTAAAGGCGTGACAGACATGTGCAGAGAATAAAGCTGGGGGTAGAAAAAAATTCTGAAGCAACCCAAAGAATCAAACTTCGCAAGCATTCATTCACACGTGTGTTGGTTCATTCCATCCTTCTACAAACCATATGGAGGACGTACTACTTCCAACTGATTTCACAGATTAGGAAATAGGCTCTGGGCAGTTACAAAGTTTTCTAAAGTCATAGGGCTCAAAACGTGCTGGTTCAGGTTTGCCTCCAAGGGCTATCTTTGTGTGCATGGAACCTGGCGCCTTCCACTGGAAGCAGTCAAGTGGTCAGCCAGTCTTAGCCAATCAGCATTGCTTAAGGCGGGCTGGCCTAGAAACCCTCGAAGCCAACCAGTGAGGAGAGGGGCGGGCTCTAGGCAGGGCTGGGCGGGGCTATAACTGTCAATCATGGCGCCTCGTGCTTCTTCCTAGGCAAGGGGTGTGGCAAAGGGAGCGCATGCGTGAGGCATGCCTTATTGGCTTAACACGCACTCGAGGTCCGGAAGTGCGTGAACAGCTTCGAGGCTTGGGTCTCTACAGAAAAGAAGCCACCGCTCTCCACAGCCACGTGGAGTCCAGGGCGGGGTCCGTTAAGAGAGAAGAGGGTGAGGCACCCCTCCCCCACCCTGCCCCCACCAATCTCTTCATTCAGCCTCCTGGGTCCACCTCAACTGTCTGAGCGGTACCCCTGCTTTACGCCTCCCCTCAGGAGTGGCCCACTCTCTGAAGGCTCCTGTGAATTATGTCCCACTCCAAGCAAGCCTTTCGACTTCTCTGGGTGCCCTCTTTCCTGCCTTATGTCTTTTATTTTTAGTATTTTAAGACCTAGTCTTAAAGACTCAGGCCGGCTGCAACCTCATTTCTAAAGCTGAGGATGACCTTGAGCTCCTGATCTTCTTCCCTCCACTTCCTAAAGTTTGGGATTATAGACCTTCACCACCATGCATGCTCCTGTTTCCTGCCTTCATTTACTATTTCCGTTTTCTATACCTCCTTAGCCCTGGATTTCCCACCTGTTCTTTCTAGTTCCTCAGAACTCTCCAGTTGCTCGTAACCTTGTTCCCAACTTAAATTTTTGTTCCCAACTTACACTTTCTGTTGTTTTGTTCCTTTTGAGTCTTTTATATTCTAAGCTGACTTCAAATTCATGATCCTCTTGCCTCAGTCTTCCAAAGAGGGATGGATATAGGCAGGTACCACTCTGCTTCCTGGTTCATAGTCCATCTTTTTCATTTATTTTAATATATATATATAGTATATATATATACACATGTATATACTGACCTTCGAGCATAGGAACACAGGTCCACGTAACTGTTAAGCAAGTATTCTATCACTGAACTATATATCCCCAGTTTTTATATTCTTAGTGCTCAGGGTACCCATGTACAAGAACCAGACTTTTTTTTCCTTTTTAAGATTTATTTTAAATTGTGTGTGTGTGTGTGTGTGTGTGTGTGTAGATGCCCCCAAAAGCCAGAAGACAGCAGACCCCCTGGAGCTAGAGTTGGGCTGTATGTCATGTCTGAGATAGGTGCTGGGAACTGAGCTCAACCCTTTGAATGAGCTGCCATGTGGGTGTTGGGACTCGAACCTTGGTTGTCTAGAAGAGCAGCTAGTGCTCTTAACTGCTGAGCCAACTCTTTAGGCTCCCAAGACACAGACTCTTTAGAACTTTATTTTTAAACAAGATCTCACTGTGTTACCTTGGTTGTTTTTTTAATTCACTCTGTAGCCCAGGTAGGCCTCTTTACATTTTTGTTTGTTTGTTTGTTTGTTTGTTTTGAGACAGGGTTTCTCTGTGTAGCCCTGGCTGTCCTGGAACTCACTCTGTAGACCAGGCTGGCCTCGAACTCAGAAATCTGCCTGCCTCTGCCTCCCAAGTGCTGGGGTTAAAGGCGTGCGCCACCACTGCCTGGCTTCTCTTTAAACTTTTGATTTGTCTGCTTCAGCCTTGTTGAGCAGATGGGATTAGAGGCCTGCACCTTGTCCCCCATTTCCTGACATTTTTTCCTATTAACTACCTGAACTTCATTTTGCACCTCTGTGTCGCCAGGCCTTTTCCAGTGGCTGGCTGTCCACTTCCTTCATCTCTCTAAACAGTGTTTTTCCTTTTCCCTGGCCATCTTTTCCTTCTCAGCTACTCTCCTTGGTTTATTTGCATCTGATGACTACTCTGTCTTCTAGGATATCATGGACCCTCGGGGACCAGTCACTCAGCCTTTCCAGCAGCTTGAGAAACGTGGCCGAATTCGCCGTCGCAAGACCAGGAGGGAGCGAAATCAGGCCCTGGTGAGTAGCCACAGGCCATTGGCCCGTCAGGATCCTTCCACATCCAGTCGGGATCCATGTGTAATCCTCCAGGATCCTGTGGCCTCTGCAGCCTCCAAGCTTGTTGTGATAACTCAAGGCAGACTGAGCCGGGAGCACCGGGGTCTCTTCAACCACGAGGTGAAATCCCTGGATGTGGCCCGACTGCTTAAGAGAGGCTCCTTGGAGTCATGTACCCCTCTGCTACCAACCAAGTCCTCCTGCAGCCCAGCAAGAGTCCAAGAACCAGACCTTCAGTCAAAAGGCAAAGAGAACAAGGTACCAGGAGGCTCAGGCCCAGGCCCACCAAATTCCCCAGATCTTCCTGTGTTGGGGCAACTGCTGGAGGAGCTGCAGTACCAGCTGATTGTGCCACAAGCCTTTCCCAGGAGGAACCTGGTGCAGGAGGCCAGAGACACCATCATAAGAACCTTACAGGGCTGCCATGGCTGTGTGCCTGATCTTGCCCTGGTGCTCCGAGGTTGCCAACAACCCTTGCCTGGTGAGTCCACCTCCTCCCCCTCCTCCTCCCCTTCCACCACTCTGTTGTAGTTCAGATGATCTCCTTGTTCTGTCTTCTGCACCAGAGGCCAAGTCGAGGGTCCCTGAGAGACAGAGGATGGCACCTTCTTGTATCAGCGTTCCTGAGCATGCTTTAAGGGAGCGGAGGCAAAGGACTCAGCAGGCAACAAAGGGGCGCAACTTTACCATGCCTCATACTTGCAGCAGCACCACCGCACACAGGGTCGGTCAGGTGCAACCTCCAGATCGCCAACTGCCATTCCTGTCCTTGGCACCTTCACCATCTGGAGCAGCTTGGGGTCCCCCAACAGCTTTTGATATGCTGAAAAGCATCTGGCTCATAGCCACACCACCCCCTCCCCAGCCCTGGGATGTCTGCCCACCTCAACCCCTACCTCAGCCACCATCACCCTTGTTACCCAGAACATCTGCCTTGGACTGGAGCCCCAACCCTCCTGCCCCACTGCCCAGTCTCTCCTGGGTGGTGACTCAGAGCAGTCCAGAGGCTTGGTCCTTCCCCCCGATGAGACTATACTGAGGAGACTAGTTAGGGCTGGGGGACAGGTATCCCACACTCCCAGTCACCTCAATAAAACACCTTCTTGGTCCTCTTCATTTTCAGTGAGTGGCTGTCTCAGGAGAACAGATTTCCTTTCTTTTGTTTTTGTTGTTCGTTTGTTTGAGACAGGGTTTCTCAGTGTAACCTTGACTTTCCTAGAACTTGCTGTGTAGACCAGGCTGAGCTTGAACTTGGAGATCTACCTGTCTCTGCCTCTCTAGTGGGAGGGCTTTCTTTAGCTCTAAACTCTAAGGCCAAGATGGATATATCGCCTGCTTCCTTGTTGGAGCTCCAGGAGCCATCAGGAAAGGGTACATGCCTCTCCGTGTTTGTTTGGGGTGGTAGAGACAGAATTAAGAGTTTATCGTTATCCTCTGAGCCAGCCTGGACTATAGGAGCCCAGTAAACCCCAACAAAACAGAGTGTAACAACTCTCTACTCCCCCCCCCCACCCCACCCCCACACACAGTAAAAATTTTCATCATCCCTCTTGGTAACAATTGGTCACATGGTAAAGAGTTCATACGCAAAGTTTTCCACGTATTCTCACTTTGTATGGTTTAATTTGTTTTGGATTTTTCTTTTGGGGTTTTGTTTGTTTGTTTGAGACAGTCTCCCTATGGTAGTCCTGCTGACTTGAAACTTGCTGTGTAGACCAGACTGGCTTGGAATTTGGAGCAATCCACCAGTCTCTGTCTCCCAAGTACTGGGATTAATTGCTTGTACCATGTCTCACTCCAGGAATTTTATTTATTTGCTATTTTGGGAATGTAATTCAGGACCTTGCACATGCTAGGCAACCATACTACCACTGAGATACATCCCCAGCCAGAAAGCCTTTTGTTCATATTTTTTTCTTTTTTTCTCACTTATGTGGTCCTGGCTGTTCTGGAATTTAATGCAGAGACTAGTCTGGCCTTGAATTCACAAAGAACTGCCTGATCCTCCCCCCCCCCCCCAACTGCAGGAGAGTGTCTGGCCAGAAAGCTTTTGAAACAGCATTTTGAGCAGCAGTGGATTTTCTGCAGTGGAGGGCGAAGGATGGAGCTTGGAATGTTTGTTGGAGTCTGATGCTGGAAGGCCTTCCCAGGACTCTCAGTTGCCCTATGGGAAATGATAGAATTAATAGCCGCATGGGTGGGGGACGTAAAGCTACACTAGGGAATAAGGGGCCCAATGACTTGTTCTAGGTCTTCTGGTGGGGACATGGCAAAGCCAACCCTGGCAGCTGGAGCACTGGCTCCTGCCTACCTCACCTTTGTCTCAAGCAGCTGGGGTTCACACCCTAGGGGTGGGGCAGGCATTCAGGGTTGATTGTTTTGTTAGAAGGTTTTGCTGTGTGTGTGTGTGTGTGTGTGTGTGTGTGTGTGTGTGTGTATGTGTGTGTCCCAGAACAATGTCTCATCCTGTGTGTCTATGGGCACAGGGTTTGCCAAATCTAGAGAATGGGTAACAATAGAATAATTTGGGGTCAAAATTGAGGGCCAGTGGTCAGGACAGAGCTCAGTTTTCTTGGTTATAGGCATCCTGGAGTCTGCAGTCCAAAGGAGGCCCTGCTTGTGGGAATGAGTTCAGTTTAGGACACATGCATCCTGAGGTATCTTTGAGACTCCTGTAGAAGAGGATCACAGCTGGGGTGAGGTGACAAGAGAATGCTCTCTCTCAGGTGGGAAGGGTAGGAGACAGTTTAGTACATCCCGAAGGAGGGGGAGGAGGAGGCGGAGACCTCTGCGTCCAGCGGCCCCTTTAATCGGGGGCGCGCGCTGGCCAGCCCGCGCGCTCTCGCCTCCGTCACCGGGCCGGAGCGGGAGCCGGAGCCCGAGCCGAGGCCAGAGCGGGAGGAATGGAGCCCTCGCGCGCGCCCGTGCTGCGCCGCCTGCTGCCGCCGCTGCTGCTTTTGCTGCTGCCACTGTACCCCCGCGCCCGGGCCAAGTACGTGCGGGGCAACCTCAGCTCCAAAGAGGTAAGCACACCGAGCCATCTCCTAGCGTTCCCTGGTCCTCGGGACCCAAGAGGGGATGATGCCGCCCCGCCCCCTGCGCCCCTCCCGGGCCGGGGCGTGAGGGATGGGGGCCCGGACCGGGGAGGAGGCTGTGGGTTGGGGGTTGCCTTGTGGCTGTCCAGGCCAGCCTGGGTGGGGAGGGTCGGTTAGGCAGAGTCGGAGTTACAGGCAATAGAGCTGCACCATGGTGGTGCTGAAGGGACAGCACCCCTCACTCCACCAAGTGGAGGTCGCCTGGCCTGCTCAGGACCCGCAAGGAAGGTTTGGAAGATTCCCCAGGATGGCATGGTTTGTGGGACCACCTTGGGGCTGCTGTGTGTGTGTGTGTGTGTGTGTGTGTGTGTGTGTGTGTGTGTGTGTGTGTGTGTGTGTGTGTGTGTGTGTGTGTGTGTGTGTGTGTGTGTGTGTGTGTCTGTGTGTCTGTGTGTGTGTGTGTGTGTGTGTGTGTCTGTGTGTGCGTGTCTGTGTGTGTATCTCTGTGTGTGTGTGTGTGTGTGTGTGTGTGTGTGTGTGTGTGTCTGTGTAACTGAGGGAATGCAGCTGAGAAAGAGTCCAGGACAGATGGTGGTGGGGATGTGCACCTGGCCATCCATGGTCTTTTTCAGTGTGTCTGCAAGATGGGGAGGAGGAGAAGGAGGAGGAGGGAAAGAAACTTGAGGGACATCTGAGGGAGAAAACCAGGGCAGTAGAAAATTGGACACACAGCAAAAGGATCTGGAAAGAATTCTGGAGGTGACTTAGCCTGCTTTGTGGAGTTTGGGAAGTCAAGTAGCTTTGGGAAGAGAAGAAAAGTTGAGGGTCAAGCTGAGTTCCTGAAGGACTCAGAGCTCACTGGATTCTTTTACCAGGACTGGGTGTTCCTGACAAGATTTTGTTTCCTTTCGGATTATGGCCGACTGGACTTCCGGTTCCGATACCCCGAGGTGAGTCTCCCTAGCCGCTCTCCTCAGCTGAGAGCTCCCTTGCTGGTCCACAGGAAGCTGTCCAACTTCTGTAAACACCCCAACCACCAAATCTCTTCAGGCAAAGTGCTGTCAGAACATCCTCCTGTACTTTGACGACCCATCCCAGTGGCCAGCAGTGTACAAGGCCAGGGACAAGGTGAGAACTGTGAAGAGCGGGTATATGAGGGGTGTCCAGGGGCAGAAGGCCACAGCCATTCAGAGGGTGACCGTGCCTCTGCCTTGCCCTAGGACTGTTTGGCCAAGGAGGCAGTGATCAGGCCGGAGAACAACCAGGTCATCAATCTCACCACCCAGTACGCCTGGTCGGGCTGTCAGGTGCGAGGCAGGGTGCAGGGGCTAAAGTTCTAGGGCCTGGTGGCATCGCCGATGAGGCTTCAGCCTTTTGGCTTCTCCTCAGGTGGTGTCAGAGGAGGGAACTCGCTATCTGAGCTGCTCCAGTGGCCGCAGCTTCCGCTCTGTGCGTGAAAGATGGTGGTATATCGCGCTCAGCAAGTGTGGGGTAAGGGCCTGGGGCAGCCGCCTGGTTTTTCTCCCCTTTCTCTTCCTGTTGACTTCCCCCTACCTGCCCAGAGCCCCCCTTAGGCCTCCCCACTCCCCACAGGGAGATGGGCTGCAGTTGGAGTATGAGATGATCCTTACCAACGGCAAGTCTTTCTGGACACGGCACTTCTCAGCTGATGAATTTGGTGAGCAGATACTGGAGGATGTGGATATCCTCTAGATACTGGAGTGTAGGATGGAAGCCCCAGCAGGTAGAGATGCCCACTCCAAAAGCCTTCTCCCACCCCTTCCGTCGAATCCTAGGGATCCTGGAGACAGATGTGACCTTTCTGCTCATCTTTACCCTCATCTTTGTCCTCTCTTGTTATTTTGGATGTGAGTACTGCACACGTGGGAGAGGGTTGGGACAAGTGGGAGAGGGTTGGGACAAGTGGAAGAGCAGAGATAGGGAAATGCCCCTCCCCCGCCTGTGTAAAGCTTTCCCATCTTCTCCTCAGATTTGCTGAAGGGCCGTCAGTTACTCCACACAACTTATAAAATGTTCATGGCTGCAGCAGGAGTGGAGGGTAAGGTTTTGAGTATCCCAGATTTTGAGTTCTCTCAGAAGAGGGCCTTGGGGTCCTGACCTCAGGGTCTGAGGGAGGAGGGCTGGGCATGGACTCCTGGATCTGAGGGAGGAGGACTTCCATCTACACTCCAAGGTCTGAGGAAAGTAAGGCTGTGATCTGACCTGATGGGTCTGAGGGAGGAGAGGCTGGGGATATGACCTCCAGAGTTTTCCTAGCAGGTTGTCCTAGCAGATATTCTGGGTTTCTGATGGGGGTGGCAGAGGGTTTGCTAGGTGACAGTGGTGTCCCAGAGCAGGTTTCTGCCTTTTCTTGGTCTCTCACCCCTCCTAGTGCTGAGCCTTCTGTTCTTCTGCATCTACTGGGGCCAGTATGCCACGGACGGCATTGGCAACGGCAGTGTAAAGATCTTGGGTGAGAATAGATGAGCCACAGAGGGCACAAGCCTCCCCGGGGCCTGGTGAGCGTAGCCTGCGCCTGAACCATCTTTCCTCCCTTCCCAGCCAAGCTGCTCTTCTCCTGCAGCTTCCTCACCTTCCTGCTCACACTCATCCTCCTCGGGAAGGGATTCACGGTGACACGGTGCCCGGGCAGGGACCGCGCATTGGGGTGGCTGGGCTGGGGAATAGGGCAGGGAGGTGGAGGTGGGGGTGTGGCAGCTCCCTCCTCCCTGACAGCATCCACCCTGCTGTCTCCCCCACGGCCTGCTTGCCAGAGGCCGCATCAGCCACTCAGGCTCCGTGAAGTTGTCTGTGTACATGACCCTGTACACCCTCACCCACGTGGTGTTGCTCATCTACGAGGCAGAAGTGAGTGTCCAAAGCTCCTGCCAGCCCCTCTCCTTCCTGCCCTGTCTACTGCCCTTCCCCACAGACCATCCTCTTCCCTACCCTGAGTTTCTGTCATCCCATCTGTCTCTCAGTGACTCTTCTCTCTTTACCATTTCTGAGTAGCTTCCCCCCTCATCTCTCACTCTCACCATGTCCAAGAGTCAGAGACCTAGTTCTGTTTAAGCCCCCCCCCCCCGCCCCATGGTCATTCCCACCCTTACTCTGGGCTTGTTTCTGCCTGTGAGAAGTTAGGAGGACCTTGACCTTATCATCAGGGCACTTTTAGAGACTTTCCATCTCTTGTATGGGATGACAGTAGGGACTCTCACTGTCTCAGTGTGGAGAGATAAGTTGCACAAGGTGTGAGTGATAGCATTTAGTCCCACAGTGGGCACAAAGTAGTTGTCGTAGGTTCCTTGCATACCTATATGCAATTCTAGCCCCATCCCTAGCGGTTCCACTACTTCTGGCCTGACCCATTTCTGTTTCAACTCCTGGTGCCCAAGGGTGGGGGATCCAGGGTCAGAGGCCAGAGCTATGACCACCCTTGTTTTGTGGGTCCAGTTCTTTGACCCAGGCCAGGTACTATACACATACGAGTCTCCGGCTGGTTATGGGCTCATCGGGCTGCAGGTGGCGGCCTATGTGTGGTTCTGCTATGCTGTGCTGGTCTCCCTTCGGCACTATCCGGAGAAGCAGCCCTTTTATGTGCCCTTCTTTGCTGCCTATACTCTCTGGTGAGACATGGTGTGGTCCCAACCTACCTTACCCCACAAACTAGATCATTCATAGGGAGGAAAATGAGCTTTCAAGACAAGTGGTTGCTACCTGAAATCTGCCACTGTCTAGTTTTATGATCTAGAAAAAAAAATTACCCTCTTAAAGTAAAATGGTGGGAAAAAGTCCCAGAATTTGGGAGGCTAACTAGTGAGGATTGCCAGCCTTTGCTACATAGTCAGCATCTCAAAACAAAAACAATAGTAACGGGCAGTGGTGGTGCACGCCTTTAATCCCAGCACTTGGGAGGCAGAGGCAGGTGGATTTCTGAGTTCGAGGCCAGCCTGGTCTACAAAGTGAGTTCCAGGACAGCCAGGGCTACACAGAGAAACCCTGTCTCCAAAAACCAAAAACCAAAACAAAACAAAAAAAACCAGAAAAACAAAAAAAAAACCAAAAAAACAAAACCAGCAACAACAAACTCAAAATCCAAAGAATCGAAGTCTTTCATGGAGCTAGGCATGGTGGCTCATGCCTGTAATAATAGTATTCTGGAGGTGGAGACAGGAGGATCAGCAGTTCAAGGCTAGCCTGAGCTACGTGAGAACCTTCTGGAGGTGGAATCACGAAGATCAGGAGTTCAAGACTAGCCTGAGCTACATGAGTACCCTGTCTTGTAAACCAAACCAAACCAAACCAGAAGTATTTACAGCAAATTTGTCATATTGCTTCACAGGATAGGTTTGTTACTTGGATCTCCTTCAGGAGTTATCCTGAGCATGTGTGAGATATGAAGGGCAGACAGTGATGTCGCAAGCTTTTAATCCCAGCACTTGGCAGGCAGAGGCAGGTGAATCTCTAAGTTTGAGGTCAGTCTGGTTTATAGTGAGTTCCAGAATGGTCAGAACTGCATAGACCCTGTCTTAATAACAAAACAAAACAAAACCATATGAGCGTTTAGTGTCTGTCACACAATAAATGTTTAATAAAAACTCAGTTAATAGCCAGGCATGCTAGTGAATGTCTGTAATGTCAGGGCTTGGAAGGTAGAGGCATACACATTCATAGTCATAAATCTTTCAAATAAAACTCCAAAGCCAACCAACCAACCAACCAGAAAAGCCTCAGTTATTATTGCTCGACGATGTTCACGTAAAGTGGGCAGATTTTGAGGCAGACTGCCGGGGTGTAGACCCCAGTTCTGAAGCTTCCAAACCGTCCAGTCTCAGACCTTCCTTCCCTTTGTCGCCTCTTAAAGGGATGGAAACTGTATTTGTTTCCTGGGCTCAGTGTGAGAGTTAAATGAGTTCATACATGTAAAATGGTTTGGAAACATCCAGTCAAGTCCTTGTTACTCATTGATCTGACCGTGGGATATCTACTGAGGTCCATGAAGTTGATAAGTTGCCAGGGTTGGGGTGATGCGGAGCAGAGTTAAACTCGGCCTAGTCTTTGTTCACTGGGAGCTCCCAGGCCAGTGGGGTTCGGGTCCTCTTTCAACATCTGGCTTTCAAAGGCTACCATGGCCATTTTGCAGTTTGGGATCTGCTTGGGGCCTGTGAGTGACAGCAGGGAGGTGGGGACACAGGACAGGGTGGAGAGCAGGGGTGGCGACCTACTCTAAACCTCCCCGTAGGTTCTTCGCTGTTCCTGTCATGGCTTTGATCGCCAATTTTGGGATCCCAAAGTGGGCCCGAGAGAAGATCGTCAACGGGATCCAGCTGGGGATCCACCTCTATGCCCATGGCGTGTTTCTGGTGAGAATGGCTGTGAAGTGGGTGGGACCTGAAGCGCAGAGGATACGGGAGGCTCCTACGGTTATGTGCCTGAATGTGCTGTCGTCCTCTCCAGAGCTCCTGACCTACCACTCCTTTGTTTTTTATTTATTTTTTTGAGATGGGCTTGCTGTGCAGTTCAGTCTGACTTGAAATTTGCGACATCCTGCCTCAGTTTCTTGAATGCCGGGACTGCGGGCCCGTGACACCACACTCGGTCCCCATCTTCCTTGCATCTATCTACTCTGTGGTCACTGGAAGGCACTGTCTGAAAGCCTGCTGGGTACTCTACCATGTCCCCCAGAGCTCTCCTTCTCTGTCACTTCTCTTGACCTTGTCTCTTGGCCTCTTCACACAGTCCTCTTTGTCCCCTCCCCCACTTCCATTCTTGACTCTGTGTCCCCAGGCTCTCATATTTGTTTGCATTATCACTACCTACCTAAAGCCCTGCTCACCCTCTTTCTCCCCATTCTCCCACCGAGAGCTATGGTTCAAGCATCAGGTAAACGGGACAGATCAGGCTCTTGGGAGCCCAGTTTTTAGTGGAGTTTATATCAGACCTAGGCTTGAGGAAGATCTTAGTTCTTTTCTGTTAGTTTTGTTTTTAAGCTGTTATTATTTGTCCTGGTTCACAGCCTATCCTTTTTTCTTGGTGACAGTTCTCATATACACTTACTTAGCAGTTTGTGTGTATATGTGTGGGTGGAGGGGAATTCTTTTTTTTTAAACATAAGTACTCACTAGATTGCCCTGGCTTACCTGGAACTCACCATATAGACCAGGCTGGCCTAGAACTCAAAGAGATTTGCCTCCTTCTGACTACTGAGTGCTGGGATCAAAAGTTTGTGCCACCACACCCAGTTGTAGTTTTTTTTTTAAAAGATTTATTTATTTATTATATGTAAGTATGCTGTAGCTGTCTTCAGACACACCAGAAGAGGGCGTCAGATCTCGTTGCGGATGGTTGTGAGCCACCATGTGGATGCTGGGATTTAAACTCAGGACCTTCAGAAGAGCAGTTGGTGCTCTTAACCGCTGAGCCATCTCTCCAGCCCTGGAGATTTGTTTTTTTAAGACAGTCTCACTATGTTGATCAGGCTGCCCTCAAATTTACCATGTTTCCCCTGCCTGGCCTTTTTGAGTGCTGTATTTGGGATTAGAGATGTGCATCATTGCACCTGACTTGCAATGTTACATCCATCCATCAGCTATCCCCTTAACACCTGTCTCCGACCAGCCTCCCACTTCTTTTTTCTTTCCCTTTTTTCCTTCCTTCCTTCCTTCCTTCCTTCCCCCACTCTTCTCCAATCCCCATCTCCTTCTTGAGAAAGAATCTTGCTATACAGCCCTGACTGCCCTTGATATCACAGCAATCTTCCTGTCTCAGCCTTCCAAGTTCTGGGATTCACCAGTGCACCAGGCTTTAGCCTGATTCTTGCTAGAAATATCCATACACATTTCTGCCCCTGGGGGTTCCTTGCTCAATTGCCAGACAGTCCAGGAGTTGTTGTACATGCTACATAGAGAGTAGATGCAGGGTCTCCAGGGATCCATGGCCTTCAGTGGCAGACCATGTACTTTGAGTCCTGCTATTCTCTGGCAGATAGTCAGGGCTCACATGGGGGATGGTGCACAGAAGGAAATAGGTATTGTTAAATTTGGCACGATGCCCGTAATCTCATTACTTCACAGGTTGAGGCAAGAGGATCAGGACTTCAAGTCATCCTCCACAGAAATACTGCAGGAAAAATTATACAGAAAAATATAATTTTTGAGGTCAACTTGGGCAACATGAGACCTTGTCTCAAAAAAAGAAAACAAAAATAAGTACCATTGAAGGTTTTAGCTTTTTAACCCTGGGGACCTACAATCTGCAACCTAGCCAGCTCCCCAAGAAAGGGACCAGGTCTGCTGTCCTCCACCTCAGGAC
Source organism: Tokudaia tokunoshimensis (assembly GCA_036184795.1). NCBI lineage: Eukaryota > Metazoa > Chordata > Mammalia > Rodentia > Muridae > Tokudaia > Tokudaia tokunoshimensis. The sequence continues at coordinate 13,193,692 of BTHU01000001.1, read as the reverse complement.
TAGCTTAAGTATAGACTTTGGGTGGTATATCTAGAAATTCAGCAAGAAGTCAGAAGGAGATAGACAGGAAAGAAATACTGAGAACCCACCATGCATGAGGCTCTGTACCAGTGGCTTTCATTTCCACCCTCTCATCTTTCCAGATAGGCACTGTAATCCTTTTTGGCTGGTGAGGCTCAGGTTGTTTAATCAACGTGCCCCAGATCCAGCACTTAGTGAGGGATGGAGCCAAGAGCGGTGAGGCCAGCTCAGAATGTGAGACAAGTGTCCTTGCTGCTTTCACCTTCAGCCAGCTTCTTTCTGAAGCATGCCAGGCTCACTGCATCCAGCACAGCCTTAGTGAGGTTGCACTGAGTATGGCGGCAGAGTGGGATCTAAAAACATCTCCTGCGTTCTGGAAACGTTCAACATGTATTTATTGACAGCCAGGCACTGCAAAAAAAAAATCAGCTTGGGATTTAACAGGGAATAGAAAAGTCAAGTTCTGATGTGCAGTGGTTGTGAATGCCTTTAATCCCAGTACTCAGGAGGGAGAGGCAGGTGGATCTCTGAGTTGAGGCCAGCCTGGGTTACAGAGTGAGTTCCAGGACAGCCAGGGCTGTTATGGAGGGAAACATTGTCTTGAAAAATCAAAACCAAACCAAATCAAACCAAACCAAACCAGTAGTCAAGTTCTAACTCTGTTGGTAAAATGCTTATAATCCAAGCATTTGGTGCCTGAGGCAGGAGGATGCTGCATTGACTGTCTCAGAAGAGGAAACAAAGTTGAGTTCCTGCCTTTAAGGAGTTGACTTTCTAAAGAGCCTATTAACTGATGTTTAGCTGAACTTTGTGTGTTTATGGACACATTCTAAGGTTGGGCATGATGCTGAACATCTTCAATTCAGCACTAGGAAGGTGGAAGTGGGAAGTCAAGAGTTCAAGGTCATTCCTAGCTACATAGCAAGATTGAGGGCAGCCTGGACTACATAGACCCTCTCGAAAAGAAAACAAAGCCAAAAAAGAAAAGAGCAGTAAAACAATTCTAATCTTTAATCTGTGCTCTCTAAGAAGGTGCCTAATGACCTTAGGTAAGGCAGTGTGTAACTGAGAAACAACTTTACATTTAATTTTGATTCAATTTAAGCCATATGTGACTAGTGTGACCAAGCCTGCTCAGTCAGTCAACCGATCCTCCAGCGCAGAACTGAGGATTAAAAAGAAAAAAGATGATTAGACAACTTTGTAGCATGACCCCAGTCAATTCTGAGACTGAAGGCGGGTTTAATAATTTCCAAATCACTTTTATACCAATTTAATTTTATACCAATTAATTAATACTTAATGCAGGTATTAAGATCGACAGTAGTACAATGAGGAACAAGCAAGACAGTAAATACAAAATTGTCAAGGCAATAAGCAAAGTCCTGTGACAGTTGTTTCCGAGGGCATGTCAGAATGACCAAAATACCTGAGCCTACTTCCTTGTCTAAGCCCAGTATCTTGCCTGAAGCCTGCTTCTTTCCTTCCACCCTAAGGTTACAGTTCCTGCCTTAACCTACTTCCCTATTATGCCCTAATGTCAGATTTCTGCCTGAAGCCCTTGTCCTTGGTCAATGTCAAGTTCCTTGGCCAATGTCAGATTCCTTCCAGGTGGCACAGCACCCCAATAAGGCTCTCTACACTAGTGGCTCTCATACTGGACAGCACAGGACACTGCCCATAACCAATCAATTATGACACCCAGTAGTCAGGATTGTGATATTGGGAACACCATTAAGCACAGTAATTAGAAGAGGCATGTTGGGGGCTGGAGAAATGGCTCAGTGGTTAAGAGCACTGACTGCTCTTCCAAAGGTCCTGAGTTCAATTCCCAGCAACCACATGGTGGCTCACAACCATCTGTAATGAGATCTGACGCCCTTTTCTGGTGTGTCTGAAGACAGTTACAGTGTACTCATATACATAAAATAAATAAATCTTTAAAAAAAAAAAAAGGCCGGGCGGTGGTGGCGCACGCCTTTAATCCCAGCACTTGGGAGGCAGAGGCAGGAGGATTTCTGAGTTCGAGGCCAGCCTGGTCTACAAAGTGAGTTCCAGGACAGCCAAGACTACACAGAGAAACCCTGTCTCGAAAAAACCAAAAAGAAGAGGCATGTTGAGAGAAAAGGTCAGAATGCAGGGAGACACCCTACTCCTGGTGTCTAAGGCAGTCTGAATGGTTCAAAGGCAATGTAGAGAAGTCAAGTGGAGGGCAATCATCTAGGACTCTCCCTAAACTTTATAGGAACGGTCTGGGGCCTGGACACTGCTTCTCTAATCTGTGCCTGACTTTTCTCAGATCATGACCCGTCCATCAGCGGCCAACAAGAACTTCCCGTACCACGTGCGAACTTCGCAGATCGCCTCCGCTGGGGTCCCTGGACCCGGAGGGAGCCAATCAGCAGATAAGGCCTTCCCGCAGCATGTCTATGGAAACGTGACGTTCATCAGCGACTCGGTGCCCAACTTCACGGAGCTCTTCTCCATCCCCCCGCCTACTTCCTCTGTAAGCTCTGCAGCCCCGGCGCCCGAGGAGCTGCTGGCGCCGCCCCTGGAGTACCTGACCCCGCTCCCCGCCCCGCCGCCACCCCCTGCTCCTTGGCGTCTGAGCCCACCCTTGGCCTTCCGTACTCCCCGTGCCCCAACGCCCCGCCTCGACCGTCCCCCGGCGCCCGCGCCCACTCTGCCAGACTGGGTCCTGGCGCTGTTGCGCACGCCCCCGAGGACACCCCGCGCTGTGCCCCCGCCGCCTGCCTTCCGAGGCTGGTCCCCATCTCCCCCACCGCCTCCAGAGTTTGCCCGGCGCACCCCGACGCCACCCCTTGAGTACCTGGCCCCGCTGCCCAGGCGCCCAATCACCCACTCCTTCCCTGACTGACACGTGCGTCCATATTTGGGGTGGTGGGAGTCCTCTAGGGGGAGGGGGACGGGCCTTCGGGGCCGCATTTGCTCCCCCGAGGGTTCTGGGCAGCTTCTGACCCTGACCCCCCATCCCAGGCCGGGAAGCAGGTGGAGGAGACAGCGGTGGCGGCGGCGGTGGCCCCGAGGGGCCGTGTGGTGACCATGGCCGAGCCGGGCGCAGCCTCCCCGCCCCCACCCGCTCGGTTCTCCAAGGCGGTCGACTCGGGCTGGGATGGCCCGACGCCGTCCTACCAGCCGCTTGTGCCCCAGACGGCGGCGCCGCACACCGGCTTCACCGAATACTTCAGCATGCATACAGCCGGGGGCCCTGCACCCCCGGTCTGAGCATCCCTTCCCCGCCTCTGCCCCACGGGCGGCGCACGGGCCCCGGCTGGGCTCCGGAACCCCGTTTCTCTCCCGGCCCAAGGGCTCGGCCATGCCAGGCATCCCCCGCCCCTCCCATACCCCGCGCCCACGTTGGGTGCGTTGCGTCCTGCCCCTTTCCCTCTTGTGCCAAACGGTCCCGCGGGAGCCGTTCTCCGCGTCCCCTCCCTCAGCCCCTGCCCCGAATGGCTCCGGAATCTGGACTCCCGCTGTTCCGTGATCTCCGCCCCCCTGACCCCCTCCGAGACCTCTGACCCTGCTGGACTCCGGAACACCCGTGACGACCGCCTGGACCCTGCCCGTGACCCTCCAGGACCCTGCGACCCCCATTCAGGGACGGATATTGTGAAGTTGGTCTCTACTTTGAAACCCTCCCTGGGGTTTGTGACCTCGGACCTGTGCTTTGTCCGTCCATCTGCATGCCAAGGATCTTCACATGGTCTCTGGCTGAAAGACGTTTTCTCTTCTTGCCAAAATAAAGAGGATTCGTTGAATTTTTATCTATAGCATGGTTTCTTTGACATCTTAATTGAAAAAAAGAAAAGACACATGAGTATGTCTCCTGAATGTATGTCAGCGTACTATGCGCGTATATCGTGTAGAAGAAGAGATCAAGAAGGTGTTGGATTCCCACTATATGGGTTCTGAGAATCGAACCAGTGTCTTCTGAAAGAGCAGCATGTTCTGAACCACTAAGTCGTCTCTCCAGCTTCTTTTATGTATTGATGATGCTTTAAATCACACGGGTCTCACTGTGTCCATCTAGGAAATACTATTTTGGGTCTGGAGTCCCGTGTCTTCATAACTTGATATTCATGTTGATCCTGAATGTAGAGCACAGAAAATAACCATCTAGCACAGTTTTCTACCGCTCCTTTATTTTTGCCTTTCCTTTCGCTAGCAGAGATAGAGGCGCCCTCCAGTGGCAAAAGCTTGGCTCAGCCAATGACTGGCACATACTTTCTTTTAATGCGATTTTGGGTTACAATCTTAGCAGTACGCATGCGTAATTCTCTGAGCAGGCTTCGCAGTCACGCTGCGCAAGCGGCTGGGAACAGATTGGGTGGGGGAAAGTTTCCGGAAGTCTTCCTCGAGAAGGGGTGGAGCCAGGCGCTCCTTAGTCCTCCCAGGGCCGCTCTAACCCGCCGCTCGCCCACCTCTCGCCTCCTCCTAGCCTGTCCTCCCCTCAGAGGCTGCTGGCTCCCGCCCCCTCGCCCTCTCAGCGGGTCTTCCTCGGGCCGCTCTGGCCCGGGAGTCCCCAGGTCTCTCTGATCTAGCCCATCCGCCTCGAGTGGGAGGAGCGGGAGGGTAAGCTTTAGAGTGAGCCCTGGGGATCCCGACCGGGACCCTGAAAGCAGGCGCCGCCCCCGTCTGGGGGGGGTGTCTCCCCAGGAGTCTCCGGGCCAGGCGGATTCCAGTCCTCACGCTCCATGCAACGCCCGGCTGGACTGTAGAGCACTTCGCCCCTGGAAGACTGTCTGGGTCTGTTTTGGCCTTGCAGCAGCCTGAATGTAATCATTGGACACCGTTTATGGAGTCGGCGCCCCTATGGGGCTCGTGTCTATAGGGGACCCTCACGGTCCCTAAGAGTTATCCCTATCCATAACGACTTCATATCCAGGGCCTTCCATGGGTCTATAGGGCCGACCTCTCGGTTTCAAGAGCACATCAACAGCGGCCCTTTCCTTGGCCCGGACTGCGTCGCTGGTACATCCTTGGACTACAAGGCCATGCTACGCCTGTAAAGGTTGCGTCTGCAGAGCCTCACTCCCAGAGGGTACCCTCCAGGGCTTCACGGCCCTTCCTGTCTCTTAGGGCCAGTGCTGAAGGCGGCGATGGCCTTGGGCGGAGCTCTGGCCGCGGCTCTTACACTGGCCTTGGCAGTGCTGGGGCCGCTGTCCCTCAGGGTTCTGGCTGGTGACTGCAAGGGGCAGCGGCAGGTGCTACGGGAGGCGCCAGGCTTCGTGACCGATGGTGCGGGCAACTACAGCGTCAATGGCAACTGCGAGTGGCTTATCGAGGGTGAGTGGGGCCGCGTGGGTCACTCACTCGGTTGCTAGTTCATTCATTTGTGCATTCATTCACTGAGCACATTCCTAGATTCCGGCTCCATTCCAGGACTTTTTCTGTAAAATGTTGAACACCCAGTGTTGCAGCCAGCCTGGGCCCTAACTCTGATGTGAGGGAATGTGCCAAGAGTCACAGTAACAAACTAGGAATATTTGTGAGGGGTGTTTTTCCTCACTTGATCATGAATGTAGCGCACAGAAAATAACAATCTAGCACAGCTTTCTGCCACTTTTGCTTGCCACTCACTCGGCTTAGGATCTAGACTCTATTTCATGTGAGTTTCGTGACTTTGGATAGATTAATTTCGAAGGTTCAGTTTCTTTTACTCCAAATGATCATAGCAATAATACTTAGTTAAAAAGGAAAGGAGTCAGATGTTTAACATACTTTATGTCTGGTATGGTGTTTTATACAGGGTTCTCTAGGGAAACATAACTTGTAGAATGAATCTTTACAGAAATGAGATTAGAATGGCTTACAGTCACTGTGCAGTGGTGGCACATGCCTTTTATCCCTGCACTTCCGAGCCAGAGTCAGGCAGATTTCTGAGTTTGAGGCCAGCTTGGTCTACCTAGTGAGTTCCAAAACAGCCAGAGAAACCCTGTTTTGACACCCCCCCGAAGTGAAAAGAATGGCTATAGGCTGTGGTCCAGCAAGTCCAATAATGACTGTTTACCAAAACAACCCAGTAGTGGTTGTTCAGTCCACACGGCTGTATGTCTCATCTGGTCTTCAGTATGTGCCAGAATGCTAAAGAAGTCAGCTCTAATGCAGACAGGAATTAGAGCATACTTTTGAGCAAGCCTATGTGCTAAAATCTAGCATGCTAAAATAGATAATAAAAGAAGCCAGGACTGGTGCCAGAGGCAGGAAGGGGAGACTTTTGAGTTGGAGGCCAGCCTGGGCTACCTCAGAGAGAAGGACTGGATTTGCTAGTTAGAGTGAGAGCAAGCAGGCCAAGAGAGCAAGCTTCGTTCTTTTATGTCTTTTATACAGGCTGCCAGTAGAAGGTGTGGCCTCTTAAAGGTGGAGCCTCTCACTTCAAAAGATCTGGATTAGAAGTGGGTCTTCCCACTTTAAGTGATTTAATTAAGAAAAAAATAATCGCCGGGCAGTGGTGGCGCACGCCTTCAGTCCCAGCACTTGGGAGGCAGAGGCAGGCGGATTTCTGAGTTCGAGGCCAGCGTGGGAGAAACCCTGTCTTGAAAAACCAAAACAAACAAACAAACAAAATCTCTTACAAGTGTGCCCAGCCATTTAGCTTTTAGTTAGTTCCAGATGTAGTTAACCAAGAAGACCCATCTTATATAGTAAATGTCCATTAGGTGCCCCTAGGGCTATTGTTCTATTTAAATACTTCAATAAAACCATCATTTTAGTCATTCATTTGCCAGAAATTATATATGCCACCATGACATAGCAGAAGATCAGGGACCTTCTTCCCAGCAGTGCTTGTGGGGGAGACAGACATACTAACAGTCACATACCAGCATGCTCCCCTGGGAGAACCCAGAGGAAGTACATGATCTGGGAGAGAGGAGAGCAGAGAAGCAATTCTGGAAGAGATGTCATAACTGAGACCCAAGGGATCTATGTCTATCAGCCAGGAAGCAAGAGGAAGAAAATTCTAGAAATAAGGAACAACCTGTGTCCTTTTCTTATGGGCTTTAAAGGACTGGTGAAGCCCAGGGAAGACACGTCTCAGGAGGACAAGGCATGGATGGGAGGGAACAGGACTATGGGATGCTTCTGAGCAAGCCTATGTGCTAAAATTTAGTCTGCTGAAGCAGTTACAGGGGGAAGCCAGAGGCAGGAGGGGAGGTTGGTGAATATGGAGCCTGGGCTACGAATTGAAAATCTTTTTTTTTAAAGATTTATTTACTTTTATTTTCTGTGGTTGAACGTTTTGCCTGCATGTGCATGTGTGCACTGTGTGTGTGCGCCTGGTGCTAAAGGCAGCCAGAAGAGGCATCGGGTCACTGGTTCCGGAATTCTGGATGGTTGGAAGCTGCTCCATTATCCTTTGAAAGAGCTGTAACTGCTCTTAACCTCTGAGTCATCTCTCCTGCTTGCAGATTTTTCTTTGTTTGTTTTGTTCTTTCTTTCTTTCTTTCTTTCTTTCTGGCTTGAACTGGATGAATATGTATCCTCCTGCCTCTGCCTCCCTCATTCTGGGATTATAGGTGTTAACTACCATGCTTCATGTGGTATTTGTGCTTGAACCCAGGACTTCATGCATGCAAGTAAGCTCTTTGCCAACTGAGCTACTCCCCCAGCCCAAGACCCTGTCATTATCCCCTCTTCCTTCTTCTCCTCCTTGTACAGTGTGTGTGTGTATGTGTGTGTGTGTGTGTGTGTGTGTGTGTGTGTGGACAAGTAACAACATGTAGGGGTCAGAGGACAACTTCTCGTATCAGTCCTTACTACCCACCTTGTTTGAGGCAGAGTTTCTTGTTCACGGTTGCCTGCCTGGCCCAGGAGCTCCTGTACATTCTCTAGTTTCTGCTCCCTATTTCTATGGAAGTAGGCTGGGTTGCTGCCTTGCACCAACCTACTTAGCTTATGTAGATTCGGGGGACCTGAACTTTGGTTGTTTGTCCCCTGAGCTATCTCCTTACGCTGGAGGGTTTTTTATTTGTTTGTTTGCTTGTTTTTGACAGGCCCTTACTGAATAGCTCAGACCAGTGTGTAGTTGGGATGGTGGACTGTCAGTCCCCAGTGTAAACAATGTTCAGGGCTGAAGTAGAGGCTGGAAATGGGAGTCTTGTGGCTGGCCTAGGGGAGGATAGAATCTGCCAGAAGGTTCAGAGGGGCAGCCACTGAAGCTCATGTGGGAGTTTCCTGAGGGATAAAAGTGGCCAGCCTCTATGGAGACACCAGGGAGGTTAACATGTCTTAGGATCTGTGTCTGTTTGTCTAGTAAGTCCATACAGTAGACTGAGAGGAGCCAGAGCTGGACCTCGAATGTCACATTGGCAGTTTGGCCGTTTCCTTGGAGGTGCCAGGAAGCTACCCAATGGTTTAGAGCAGGTATTGTTGTTAGCTTGAGCCTGGGTGGAGGGTGACAGGCTAGAGGCTTGGCATGTGGAAAGCATGAATTCTGAAGTGGGGCAGAGGTCGGGGGGGGGGAGGTGTGAGCCCTGCAGGGAGATATTTGTGGATTTTTCCCAGTAGGATGGGAACAAACTGATTAATGTGGCATCTGTTACCCCAAGAACCAGCATCTTAGCTTCAAGTGTTGATCCAAGCTTGTAATCTTAGTACCTGGGAGGCTGAGGCCAGGGGATTCTGATTTAGAGGCTACCCTGGGCTATAGTGAACCCTGTTTCAAAATTACCCAAAAGTCTAAGTGGGTTGGTTGCTTTTGTTATTGTTTATAACCCAGGCTGGCCTTGAACTCAAACTTCTCCTACTTTAGCCTCCCTGGTGCTGGGATTGCAAGAGTACCTGGGTACCCATTTCTTATACCACGATTGTGTTTTGTCTGATCTCCGACTTCCCAAACTCCTCTGGAGTAAGAGTACCCTGGCTTCCTCCAGGGGCAGGGCAGGAGGCGGGGCTTGGGGTCAGATTTCTTTCTGGAATGGTGTAGTGTAGAAGAAACCAGAAACCTTGAGCTTTGGGAGGGAGGCTTCCAACAGGCTTTTGCCCTTGTTTTAGGTCCTTGATCAGAACAGGGTGTTTGGTGAAGGCTGGTGAGATTCTGGAAGATCTGGATTCTGGTTCTGCTGAATGGTTCTTGCGAACTCTGGGTCGGGGTCTGTATGTTATATCACTGGGTTCTGGTCAGTGGAATCAAAGGCAAAATAGTCAGCTTCTCTGTCTGTCTGTCTGTCTGTCTGTCTGTCTGTCTGTCTCTCTTCCTCCTCCTCCACTTTGCTTTTGTTCTTTTGTTTTTTGAGATAGTCCAGGTTGATATGGAACATACCAAAAATGACTCTTCTGATTGTTTCCAAAATGTTGGGATTATAGGGGTGCCTCACTATGCCTGCCTTTATGGCGTCTATTTATTTATTTATTTATTTATTTATAGACTTATTGTATGTGTGTGAGTGTTTTGCCTGAAAGTGTGTGTGCCTGGTGCCTGAGGTCAGAAGAGGGTGTCAGATCTCTGAAGCTGATGACTGTGAGCTCCTGTGTGGGTCCTGGGAATTGAACTTGGGTTATCTGCAGGAGTAACATGTTTTCTAAGCTGGTGAGCCATCTCTCTAGCCCAGACCTTTTTAAAAACAAAATTCTTATATTTTTTGAGATTATAGTATAATTACATCATTTCCCCATTTCCTTTCCTCCTTCCACATACCCCTCTTTGCTCTCTTCCAAATTTATGGCCCTCTTTAAAAATTAATTGTTGTCATATATATGTATATATGTATATAAATCTGTATTGCTCAGTACAACTTGCTTAGTCTGTATGATATGTGGTTTGTTGTTTTGTTTTTGCTTATGAGGCAAGCTCTTGCTATGTTGCCCAGGATGGCCTTGAACACAGTCTTACTGGTCCTCCCACACCTGTGATTTAATTACATGTGTCACCATGCTTTTGGGAGTCTCTTCATTCTGTCATCCAGCAACTGCTCAGGTCTTGCTTAACCCCAGGCCTTGTGCCAAGGCAGTGTTTGAGAAGAAATTATGCCCAGGTCCTTCCTGTAATCCTCCTAGACTGCAGGAGGGTAACCCTGGACACATAGTCCTGGCACAGAGATTCAAAGTTAAGCTGAGATGTGCGAATCCCAAAGAGAGGCCCCTAACTCAGCCCTGAACCATGGGGGTAGGCTTCCTGGAGGAGGCCCCCAGACATGGAGCAGCTTGTCAGAGGCCTGGCTCCCCATGGAGCCAGGAATCCAGGCCTGATCCACTTCTCTAAGGGCAGTATGAGAGATGAGATCACGCTCCAAACACCAGGTCAGGGGCAAGTGTTTCTCCTAGGCTGAGAGAGCCAAGAAGGGCTTTTAGCGGAGGAACACCAGGGCCAAGTGTCAGATTGGGACAAAGCACTAGAGAGCTACGACAGGACCTCAGGTCACATGTGGAAGGAGTCTGTGTCAGTGGCCCTGTAAGAAGGACAGTCACAGGGACAATGGCTGGGCAAGACTTAGCACTGAGCATCCTGGCTCTGGGCCAGCAAATTATAGTCATCTTGTTGATCATTTACACCAGCCTCGGTGGGTAAGGAGAATTATTCCCACTTTATAGACAAGGAAGCTAAGGCTTAAAAGATCACAAAACCAAGGCTGGATAGGTAGATAAGAAAGAGAGGAATTGAGAAAAGAGAGTACCCCACCATTCCCCCTTCCCCAGTCCCTCCCCCCCCCCCCCCCGGGCTCTGTTTTTTTTGAGATGTCTGGTTCAGCAGCTCAGCAGGCCCAGACCTTCGATTCTCTTACCTCAGGCTCCAGAGTGCTGGGATATACTAAAGACAACCCTAAACTCTAGCTCCTCCTGCCTGCACCTCCTCAGTACTGGAGCTGCAGGTGTGGGCAGCTAAGCCTGGTTTTGTGTGGCTGGGAGCCCAGGGCTTTGTGCACACTAGGCAAGCACTCTACCAACTGAGTCACATCTCCAGCTCCCCAACCTTAGCTCCTCTAAGAGCCGGTGCTTTCCAGCCTCTTGGTCCCTGTTCATGCTGTTTCTGGTAGAACGCGTGACGCTGCATTCAAGGACGTTTAAAAATCTCCCAGTGCTCCAGAGGCAGAGGCAGGTGGATTTCTGTGAATTCATAGCCAGTCTGGTCTACAGAGTGAGTTCCAGGACAGCCAGGGCTACACGGAGAAACCCTGTCTCGAAAAACAAAAAAAAAAGTGACCAAAAAAAAAATACATATATATATATATTTTCTTCTGATCTCATTGACTTCACCAAGGTGCCCAGACTGGCCTTGAACATGCACTGATTCTCCTGCCTCCTCTTCCTCAAAACTGAATTAGAGGTGTGAACAACCATGACTGGCCATTCTCCTGCTTCTGATTTCTACCTTTTGCTGCTTGATTCCTAGAAACTTCAACACAAATGACCAGACCCATCACACACACACACACACACACACACACACACACACACACACAGAGAGAGAGAGAGAGAGAGAGAGAGAGAGAGAGAGAGAGAGAGAGAGAAATCAACCTCTCACAAATAAAAAATAATTCAGGGGGCTAGAGAGATGGCTCAGTGGTTAAGCACACTGGATGCTCTTCCAGAAGTCATGAATGAGTTCAATTCCCAGCAATCACATAGTGGCTCACAATCATCTGTTTTGGGATCTGGTACCCTCTTCTGGTGTGTACTCATAAATGAATAAAAAAAAATTTAAAAAATATATATGTATAAAAATTATATATATAAGCCGGGCAGTGGTGTGCATGTCTGTAATTCCAGCACTTGGGAGGCAAAGGCAGGCGAATTTCTAAGTTTGAGGCCAGCCTGATCTACAAAGTGAGTTCCAGAACAGCCGGGGCTATACAGAGAAACCCTGTCTCGGAAAAACAACAACAACAAAAAGTATATATATATAAAATTTAGTTTCAAATAGCATACATATCTGTTAGCCCATTTCATTATTAATGCCCAGGTGGGAATCAGTCTTTCTCCTCTCTCTCTCTCAGAAGAGATAAATCCCAGAACTTTGGGCATGCTAGGTAATCACTTTATAATTGAGCCACGCCCCCAGCCCCTCTCTGGAGGATTCTAGGCAGGGGCTCTACCACTGAGCCACGCCCCCAGCCCCTCACTGGGGGATTCTAGGCAGGGCCTCTACCACTGAGCCACGCCCCCAGCCCCTCACTGGGGGATTCTAGGCAGGGGCTCTACCACTGAGCCACGCCCCCAGCCCCTCACTGGGGGATTCTAGGCAGGAGCTCTACCACTGAGCCACGCCCCCAGCCCCTCACTGGGGGATTCTAGGCTGGGGCTCTACCACTGAGCCACGCCCCCAGCCCCTCCCTGGGGGATTCTAGGCAGGGGCTCTACCACTGAACCACGCCCCAGCCCCTCACTGGGGGATTCTAGGCAGGGGCTCTACCACTGAGCCACGCCCCCAGCCCCTCACTGGGGGATTCTAGACAGGGGCTCTACCACTGAGCCACGCCCCCAGCCCCTCCCTGGGGGATTCTAGGCAGGGGCTCTACCACTGAGCCACGCCCCCAGCCCCTCACTGGGGATTCTAGGCAGGGGCTCTACCACTGAGCTATACCCCCAGCCCCTCACTGGGGGATTCTAGGCAGGGGCTCTACCACTGAGCCACGCCCCCAGCCCCTCCCTGGGGGATTCTAGGCAGGGGCTCTACCACTGAGCTATACCCCCAGCCCCTCACTGGGGGATTCTAGGCAGGGCTCTACCACTGAGACACGCCCCCAGCCTTGGCCTAAAGATCTTGCTTATTTAATCCCAGTACTCTGGAGTCAGAGGCAGGCAGATCTCTGAGTTTGAGACCAGTCTGATCTACAGAGTGAATTCCAGGACAGCCAGGGCTACAAAGTGAGACCCCGACTTGAAACACAAAAAACAAATAAACGAAAAAGGAAAAAGAAAAAGCTTTTGGCTGAGCTCCATCACAGTATCATTAGATCAGTATCTCACAGCTGGGAAGGCTGAGCCTGAGAGGGGAGGTGACTTGCCCTCCAGCTAGTAGTAGCTCAGGAGCAGAGCTGAGGCTGACGACGTAGTTTTCTTGTGTGAATGTAGCAGCAAAGTAAGTGGCAATGGGAGAATCTGTGCGGAACTGGGCCCCGGAGTGCTAAGGGATAACTTCTTTGTCCATCGGGAGGAGCCAGGGTTCTCCCCCGACACGCCCTGCCTGGCCTGGGCTGCTCTCACTCACATTGTGCTGAGTGCTGAGAAGGGTTTTGTGAGTTTTTACAAGTTGACAGTGGATGTTCAGAGCTGAGGCTACGACTCGACTCCTCTGACCGGGAGCTCCCTCACACCACCCCGAACAAGGTGTGGTGGTGTCTGTGTGTGGGCTTCGTGGATGCTCCGAGAAGGGGCCTGTGAGAACCCGGCCCCTGTGCTCACTTCCCAGCTCCGAGCCCTCAGCACCGGATCCTGCTGGATTTCCTCTTCCTGGACACGGAGTGCACTTACGACTACCTCTTTGTGTATGACGGTGACTCGCCCCAAGGCCCACTGCTCGCTAGTCTGAGTGGGAGCACCCGGCCCCCACCCATCGAGGCCTCCTCAGGCAAGGTTAGTGGCGATGGCGTGTGGGACCATGGTCTCCGGGTCTCTCGGGAGTGAGGGGGTCCCAGGAGCACACGCCTAGGAAGAAATGAAAAAGATTGGAAGGGATGGAAAAGGCCAGACAAGCCAGTCAGAGGGTATCAGAGAAGGCAGTGGAAGGCGGAGAAGCGGAGTGCTGGGTCTGGCTGCGAATCCCTGTAATCCCTGCTCTTAGGAGACTGTGAGGGTTGATGTGAGACCAGCTTGGGCCCCATACTGAAACCGTGTTCCAAGCACCACCAACAGCCAGATAGTTCCATAAACGCTCAGAAAACAGACAATCGAAGGCAGGGCGGGGCTGGGGATGCCCCTCAGTTGGGAGAATGTCTGCCTGGCATTCACAAGCCCCCCTGGGGTTCAGTCACCTACACCCTATAAAACAAGGGTGATGGTACACACCCATAATGCCAGTACTGGGGAAGTAGAGGCAGGAAGATCAGCAATTTGAGGTCATTTTCAGCGAGTGGGTTTGAGGCCAGCCTGGGCTAGATGAGATCCATTTTTAAAAAAGGATTTATGAGTGGTCTATCTGCATGTACACCTATGTGCCAGAAGAGGACATCAGAGCCAATTATAAATGGTAGTGAGGCCCCCTGTAGGTGCTGGGAATTGAACTCAGGACATCTGGAAGAGCAGTCAGTGCTCTTAACCGCTGAGCCATCTCTCCAGTCCCCATGGCATCGTTTCTTAAACAACAAAAGGAGACAGAGGAAGGCAGTGGGTTGCCCAGGGCGGTGCACCGTCCTCACCAGCCAGATGCAGCCTGCCCGGTGTACCCAGCCTCTTGTCTTGCAGATGTTGCTCCACCTCTTCAGCGATGCCAACTACAACCTGCTGGGCTTTAACGCCTCCTTCCGCTTCTCCCTGTGCCCCGGAGGCTGCCAGAACCATGGACAGTGCAAGACTCCAGGAGTGTGCGTCTGTGAGCCAGGCTGGGGCGGGCCAGACTGTGGCCTGCAGGAGTGCTCAGCCTACTGTGGCAGCCATGGTGCCTGTGCCTCGGTGAGCTGTCCCCCACCCCGTCTCCCTGGGATCCTGATCTGTGACCATACCTGCCATATCTGACTTCAGCAGAGCCTTGCTCCATCCTGACCCTCCCTCCCCTCCCTGCAGTTGTGGGAGCCAGTCCCCTCTCCTTCCAGGTCTCCCCACCCCAACGCCTGTGACTGCATCCCGACCCCACCTCCACCTGCTCCTGTCCCTTTGGGACCTCACTTCTAGCTCTGTCCTCATGTCTAGCCAATTCTCCCCTGGGGTAATGGCCCCTGCCCTCCTTCAGGCTGAGGTCCTACTCTCACCTGGCTCTTTGTTTGGCCTTGAGTCCCTGCCATGGTGGTTTTTGAGACAAGGTCTCATTTTGTAACCATGGTGGCCTCCTCCTCCCTTAGCCTCCTGAGTGCTAGGGTTACTGGCATATGTCACCACACCTGGCTCCCTGCCATGACTTCTGTCCTCTCATCCCCGACCTAATACCTCAGCTCTGCACCCCCAACTTGGGATCTGTATTATGTTTGGAGCTCACCCAGCCCAGGTGGAACATGGGCCTCACTAATATGTCCTCTTCTATCTGTCCTTGCCTTTTCTGTGGGTCTGTCTGCCCTGCCCCACTTCTTTCTCCCTCGGGTTGTACCTTTGTGTCTCCTGTCCCTCTCCCTTGTCCCCATGCTTGTCCCCTGTTTTCTCTCTGTTTCTTTGAACATTCCCTTCCTGCCTTTCTTTTCCTACCCTGTCTGTCTTGGCTGTTTCTTTCTGTGTGTTCTATGACCCATATCTGTCTTTTTCTCTCTCGGCCCTTTTGTCCCCTTCCTCCCAGACCCTGGGACCATGCCGTTGTGAGCCTGGATTCCTGGGACGAGCCTGTGACCTGCACTTGTGGGAGAACCAGGGGGCTGGTTGGTGGCACAGTGTGAGTGCTGGGGACCCCGCCTTCTCTGCCCGAATTGGGGCAGCTGGTGCCTTCCTGTCCCCACCAGGGCTGCTGGCTGTCTTTGGAGGTAAGCAGATGGGGAGAGGGTGAGCTCAGAGGGTCTGGAGGCCTGTCAGCCTGTGGCCAGGGTTTGAGAGCGCTCACCTCATCTGCAGGCCAGGACCTTAACAAGGCCCTGGGTGATCTTGTCTTGTACAACTTCTCCACGAACACCTGGGAGTCCTGGGATCTGACGCCTGCTCCGGTATGGACCCTCTGCCCCGGCTGGGGCCAGCCCACTCATGACCCCTCACCCTGCCACCGTGGACCGGATAATTGCATCTGGACTCCTGCTTCTCTCTGTCTCTGTCTTTGCTCACTCTGAGATTCTTTTCTTGCCCACGCCCCCCTCCCCATCTTTCTGGATGTTGTCCTCCCTCCCTCTCCCCATCTGTCCCTCTTCTCTTTCCTTCCCTCTCTTTCTTCTTTCCTCAGCCAGCCTCCCCCCCTCCCTCTCTTCCACTTTTTTTTCAGACAGGGTCTCAAGACAACCCAGGGTGGCCTTGAACCCCTGATTTTCCTGCTCCTTCTGCGCTGTCTTGTAGACATGTCCTACTGTACGCAGTTTGCGTGTCTCCTTCCCTCTGCCTCTTTTCTCTGACTGATGGCTTGGTCTCCATCCCTCTGGGTTGTTCTCTTGTTCCCTTCCATTTCTGTCATTTGTCCCTCACTCTCTCACTGTTTCTCTGTG
This sequence comes from Tokudaia tokunoshimensis, assembly GCA_036184795.1. NCBI lineage: Eukaryota > Metazoa > Chordata > Mammalia > Rodentia > Muridae > Tokudaia > Tokudaia tokunoshimensis. The sequence goes on along the minus strand of BTHU01000001.1, from coordinate 13,177,448 downwards.
TCACTGTCTCTTTTTATTCTCATGTCTCATGTCCTTCCTTCCTTCCTTCCTTCCTTCCTTCTTTTATTTTGAGTTAAGGACTTAGGCTGATATGGATCTCAGACTATAGCCCAGGCTGACTGGAATTCATGGCAGTCTTCCTGCCTCAGCCTCCCAAGTGTTGAGATTAGAGCGGCACGCCATAGCCTAATCTGGTACAAGTTCACTACATGGCCTTAAACTCCCGATCCTCCTGCCTCTGTCTTTGCCTTCCAAGTCCTGGAACTCTAGATCTGTACCTCCACAGTTGGCTTGTCTTCTGTTGTTCCCTTTCTGCATATCTGCTTTTCTGTCTGCATCTCTCTGCTCTGGCCCTCTCCAGTGTGTCACCATCTTTCTCCTTGTCTCTTCTCCACAGGCTGCCCGTCATTCCCATGTGGCCGTGGCCTGGGCTGGCTTCCTGGTGTTGATGGGTGGTGAGCTGGCCAATGGCTTGCTAACCAATGATGTGTGGGCCTTTAGCCCCCTGGGCGGAGGCCACTGGGAGCTCCTGGCACCACCTGCTTCTAGTTCCTCTGGGCCCCCGGGGCTGGCAGGCCATGCAGCTGCTCTGGTGGATGACATCTGGCTGTATGTGTCTGGTGGCCGCACTCAGCATGACCTCTTTTCTTCTGGCCTCTTCCGTTTCCGCCTGGACCACACCAGCAGGGGCTATTGGGAGCAGGTGATCCCGGCAGGTGGGCGGCCCCCTGCTGCCACTGGCCACTCTATGGTGTTCCACGCCCCGTCCCGTACTCTGCTGGTCCATGGTGGACACCGGCCTTCTACTGCCCGGTGAGTAACATGTCCTATGCTCCTGTTCCTTGGCCACAGTAGCCCAGGACTCCGTGACCTTAATCTTTAGAAGTCTTTGCTCATTGACAGACTCCTGGATTCGGGTGATTACCTCTGTCCTGGACCATTTGTTTATCTGTCTCTTGGCTTTATCCAATATGTATCTGTTCCCTTGCCCCGGGATAGCTCTCTGATCCTTCACTCAGGCTCTGACATCACTTTCCCCCACACTTCCACCCCTCCACCAGCTCTTGCCAGATTATACCAGATACCAGACCCTGCTCAGACCTGGGTCCTGCCACAGTGAATGTCTAGTCAGGAAGGGATCTAGACATGGTCATGGCCAGTCTCAATCCTGGGTGAAGCTAGAGGAGAGAAGGAAGCCCTCCTTGCCCTGGGCCCCCGGCCTGTCTCTTCCCTGTAGGTTTTCTGTGCGGGTGAATTCCACTGAGCTCTTCCATGTGGATCGGCGTGTGTGGACCACGCTGAAGGGCCGGGATGGGCTCCAGGGTCCACGGGAGAGAGCCTTCCACACTGCCAGTGTTCTAGGAAACTACATGGTGGTCTACGGTGAGGTGATTTCCCTAGATCCTGTCTGCCTTCCAGGGGCCTGACCCCACCCTGAGCTGAAACTGAGCCTGGCCATCCATCCCTACCTCCCCCAAGACTTGCCCGAGCCCATCTGGAGATGAGACTCAGCCTGGTTCTCTTCCCTCTCCTGAGGCTTGCCAGCAGTACCCTTTCTTCTCTCCTCAGGGGGCAATGTGCATACCCATTACCAGGAGGAAAAGTGTTATGAAGATGGCATCTTCTTCTACCACCTTGGCTGCCACCAGTGGGTGTCAGGGGCTGAGTTGGCCCCGCCAGGAACTCCTGAGGGTGAGTCTCCACTGTTTTCCTAAGGGATTTTGAAGATCTCTGAGTTTTAGGAGGAGACGCCTCAGACATTACCTTGGCAGCGAGGCATCCTGTTGGAATGAAATGGCCTCTGGAGGCAAGCCTGGATGAAGACAAGGTGGGGGACCAGGAAGCTGATGTACGGGCTCTGAACCTGGGTTCTACTTTTTATTTTTAAATGTGAGTGAGTGTGTGTGTGTGTGTGTGTGTGTGTGTGTGTATACACATGTGTGCACATGTGCAGTGTGCACATGTGGAAGCCAGAGGATAACCTCAGGTATTAGCCTCAGGAATACTGTCCACCTTCTTCGAGTCAGGGTCTGTCATCTACTAGGCTAGTCTTGCTGGCCAGGGACCCTAGGCTTCTCCTGGCCCTACCTCTCCAGTGCTGGGATTGTAGATGTGCTGCCATGCCTGGCGTTTCTGTGACCTCACTGTGTATGGAACTCCAGCCCTAATGCTGTGAGGTAAGCACTTCACCAGCTGAGCCCCCTTCCCCGCCCCAGAACCTTGCTTCTCATTGGAAGTTTGCCAGTTTACAGCTGTCCTAAGAAGCAGTGACTTCATGGTTGTAGTGGACAAGAGGTAGAACCAAGGGCTGGAGAGATGGCTCAGTGGTTAAGAACACTGACTGCTCTTCCAGAGGTCCTGAGTTCAATTCCCAGCAACCACATGGTGGCTCACAACCATCTGTAATGGGATCCAGTGCCCTTTTCTGGTGTGTCTACAATGTACTCATACAAATAAAATTAAAAAAAAAAGAGTTAGACACAAGATGGCTACTACTCAAAGCCGTGCCTTCACATCAGCACCTTATTCTCAGCATCCGTGGGGTGGGGTTCTGATGTGGTTGTGCAGCTGGACTGTTGTGAAAGAAGTTGAATGGATACATGGCGGGTAAATAGTACAGTGGAGACTTTAACACATTGTCTTCTTTCAGAGTTGTTCTTTTAAATTTTTTTTTTGATTTTTTTTTCTGGGAGGTGGTGCGCACACTTTTAATCCTGGTCCTCAGGAGGCAGAGGTAGGCGGATTTTTGAGTTCTAGACTACCTTGATCTAGAGTGAGTTTCAGAGCAGATAGGGTTATACAGAGAAACTCTGGCTCGAAAAACAAAAAACAAACCAAAAAACAACAAGTGATTTTTTTCCCCCTAGGCTGGAAAGATTGCTCAGTGGTTAAGTACTTGCTATGTAACATGTGGACTTGAGCTCAGATCCCAGAAACCCATGTAAATGCCAGACATAGCCACACATATATGTAACTCCAGTGTTGGGGGACAGAGATAGATGGAGCTTGCTGGCCGGCTGTGCTCACCAAAACGGAGCTTCAGGCTCAGTGAGGGATTTTTCCTCAAAACATGAAGTGGAGAGCCTTCTCCTTTGGCCTCTGCATGTGCACACATGACTGTGTACAACATACACCACACACATAAAATAGTAAAGTAAATTAGAAAAGACTGCAATTGGTATACACACTATATTCCCAAGACTTGGTAGGCGGAAGCAGGATATAGAGTCTGCATCTAGACAGGAATATATGCAATGGCTCTGTCTCAGAGTCCAACCAAAGGGCAGGAGCATGGCTTAGTGGTCCAGCCCTTGCTCAGAATCTACCAGAGAGGGGCTGGGGGCGAGGCTCACTTGGGCACTTGCCTGGCATGTGCAAGCCCTTGGATAAGATCTTTAGCATTGCAAAAATACATGCGTACATACACATGTACAAATTTCCTATTTCTTGGGCTAAGACCCATGTGCTTATAAAGTAATAGGGGTCAGTAGGAAGTCAGGGAAGCATGGTTCACTTTTTATAAGCAGAAAGGGGGGTTTCTTGGTTTGCTTTCAGTGAAAGCACCAGGCTGGATTGGATCTAAGTGCTTGGTATGGATGACCTTGGCCACTTCTCTCCCCAGTTCCCAGCTAGGCCCCTCCTACTCATTTGTCAGTTTCTGTTTGTCTTTTTTTTGTGTGTGTTCCTATGCACATGGGCCCAGGCCAGAGTGTGTGGAGAGCAGGGGTCAGTTCTCTTTGTCCACCATGTGGGTCCCAGGAATTGAACTCGGGTTGTCATACTTGGTGGCAGGTACTTTCACATGATGGACTGGCTCGCTGGCCTCTCACTTGCCTTTTGTAGATGTCACCAACTACCGTTGAATTGTATCCACTCGCTTCACGTTCTCAGAGGGGCTGAATCTGAGACCAGCCTGTGGCTACAGATTGAGATCCTCTCTCTCCCTCCTCCCCTCTTTCCCTTATCCCCTCCCTTTCTCCTTCCTCCCCTCCCACCTCTCTCTGAGCTGGTTCACTTTAAGGCAAAGAAACCAAGACTTGGCAAAGTCAAGTCTCCTGCCCAGAGCCATACAGCTCATAACTGATGTATGATTTGAATCCGCGTCTGTCACAAAGGTCATACTTTGTATGAGATGGTTTGAGCAGGGGCCCTGGGCCTCTGAGAGAACTGAGAAAATAAGCAATGCAGAGCCAGGCAGGCTGGAAGGATTTCCATGGCTAGGTAGGGGCTAAAGCATCAGTAAGCCATCTAGACTGGGGGAAGGGCGGGAGCCAGGAGGGCAGAAGCTGGGGAAGGTCTGATGCTGTGACTGTGTTCTAGGCCGAGCAGCGCCTCCTAGTGGTCGTTACTCACATGTGGCAGCTGTTCTTGGTGGCAGTGTCCTACTGGTGGCTGGGGGCTACAGTGGCCGGCCTCGTGGGGACTTGATGGCCTACAAGGTGCCCCCCTTCGTGTTTCAGGCTCCTGCCCTGGATGTGAGCACTGGGGTGACAGGGACGGGTGGCTGTGGGTGGAGGCAGCACGGTCTCTGCAAATGAGGGGTGATTGGAGAGACGTGGGCAGAGTACAGGGTTCTCCAGGGCTGAGGGAGGAGTGGGGTGGAGCCCTCAAGGTGCCAAGCATTTGGGGTTAACTGAGGCAGTCCCAGGGAGCAAGCCTTGGCAGATGCTCCAGGTCTTGAGAGCAGTGTCCTCTCATGTGTTCTGTGTCTCTGCAGTACCACCTGGACTATTGTTCCATGTACACCGACCACAGCGTCTGCTCCCGAGACCCGGAATGTAGCTGGTGTCAGGGTGCTTGCCAAGCTGCACCCCCTCCTGGGACTCCCTCAGGAGCTGTGAGTGACGACCCCAGACCGTCCGTCCATCCGTCCGTCTGTCCATCCATCCACTAGCACAGAGACCTGCCTTTATTTAACTCCCCCTGCCTAAGTGGTCAGCCATCCAAGGTCCTCATTCCTGCCTCCTGACTGTCACCAACCCTGTCTGTACCTCTCCTAACACCGAGTCTCTGAGTTATGACCCTGTCCCTGGCTCTTGAGTTCCTGTAGACCAACCCTGCTGTTTCCTGATGGCCACTAGGCTGCCCCTCCCCAGACCGAGTTTCCACAGCTCATGTCAGATCCCCGAGGCCCCAGAGGACAGTGTATATTGACTCTTCCTTACAGTGTCCAGCGGCCAGCTGCCTGGGCCTAGGCCGCCTACTGAGCGACTGCCAAGCATGCCTGGCCTTCAGCAGCCCCACAGCTCCTCCCCGGGGACCCGGCGCCCTGGGTTGGTGTGTGCACAACGAGAGCTGCCTTCCTCGGCCTGGTGAGTGGCAAGCAGCCATGGGGGAGGGGCTCAGAATACCTCATACTGACCCTCCAGCCTCCTGTACCCCTGTCCTCTCAGAGCAGGCCCGCTGCCGAGGGGAGCAGATCTCAGGCACCGTGGGCTGGTGGGGGCCAGCACCCGTCTTCGTCACTTCCCTGGAGGCTTGTGTCACCCAGAGCTTCCTCCCTGGCCTGCACCTGCTCACATTCCAGCAGCCACCCAACGCCTCTCAGCCTGACAAGGTGAGGGCCGGAGGGACCTGGGGATGGAGTGGACACTTACTGACCTAGGGCTGCTTCTTTTCAAATGAGTCTTTCTTGGGGACAGTACTGGGATGGGACCTGGGGCTTTGTGCATGGTAAGTGTCCGTGCTCCCTGCCCTCACTGGGAGTCTTCAGGCAGGCGCCCAACTGCTGAGTTAGAGTAACAGTGTTCTTTTACTTCTTATTTTGAGACAGGGTCTCCTAAGGTTGCCCAGGCTTGTCTAGAACCCAATCTGTTCCAAACAGACCTCACATTTATCTTTCTCCTTAGCCTCCCCCGTACGCAAAATGGTAATCCCATGCCATGCATGAGGTCCTACATTTTTTTTTTAAAAAAATTTGGGTAAAATAAATAAAAGCAAAAGATTGTAGAACAAGCTGGGCATAGTGGCACACACCTTTAATCATAGCCCTTGGCAGTCAGAGGCAGTGGATCTCTGTGAGTTCGAGACCAGCCTGGTCTACACAATGAGTTCCAAGACACACAGAGCTATATAGACAAACCTTTTCTCAAAACAAGCAAAACAAAACAGATTGTAAGACAATATTTTTTGTCATTCCTAAATCAAGTCTAGATTTATTTACCAATTGCCCCCAGTCTTCCTCTTCCCTGAACCCTTGGCCACAGATTTACCAGCTACGGGCATTTGATGGAGTCAGGTAATCTGCCAACTATGTGCATGTTCTTTCACTTAGCACAGTGTCCTTAGGGCTTCTTTGTGCTGTATTTCAAGCTGGATGTGGTAGAGCGTCTCTGTGGTCCCAGCACTCGGGAGGCTAAGGCAAGAGAGGAGAGTCTTGAAATCCAAGTCACCCTGTACCATAGTGAGACTCCATCTCAGAAACAAAATGAAAAAACCAAAGAGCTTCACTGCACTACGGCGGAGAAGGCATGGTGGCCGGAGTGTGAGGCCACCGGGAGGCAGAGAGGTGAACTCTGGTGCTCAGTTTGCTTTCCTGGCTTTATTCTGGTTCCACTCACATCTCGAGTGGGTTTTCCCACCTCAGTTGACTCAGTTGAGCAATTCTTTCACATCCATGCTCATAGGTTTCCCTCCTAGTGGGAAGGGATTCGGAGTCTCATCAGGTTGACAGTCAAATTATCCGGCGCAGTAAAGGTGGCAACCCTCTGCCTCTGCTCCCCGAGAACTGGTATTAAAGGCATGTGTACCACGTTCACCTACTTTTTCTCAATATATCCAGGCATGCTTTTGAGTGACAGAATGTAGGAAATGCTTTTGGTCTTTTCGCTAGTTGGTCTTGTTTTTGAGACAGAGTCTTGATGTATTGTCCAGGCTGTTGCTGATAGCCTAGGCTCAAGTGATCCTCCCTGGTCTGCCTCCTGGGTAGCCGATACTGTAAAGCACACGTTCCTCTGTGCCCCTCTTCTCTCTCTGAAACAGACTCTCTTGGAGTTCAGGCAGGTCTCAAATTTGCTATGCAGCTGAGACTGCCCTTAGATTCCTGATGTGCCTTCTTCTATCTCCTGAGTACCCAAGTTACAAGCCTCAGCCACTGTACCATCCTGCCCTTCTTATTTTGAACAGTTATATAATACTTAATTTACATTTAAATGTTATACCACTGTGCATTTATTTAGTTACTTATTTTTGGAGAAAAGGTTTGGCTGTGTAGCCCAGGCTGGCCTCAATCCTGCATAAACCTCCCAAGCGCTGGGTTCTTATTTTGAGACAGGGTCTCCTAAGGGTCAACAAGTTCAGGTCCTGTAAGTTACATAAATAGGGTCGTGATGAATACTTGGGTTGTTCTGTTTGTTATTACAGAACCACACTTTAGCAAGCAAATAAATCTTGTGTTGTGTGATCCTTGGGAATCTTGGGCCTAGCTTTGGAAGGGCATGCTGGGAAAGAAGGAAGCTGCAGACAAAGATGCCAGAGGCTCCAGTCTTCAAGTTTAAAAGACATTTTTGTAGCCTAGCTGTCTTGGAACACCTTCTGTAGAACAGGTTGGCCTTGAACTCACAGCTAACTGCCTCTCACATGCCAGTATTAAGGGTGTGTGCTACCATACCTGGAGAGTTTTGAAGATTTACATATATGATTAGTGCATGTAGGTCAGAGGACAGCACAGTGGAGCTGACTGTCTTCTAGTTTATGGAGGTTCTGGGGCTGCACTCAGGTCTCCAGGCTTGCACGGCAGGCACCTTTGCCCCTGAGGCATCTTGCTGGCCCCTCAGTCCTTTGAGTTTTACTGTGACCTGAAGATGAGGTTGGGTTGGGCCCAAGGTAGAACCTGTTGATATTATCTGAATTTGGCCCCTAGAGGAATGATGGACAAGTTGCCTTAATTCAGTCCTGTCTCAATGTCTCAGTCGGTGAAGGTGGTTTGACCGTCCTGTCTCCTCTGGTTCCGGCATAGCCTGAGGGGTGTGTTCTTAGGGACAGTCCATCCACAAGCAGAGAGGGACTTATACATCCCATCTCTGGATGGCACAGGTCTCCATTGTCCGAAGTACAACTATCACCTTGACACCCAGCCCGGAGACAGATGTGTCCCTAGTCTACCGAGGCTTCATCCACCCCCTGCTGCCAGGAGGACCAGGCGGCCCTGGGGCTGAAGATGTGGCTGTGTGGGCTCGGGCCCAGCGCCTCCATGTTTTGGCCCGGATGGCCAGAGGCCCTGACACTGAGAACATGGTGAGGGATTCTAGACCATTTTGGGGTGATTTTTTTGGTAAATATGGGAGTGAGTGTGACTCAGGGCATCCGTGGTGACATCAGGGTTCTGTGGACAGTGGGGCCTGTCCTTAAGAAGGGACAGTGGGGTTTCAACTATGAGCAGACGTCAGAGGAACTGTGGGTAGGGTGAGAAAGGTTTGAGTGACAAGTGAGATTTCCCTGAGGAGAGGGGTCATGGGGAGGGGTGACAACTTCCCAAAGTCCAAGGACCCCGGAGGCCCTCTTCCTCCTGGGAGGAACTGAGGTTCTCGGAGGGATTGGGAGTCTAAAGAAAGAAAGCAGAGAGTTCTGAGGTCTTGTCTGTTGGTCGCCCCACTGCAGGAGGAGGTGGGACGCTGGGCGGCTCAGCAAGAGAAGGAGACACGGCGCCTGCAGCGCCCTGGCTCTGCTCGCCTTTTCCCGCTGCCCGGGCGGGGCCACAAGTATGCTGTGGAGATCCGAGGCCAGCTCAATGGCTCAGCAGGCCCTGGGCATAGCGAGCTCACCCTCCTGTGGGATCGGACTGGAGTACCGGGCGGCAGTGTGAGTGTCTAGCCTCCAACTCTATTCCCAGGCTTTGGCCTCAGATCCTCTAGACTTTCCAAGTTCCAAGCGCGACAAAATTTCAAGTCACTTGATTCTGACTTCAGCTTTGGACCTCACTTTGAACCCACCAAACTCTTAACATTTGACACCAGGCCCTCATAAGATTTCCATATTCTTTCCTGGAACATGCTAGGATGAAACTCAGGGCCTTGTGTGTGCTAGCAAGTGCTCTATCTCTGAGCCACGCCCCCAGCCCCTTACTGGGGGATTCTAGGCAGGGCTCTACCACTGAGCCACGCCCCCAGCCCCTCCCTGGGGGATTCTAGGCAGGGGCTCTACCACTGAGCCACGCCCCCAGCCCCTCCCTGGGGATTCTAGGCAGGGCTCTACCACTGAGCCACGCCCCCAGCCCCTCCCTGGGGGATTCTAGGCAGGGGCTCTACCACTGAGCCACACCCCCAGCCCCTCACTGGGGGATTCTAGGCAGGGGCTCTACCACTGAGCCACGCCCCCAGCCCCTCACTGGAGGATTCTAGGCAGGGGCTCTACCACTGAGCTCTAGCTAATCCCTACCCTTACTCTGCCTTCTGTCCATATCTGACTTCTCTCCCCTTGACTCCTGTTCTGCATGCTTTGCTCTCTCATCTCTAGAGCCCTTCGGACTATGGCCCATTTCCTCTGCTGATTTCCCGAATCCCCATTGTAGCTTCATGCTGTCTCCAAACCTTTAACTGCAGTCCTCATCTCCAATGGACTCTGCCCTGATACCTAACTCCTGTTCTGTGCGCCTGCCCTAGGAGATCTCCTTCTTCTTCCTGGAGCCCTACCGCTCTTCAGCCTGCACCTCCTACTCCTCCTGCCTGGGCTGCCTGGCCGATCAGGGCTGTGGCTGGTGCCTCAACAGTGCCACCTGTCACCTGCGTCAGGGCAGGGCCCACTGTGAGGATGACGGGAGTGGCGAGTCCCTGCTGGTGCTGGTGCCTGCCCTCTGTCCACTTTGTGAGGAGCATCGTGACTGCCATGCCTGCACCCAGGTGTCTGCTGGCCCACTAGAGGGAGTAGGGTATTTCGTAAAGGAGGCAGACTGTCAGTCCTGCTAGCTCCTCCTGGTGCCACCCCTCTTCCTCTGCTAGATGCTTGTTTTGGGGCAGAATTTGTTCCAGTGACCTGCAGGGGAGCCCTGGGCCCCCGACTTGGCATCATTCAGCCCAAGCAAAGCCATGCTTCACTGGTGTACCATCCCATTTCTTTCCGATGCTCAGTCTTGCTTGCCACGTAGCCTGGGCTGGCCTCCAACTCATAAGCTACTTCTGCCTCAGCCTCCCAACTGCTGGGACCCATGCTACGTGGCTCGGGCTTCCGGCTGGGCTTTGTGTAAGCTCCTGGGCTGGTGCCTGGGGCTGGGGAAGTAAATGCCTCATTGCCCATCTCTGGATCCGAAGGATTTTAAATCTACCTGCTCCTCCCTCCTGACAGTACTGTTGTCCGAAGGGGTGAGAGCTAGGTAGACAGGCAGTGGCTGTGTCTGAAGCTGGGCTGCAGGGCAGCAAGCGCGGGGAGGAGGCGGTTGCAGGTAGCCTAGGGGCAGGAGGGAGAGGCAGCTGGGTTTGGGCAGGTGATGGGCTGAGTTCTGACCTGGTCCTTCTATCCCAGGACCCCTTCTGTGAGTGGCATCAGAGCACCAACCGCAAAGGGGATGCTGCATGCAGCCGGCGAGGCCGGGGCCGAGGCGCTCTGAAGAACCCAGAGGAATGCCCCCCGCTCTGCAGCCAGTGAGTGGCTAGGTCCAGGGTGGGATGGGTGTGCGTGTGGTGGGCTGGAGTGACCTGGCCCTGCTCTCACCCCAGACGCCTGACCTGTGAGGACTGCTTGGCCAACTCTAGCCAGTGTGCCTGGTGCCAGTCGACTCACACCTGCTTTCTGTTTGCTGCCTACCTGGCCCGGTACCCACATGGGGGCTGCCGTGGCTGGGACGACAGGTACACTCCAGCGCTGGGTGACGACATAGGGGCGTGACATAGGGTTCCTGACTAGGGGTGTGCCCTGGGCGCTGACCCCGGCTCTTATCACTCTGCAGTGTGCACTCAGAGCCACGGTGCAGGAGCTGCGGTGGCTTTTTGACTTGTCACGAGTGTCTACAGAGCCACGAGTGTGGTTGGTGTGGCAACGAAGACAACCCCACTCTGGGACGGTGAGGACTTGGCTGGCTGGCTGGCTGGGCCTCCTGACTCTCCCTCTGTTTCTCTGCCCTGCTGCCCAGTCCTTGCTCTGTGACTGCCTTCGGCGTCCTCACCGCCATCTCCTATCAGCTCTCTACCTTCCCTGGCTGTTTTCTTCTGCCAGATCCCCTCTCTGTCATTTCTCTTTCTTCTATATCGTGAGATATCCTTTGATCTCTTACTCTACAGGTGCCTACAAGGGGACTTCTCTGGACCCCTGGGTGGGGGGAACTGCTCCCTCTGGGTGGGAGAGGGCCTGGGGCTGCCTGTGGCTCTCCCTGCCCGCTGGGCTTACGCCCGCTGTCCAGATGTGGATGAGTGTCGCCTGGGCCTGGCGAGGTGTCACCCACGGGCAACCTGCCTGAACACGCCTCTCAGCTATGAGTGTCATTGCCAGCGTGGCTACCAGGGTGATGGCATCACGCACTGTAACCGCACGTGAGTGACACGTGGGTTGCCATGGAAACGTTGCCTCAGGACTGGAGCTCAAGCTAGAGGGAGGAAGCGATCATGGTAGTGGGCTCTCACTAGAACCAAGGTCCCCAGTTAGCGTGGGGTTCTCACCTTGCAGACAAGGACCTTGGTGGAAGGACAGGGTGCCTAAGGTAACCCTAGTAACCACAGAAACAGGATACTCCTGGTTGGCGGGCCATAGCCTTCAGAATTGCCATGGAGATAGATGGAAGAAGACCTAGTTGGAAGGGGGTTTTCATTGTGGTGCTGTGTGGTTTCTATGGAGACGGGCATCACCATGTGTGAGAGGGTTGCCTTAGAAACACATTTACTTGCACAGCACAGAACCATTGAAACAGGCAGCCAGTTGTGAGAGTGTTGCAGTGGGTGGAGAGGATGGGGTACTCCGACAACTCTGGGTCCACCCAGCCCTTTCCCCCCTGCCTCCACATGGTCCCTCAGGTGCCTGGAAGACTGTGGCCATGGTGTGTGTAGTGGTCCCCCAGACTTCACTTGTGTGTGTGACCTGGGCTGGACCTCAGACCTGCCCCCACCCACGCCTGCCCCAGGACCTCCTGCCCCTCGTTGCTCTCGGGACTGTGGCTGCAGTTTTCATAGCCACTGCCGCAGGCGGGGACCTGGCTACTGTGACGAGTGCCAGGGTAAGCCACGTGCTCTGAGCCTCATAGCCAACCTGTGGGGACCCCCTTCCTTTTCCAGGACTCTAGCTTCTTCCTCTCTGAGACTTCCCTCAGGTAGTGCTGTGACCCCATGCCCCAGTCCCTGCTCCTGTCCCATCTATCTTGACCTCACGCCCCTCTGTCGGGGCTCGCTCTCCCATTCCTGGCCTAGGGCTTCTTTGACTCTTTGAAGAAGCTTGGGAGGGGGTCTGCGATCAACTGAGTCAGGTGGTCTGGGCCCCTTTCTGTCCTTTCTCCTGACTTTGTATCCTGCCTGCTGGGACCTCCACAGACTGGACTTGGGGGGAACATTGTGAACGGTGCCGGCCTGGCAGCTTTGGGAATGCAACTGGCTCTGGTGGCTGCCGACCCTGCCAGTGTAACGGGCATGGAGACCCACGTCGTGGCCACTGTGACAACCTCAGTGGGCTCTGCTTCTGCCAGGACCATACTGAGGGTGCCCACTGTCAGATTTGCTCCCCAGGATACTATGGGGACCCCCGGTAAGTAAAGAACATGTAGGGCTTGGCAGAGATGGATTAGGGACCCCATGGGATAAGACAGAGGGGTTTGACACTGACTTTCATTTCTTTCTGCAGAGCCGGTGGCTCCTGCTTCCGGGAGTGTGGGGGTCGTGCCCTCCTCACCAACGTGTCCTCGGTGGCTCTGGGCTCCCGACGCTTTGGGGGACTTCTGCCTCCAGGTGGTGGGGCAGCAAGAGCTGGGCCCGGCCTGTCCTACTGTGTGTGGGTTGTCTCGGCCACAGAAGCGCTGCAGCCCTGTGCTCCTGGGACCCTCTGTCCCCCACTCACCCTTACCTTCTCTCCAGACAGCAGCACCCCTTGCACAGTGAGCACCCAGGGGTCTAGGACTTGGTGTACAAGCCAGAACCATGTCCCCTTCCTAACCTGGATCCCCTAAATAGATCCCGACCCCCATGCTACTGGTTTGTTTGTTTGTTTGTTTGTTTCTAAAACTGTTGGCCAGGTTATCCAGCCCTTTGTTTGGGGCTCTTTTCCTGTGTCCTGAGCTCCTGCCTCTCATTCCTCTGATCCTCAGGCACCACCTCCCAGACCAGGCATGGTTGCTTCTTAGACTTTGTGTGCACACTCTGACTTATTAGTAGTGGGCCCCACTACTAAATTACTACTGTGCATTTAGAAAGAGGTTTGGTGCCAGAGTGCCTGGTTTTTAGCTGTGTCTGCTTTGGATGTGGGATGGGAGGGGAAGCCTCTGTGCTGTGAACTTAATGATGTATACTGTGTTCAAATAGTCTACCCTGGACTTAGGTTGCCCACTCCCCCCCCATGTGTGTCTGTCTGTCTGTCTCTGTCTCTGTCTCTCTCTTTGGCTACTCCTACCACGTAGCCTGGACTCAGTGATTTCACAGTCCTGCCTCACCGTCCCATGTAGTTGAGATCTGAGGGACATTCCCCACACTTTGTTCTCTCCCTTTGAAGCCCTGGTCTCCCAGACTCCAAGCCCAAACTCTTAACTCTGCATCTTTTCAGCTGAGCTACGTCCTGGCCTTTGATGGATTCCCACGCTTCCTGGACACTGGTGTTGTCCAGTCAGACCGGAGCCTCATAGCAGCCTTCTGTGGCCAGCGGCGGGACAGACCTCTCACTGTGCAGGCTTTATCCGGTATGGGAGCTTGAGGGAGTGAGGCTGGTCAGTCTTCGGCTTCTCCTCATCCTTCAGTGTTGGGGGTGGCATCCAGTACAGGCTCCCTTAGGTGCTAGGCAAATTCTTCCCTGCTGACCCACACCTCTAGCCCTCACTGCTAGATTCTAGACAAGCATTCCCCCTCAAGCTACATTCCAGCCCTTGTTCTGAGCTTTTTTAAACTTAAAAAAAAATGTAAAACTGGGCTTTGTATCCCGTGCTTCTGCACCTGTCACTGACAGGATTTAGGACCCAGGTTCTAGGTCAGGGAATGACACAGGTTTCAGGTGACCCAGTGCTTTTCCTGGGTGACACGACTTCTCTCCATCTCTGGACTAAAGCTGAGAGAAATAGGATTTGGGCTGTGTAGGTTAGTTTTGGAGAAAGGGATGGATAGGGCCTATCTCTGAGGCACTGGTGTGGGGGACCCTGAGCCATTTCCTTATCTTTACACTTCTCAACCAGGGAGTTTTGTCCCATGGGGACCTTTGGCAAAAACCAGAGACATTTTGAATGACAATTAGAGATTCCTCTGTCATCTGACAGGTAGATAGAGAGATGGGGTTGTCCGTAGTGTACACTGGAGTGTTCACACCAGAGTTGTCCACCTCTTGGCGTCCACCTGGCTGAGAGGGGGGACACTTAGGATATGGAGGCATGACACAGAATACCGAGGAAGAGCTGGCTATATGTGGTACTTTAAGCACATTTTTGGAAGTGCTTCTCTGCATGTGACCCAGAGCAGTTCTGAGGCTAGAGGCAAAGTGTTAGCTTGTGGGAAAGCCCAGGTCGTGAGGCAGCCACTAAAGCTGAGGGGCTCACAGAGTCAGACACGGGCACAGCAGTGAGCCGGGATACATGTGGGGCCCTCATGGGCTGGGGGAGGAGACAGACTGCCTCATTTACTGAGGCAGTGCAAAGTGGAAAGCTGGTCCCGACCTTTCCTCGGGAGCTGCAGCCAGACAAGTCTTCCTTAAGGCGGGGAATCAGCTAGAAACAGGTCAGGGGACAGGGAGGACAGCTTTTCCAGGCAGAAGAGTCGCAGGTACCAGGCCCTGAGAGCAGGCCAGAAGGGTGAGCACTGTGGTGTACAGACGGCGAAAGTGGGAGATCTTGAGCTCAGGGGAGTCTGTAGGGCTCTATGGATACCAGAAAGAGGAGAGGTTGTTTTTGTTTGAAAGAAGGCCTCGCTGTGAAGCCCAGGATTCCCCTAAACAGTCCTGTTTCCTCAGTCTCCCTAGTGATGGAATTATTACAGGGGTGAGCCTCAGTGACCGCTCTGTCCACCTCCCTCAGTTCCTTCCATTTTGAGCCAGGCTCTCGCGGCCCAGGCCAACCTTGGACAATGTAGTTGAGAACAGCCTTGAAATCCCGATCCTTGTGCTTCCAGGTCCCCAGGGTTGGGATGCTAAGTTTTATGTCGTGTTGGGGGCCGAACCCATGGCTTTGCCATGCTAAGCAAACACTCTACCGACTGAGCTATATCCTAGCAATGGACTCTGTCTGTTCTTTCCCCGAAATGTTCTTGAACTGATCCTCTGGCCTTCCAGGTGTGCGCCGGCCACCACTCTTTCTTGGGAACACTGCTCTCACACAGGAGTGCGTGGAGCTGTGAAGAGTCTGCGGTTGCCCACAGTCGGGATCACAGGGGCTGCTGGAGGGCGGAATGGAGGGCAGCCAGGAGACGAGGCAGTGGGAGGTGGTGCTAGTGTCCAGGATGAGACTCTGCTTTGCACGGCAGCCTGAACGGTAGCGAGCAGTGGGCAGACAGAGGAATCTAGACGGTACTGTTTGATGTCCTTCCTGATGCCAGGGACGGAAGCCACGGCCTTGCCTGCAGGAGACACATGTTCTACCATAGATCTAGAGCCCTAGCCTAACTAAAATTTAGTTAGAAAATGGCTGGAATTTGCCAGGTGTGGTGGCACACTCCCGTAATCCTAGCACTTGGAAAGAAAAGGATAGGTGTTCAAGGCCACCCTCAGTTATATAGTGAGTTCGAGGCCAGCCTGAGCAACCTCCCCACTCAAAACTAAAATGTGTGGAACCTGATGGGTTGGGTAAGGGGAGGGTACGTTGTGAATGGCTGGTTTTCATGGTTTTTCTCCACGAGCATAGGAGCAGTGCCCAGAGTGGGGCTCTGCCCACCTTCTGCCTCTTTCTCCACAGGGTTACTTGTGCTGCACTGGGAAGCCAACGGCTCCTCCTCCTGGGGCTTCAATGCTTCCGTGGGCTCCGCCCGATGTGGATCCGGAGGTCCTGGCAGTTGCCCTGTCCCTCAGGAATGTGTGCCCCAGGATGGGGCTGCAGGTGCTGGGCTCTGCCGATGTCCGCAGGGCTGGGCTGGTCCTCACTGCCGCATGGCTCTATGTCCTGAGAACTGTAACGCCCACACAGGGGCAGGGACTTGTAACCAGGTACAGGTGGGACAGGAGCTGCTGGGTAGGGTGGGAATGGTATTCAGGGCTCCTCTGAGCTGTCTCCTGATGTCCTCAGAGCCTCGGTGTGTGCATCTGTGCTGAGGGCTTTGGTGGCCCAGACTGTGCCACGAAGCTGGATGGCGGACAGTTGGTCTGGGAGACGCTCATGGACAGCCGCCTCTCAGCTGTGAGTTAGGGCAACAGCCGTAAAACTCTCCACCTGGGCTTGGCACTTTGTCATGACCTTGACCTGACTTCTGACCCCGTCATTTCCACTCCAGGACACTGCTAGTCGCTTCCTTCACCGCCTGGGACATACCATGGTAGAGGGACCTGATGCCACTTTGTGGATGTTTGGGGGTCTGGGTCTGCCACAGGGCTTGCTGGGAAACCTGTACAGGTAAGGACTGCTATTAAAAAAAAAAGATCATTTTACCTTTCGTTTGCTCCTGTTCCCCAAATGATGACTCTGAGACTAATTATTTATTAATAAATGCCTTGGCCACAAGCTTTTGCTCATTGCCTGACTAGCTCGTAACTTATTTAATCCATTACAACCGTTCTGTGTCTTCCACGTGGTTAGTTACCTCTCCTTTAGTCCCAACCTGCTTCTCTCTCAGTGTCTCCCCCTGCGTCTCTCCCTGCATCTCCTTTCATTCTCTCACTGTTTCCCAGAATCCTCTCTTTCTGCTAGTGTCTCACCTCCTATTTCCTGCCTCAGCTTATTGGCCATTGGCTTTTTTATTGACAGACGATGCTTATAAGAGATTCTCTATGCAGACTACTCTAGGGAGATGAGATACTTATGTAAGAGAAGCTTATTTTAGGGACTGCTGAGATACCTCTTATACCAGGTATTGCAGAGAACCACTCAGGTGAGGGACATCAAGAGGAATTTCACAGGAAAATAACTAAGGGCTTCTAGGACATCTCTGAAGATGCGGGGATGACTGCTTAATGAGACTGATGTTTTGTATTTTGGCTCCAGGTATTCAGTCAGTGAGCGCAGGTGGACACAGATGTTGGCAGGAGCTGAGGATGGGGGTCCAGGCCCGTCACCCCGCTCCTTCCATGCAGCTGCCTATGTGCCTGCTGGCCGTGGTGCCATGTACCTGCTGGGGGGCCTCACGGCTGTGGGAGTCACCCGTGACTTCTGGGTCCTTAACCTCACCACCCTGCAGTGGAGACAGGAGAAGGTGAGCTCTGTCTCCATCCTAGCCCTGTTCCTCATAACAGAGCCAACGGATGTCCATTGATGTTCCTTTGTTTCATCACTAGAGGAATCTATCCTCAGGGCACCAACAGAAGCTCAGGAATATGACCTATTGGTGTATTTTAGCTATAGAAAGCTTGCCTAGAATCCCCAGGGAGGGGCTGGGGGCGTGGCTCAGTGGTAGAGCCCCTGCCTAGGATCCCCCAGTGAGGGGCTGGGGGCGTGGCTCAGTGGTAGAGCCCCTGCCTAGAATCCCCCAGTGAGGGCCTGGGGGTGTGACTCAGTGGTAGAGCCCCTGCCTAGAATCCCCCAGTGAGGGGCTGGGGGCGTGGCTCAGTGGTAGAGCCCCTGCCTAGAATCCCCCAGTGAGTAAGCTCCCTTACTTAGCGTTCACCAGGTCCTGAGATCAATACTCAGTACCACAGCAGGATAGGGAATTATAAAGTTGAATTTGACTGGTCAACGTAGGGTTATACATTTGTAGCTATAAGCTGATCCCTGGACAAGGACCTGTGACACTCTCATTGGCCTGGATGGGATGCAGTCCCACCCAGCAACAGAGCGAACAGAGGAATAAGGACTTCTGATGTTCCTGCGTTAGCATGTGTGCAGTGGGCAGAAGCTGACTGGCCCTGGCAGGCAGGGTCTAAGCAGCTATGGACTCTCGACTCCTTAGCTGGGGCTCATCTTACTTATGTCCATGAAGTGAGTCTTCCTCTGTAGCCTTGGGTGACAGCAGCTCTCCGTCTTACAGGGCCCCCAGAACATGGAGCTACCAGCCGTTGCTGGTCACACCCTTACTGCCCGTCGAGGCCTATCTCTGCTCTTGGTGGGTGGCTACTCCCCCGAAAATGGCTTCAACCAGCAGTTGTTGGAGTACCATCTAGCAACTGGCACCTGGGTCTCTGGAGTCCAGAGTGGGACACCCCCAACAGGTGAGACTGCAGTGGACGCTGTCTGGACTTTTCCTTAAGCTTCCTGTCTACTTCTGCACTCTGGTCACTGCCCACTATCCTTTCAAACAATGTCCTTGTTGTCACCTGACTGCAGCTAGCTTTCCTGAGAAGCTTTGCTGCTTCCCTCCCTCAGTGTAGCTGCCCTTCCTCCCCAGCTTCTGAGATCCCACCTCCCAGGGGCTCTTTGTCCTCTCCTCTGGGTCTCCCCTACATGCCTTGAGCACCACCTGTCTCTTTCTGCCACCCCGTCTCTTTCCTGGCTGCTGTCATACCTTCCCAACCATTGGCTGTCCTCTCTGTCGTTGTCTTCTAGACCCTAAGGAGAGGGGTGGGGTGAAGAGCTCCTCTGGCCACAGAGCCTTTTGGGCAAGGGATGTGGTCATTAAGAAGAGGAGCCCAGGAAGGGAGGGGATGCTGCTGGCCGTCAGCCCGTCCCGGCCATCTCTGTGGTCCTTCCGCCCCTCTAGGTCTCTATGGTCATTCTGCGGTCTACCATGAGGCCACCGACTCCCTCTATGTGTTTGGGGGTTTCCGCTTCCACGTGGAGCTGGCAGCGCCTTCTCCAGAGCTCTACTCCCTGCACTGTCCCGACCGCACCTGGAGCTTGCTGGCGCCTTCTCAGGGGGCAAAGGTTATGACAGCTGGCTGGGGCCACAGAAGGGGGTTCCCCAAGGACTAGCTCCACCCTGTCACCTGTCCCCTCCTTTTGGTCCCTGTAAATGAACTGTGAAAAATGCCAATTTTTCTTTTTTCCATCCCTGGTTTAGAGAAAAGAATTCTTGGCAAGGAAATCAGAGGCATGGTTTCTGCCCCCACACCACCCAGACAGTCCCCTCCCCTTCCTGAGCCCCCATCCATGCTTTCCTGTAACTCTGGCTTTTTAAGGCTAAGGACACAGGTGTGGGAGAGCAGGGATCTGCCCCTGCTGGTAGGGACAGTCACATGTGATGTACACACATCCCCAAGCCCCTCTGAGGGAGAGGGGGGGAGAAGAGACCAAGCTTCCAGGGAGTGGATGGCTCTGTGGGCTGCCCTGCAAGACCCAAGAGTTTCCTCCCGAACTGGCCAAGGAGGGGATGGGCTGGGCGAGGCTGGGAGGGAAGTTTGTGGTGGCAGGTGAGTTGGGAAGAAGTGTGTGGAACTGAGGGTGGGGTCTGATGCCTAGGCTCTCCCTACATGTGTCTCCCAACAGCCCCGGCCCCGGCTTTTCCATGCCTCAGCTCTGCTCGGAGACACCATGGTGGTCCTTGGGGGGCGTTCAGACCCTGATGAGTTCAGCAGTGATGTTCTGCTCTACCAGGTCAACTGCAACACCTGGCTCCTGCCTGACCTCACCCGTGAGTCCCTGTCCCCAAGAGGCTGACATCCATCTGCAGCCCTGTCTTTGTCTGGGGACCCTGACCCTCATTAAAAGTCACTCGGGTCTCTTAGGACCCATCAGCAAAATTTTTTCCTCTCCATATAACTAAAGACCACAGAATTTCTTTTTTTTTCCTTTGGTTTTTCAAGACAGTTTCTCTTGAAGGTCAACTTGAAGGAGTCGGTCTGTCCTTCCACGTGTGGGTTCTGGGAATTGACTCAGTTTCTCAGACTCGTGGCAGATGGCGACTCTCTGAACTGTCTCATAGCCCCTTTCTTCTTTTCTTAGAATGTTATTTATTTATTGCTTTGTTATTTTGAGACATAGTATCATTATGTCAGCTTGGCTTGCTTGGAACTCACTCTGTAGTCCAGACTGGCCTTGAACGCATAGAGATCCACCTGCCTCTGAATCCTGAGTGCTGGGATTAAAGGCCTGTGCCACTACAGAAATATGTTTCTATTCTAGCTATAAAAGTAAAAGTAATCATTGTACATAGTTTATAAAATAGGAAAAAAAACCTCAAATATCTGTAGCAAAAACCACTTTGAAAGTAGGAAGTGTCCAGGTTTTCTGTCAGGTTAGGGATATGCTTAGAGAGTTGGAGAGATAGCTCAGCCCTTAAGAATGCTTTCTGTGCATTCATGAAGACTAGAGTTTAAATCCCAGCACCTACATAACAGCTTGAGTGTCGAATGTGTGTGGAACCCCAGCTCTGAGGCAGGCAGAGACAGCCGCCATTGGAGCTTGCTGGCATCTGGCACAGCTAAGAAAACTGAAGTTCCAAGGTCAGGGAGAGACCTTGCCTCAAAGGAATAGGTAGTGAGGGTTAAAGGATGGATGACATCTGATGGGGGTGTGTATATACATGTGTATGCACATGCACACGCACACACACACACACACACACATACACACACACACACACACACACACACGCACACACACGTACACCTTAAATAATCTTTTTAAAAGTTGGAAGTTCTAGAATCCCATTTTTATTTTAAATATATAGAAATGTAGAATGCACTATAGAATAAATTTACTTTTATGAAGCTCAAAAGAAACTCCAGAAGCCAACAAATAAAACTCAGTGCTGCTTATTTCCTGACCACTGTATCCTTAATACTGAGACTGCAGTGATTGTCATTACTGGAAGAATGTACGAGGGGAGTCTGGGTGGCTTAGACCTGGAAAGCTTTTGTCATAAGCAAATGTTGACAGAGAGAGAAACAGAAGTGGGCATATGGCCTTTTTTCTTTTTCTGTGCTTCTGAAACACACAGACCTTGCACATATAAGAAAGTTGCAGCACCACTTAGCCACTGGGAGAGCAAGTGCTTTGTCTTACCCCTCATTTGTGCATTAGGCCAGCTCTCTACTGTAGCCCTGAGATCTCCACAACCTCTACTGTTCCTTGTAAGCCTGGCCTTGTTCTCCTCTTCTGCCTTCCTCTTCCCCCAGAGGACCAGAGGAGCGTAGGACTGTGCTGTGTGTCACTTACAACTCTTCCTACCAACAACCCTGTTCTCCCATGTCTTGTCTCCTCAACCTTGTAATTGCTCCACCACTAAGCCACGCCCCCAGCCCCTCCCTGGGGGATTCTAGGCAGGGGCTCTACCACTGAGCCACGCCCCCAGCCCCTCACTGGGGGATTCTAGGCAGGAGCTCTACCACTGAGCCACACCCCAGCCCCTCACTGGGGGATTCTAGGCAGGGGCTCTACCACTGAGCCACATCCCAGCCCCTCACTGGGGGATTCTAGGCAGGGGCTCTACCACTGAGCCACACCCCAGCCCCTCCCTGGGGGATTCTAGGCAGGGGCTCTACCACTGAGACACGCCCCCAGCCCCTCACTGGGGGATTCTAGGCAGGGGCTCTACCATTGAGCCACGCCCCCAGCCCCTCACTGGAGGATTCTAGGCAGGGGCTCTACCACTGAGCCATGCCCCCAGCCCCTCCCTGGGGGAGTCTAGGCAGGGGCTCTACCACTGAGCCACGCCCCCAGCCCCTCACTGGGGGATTCTAGGCAGGGGCTCAACCACTGAGCCACGCCCCCAGCCCCTCCCTGGGGGATTCTAGGCAGGGGCTCTACCACTGAGCCACGCCCCCAGCCCCTCTGGGGATCTAGGCAGGGGCTCTACCACTGAGCCACGCCCCCAGCCCCTCACTGGGGGATTCTAGGCAGGGGCTCTACCACTGAGCCACGCCCCCAGCCCCTCACTGGGGGATTCTAGGCAGGGGCTCTACCACTGAGCCACGTCCCCAGCCCCTCACTGGGGGATTCTAGGCAGGGCTCTACCACTGAGCCACGCCCCCAGCCCCTCACTGAGGGATTCTAGGCAGGGGCTCTACCACTGAGCCACGCCCCCAGCCCCTCACTGGGGGATTCTAAGCAGGGGCTCTACCACTGAGCCACGCCCCCAGCCCCTCACTGAGGGATTCTAGGCTGGGGCTCTACCACTGAGCCACACCCCAGCCCCTCACTGGGGGATTCTAGGCAGGGGCTCTACCACTGAGCCACACCCCAGCCCCTCACTGGGGGATTCTAGGCAGGGGCTCTACCACTGAGCCACGCCCCCAGCCCCTCCCTGGGGGATTCTAGGCAGGGACTCTACCACTGAGCCACGCCCCCAGCCCCTCACTGGGGGATTCTAGGCAGGGGCTCTACCACTGAGCCACACCCCCAGCCCCTCACTGGGGGATTCTAGGCAGGGGCTCTACCACTGAGCCACACCCCCAGCCCCTCACTGGGGGATTCTAGGCAGGGGCTCTACCACTGAGCCACGCCCCAGCCCCTCCCTGGAGGATTCTAGGCGGGGCTCTACCACTGAGCCACGCCCCCAGTCCCTCACTGGGGGATTCTAGGCAGGGGCTCTATTGGCCCCTCACTGGTAGATTTGCGATAGGGTTTCTACTGCTGAGCAAGGGCCCCAGACCTCACTGGTGGCCCCTGATGTGAGCTCTATCTAACACTAAACCATGACCTCAGGCCCTGTCTAGCTTTTTCATTTCCTTGAACACTGAATGGCTGCTTATGTGTCCAGGACCTGTGTTCTGTGTGTTTTCTCTTTTCCTTTTCCCTTCCTCTCTCACCGCCTCCCTAATTCCCTTTTACTCTGACTCAACCTTTTTAATATTCATTCTGTCATGGATTAAAAATAAACATTAATTTATGTAATATGAAATTAATTTTTTAAAAATTAAAAGCCAAGTGTACGTAGCCAAGTGGCAGCACACTTGCTTAGTATGTACCGTGCCCTGGCTTCAGCTCCTAGCAACAGACACACACACACACACACACAACTTTAATGTTTTCAAATCCTATTCTTAATGATGCTTCTTAAACACCTTAACCTCCCATGTAGCCCATCACCCACCAGAGGTAGTGGAAAAGAAAGGATATGGGGGAATTGGACCTGTTTAGGAATGGTTCTTTGGAGCAACTCCTGTCTGTTATGTGGACATTGGCGGTTCAGTTTACAGGTTAGCAGCAGCAGCAGCTCAGTCCACTGGCAAACACTTGTCGGATACACCAGCAGGCCAGTTCAGTATAGTCAGGATAGCAAACACGAATCAGCAGCGGTGGCACTACCTAGCAGAGACAGCCAGGCCTCAGCCTTGGCCTGAGTCAGCAGGAGAGACCAGGAGATGTTCTCAGCTATGCCTCTCTCAGGGAAGCAAAGGTCATTGAAGATGAAAGAGCCACATAAGCAAGCCAAGCTCGATCTCAGTCGCTGTCCAGCGAGCCCTTTTACACTCGCTCCAAACATCATATGCCCTCCACATGTCTGGCCTCAGCACGTACATCTGTCTCAGCTGACATCACTGCCAGTCAGCCTGAGTCTGCAAATTTGGCAAGAAACTGCAACACACCATCAGAAGGTTTTGGGTTGTTTCTCTCTATGGAGTCCCAGCAAATGGAGCTCAACTATGCAATGTAAGGCAGACCAATACATGCATGTCTTTAGCAAAGAATCCTTCATCACGTGTCCTTTCACGTGCTTGCTTTAGCAGAACATCCTCTCTCCTGTGTCTGCTTCAGTGAAAAGTTCCTTCACGAGTCTACCTTAGCTTCTCACCTGTGTCCACTTCAGGAAAATGTTCCTGTACATGTTTGTCCCAGCAAAGCACCATCCAACACAACTGACTCTCCAAAGAACCCTTAAGTTTCCACTTCACACACATACAAATAAATTATTATTCTGGTGGCATTTAGAGCTTTTACTGTCACGTAGCTTTTAGTGCTGTGTGACCACCACCTCCATCCAGTTCCAGATTCTTTGTCTTTGCTTTTTCATTTCCTTGTGGCTTATTAGTTATTCAGGGTGTAACAGGTGGAGCCCAAGGTGCAGCCTGTGTGTGTTAGGGCAGCGCTCTGTCAGCCACATGCCCAGCCCACCTCCTCCTCTTCCTCCTCCTCTTCTCTTCCTCCTCCTTCTAGCCTTTTTAGATATGTGTATTCTATTTTACATGTGTGAGTGTTTGTCTGTTTATATGTATGTGCACATGTGCCCACAGAGGTCAAAAGGAAGCATCACATCCCCTAGACTTGGAGTTACAGATAGTTGTGGGTGCTAGAAAACCAAACCCCCGTCCTCTCCAAGAGCAAGAAATGTTCTTAACCACTGAGTAATCTCTCCAGCCCCCACCTCTCTTCCTGTTCTTTTTTTCTGTTTGTCTGCCTTTCTGTCCTTGTCTTTGCTGTCTGATTCTCTGTCCATCTGTCTGTCTCTTCTCTGTCTTTATCTGCTCCCTTTCACTCTGTCCTCTCTGGATGTCCCTCCCAACCAATCTTTGAGTGGGTCTCTTCTTTGTGCTTCCTACTTTCTACCTCTCAGAACACCCCATCTTTCTTCAGGTCCAGCATTTGTGGGGTCCCCGATGGAGGAGTCTGTGGCCCATGCAGTGGCAACAGTGGGCAGCCGCCTGTACATTTCTGGAGGATTTGGGGGAGTAGCCTTGGGCCGCCTGCTAGCCTTGACTCTGCCCCCTGACCCCTGCCGTCTGCTGCCTTCACCTGAAGCCTGTAACCAGTCTGGGGCCTGCACCTGGTGCCACAGTGCTTGCCTGTCTGGGGACCAGGCCCACAGGTAACCATAGTGACTGACAGTCCATGGCACAGTACACATTGGTGTTTTCTGAGGGCTTTAAGAAGTGAGCTGGACTTGAGGGGGTGGGGGTGTCTTGAAGTTCAGCTGTCAGGTTCTGTTTCACACATAGTGTAGAGAATGATCATCAGAAGTGGGGGTGGTTGGGAATACTCCAGTCTGAACCCCGCTTGTACGTCAGCGTCTCCCCTTTTGGAGGAACTGGGTTAGAACTTGCTTCTACATGTATAGTCTAGTTTAGACCAGCAAAGATTGAAAGCAGTGCTGCACCCAGGGTATTTTGCAATGTCATCTGTACTGGAAGACACTGAGACCAGAAGGGCAGGCGGGATCAGCTCAGAAAAGGCTTCCAGTACCTGGCTGGGACCAGGTTCTGACCAAGTCTGCAGCCTCCTCAACTGTGGGAGTGCGGATGCTCTGGAACCAACTAGACCCTTGGTTAGCACATTCGTCTGCCCTGGTGCCATGAGCCTACTTAGGGATTTCATTATGGGATGCTCACACACACACACACACCCCGACAGGCCTGTGTGTCATAGCAGGAGTACCCACTATTTTTCTAAAATCTGGAAAATGCTAAAAGCTCGTGCATTTCCAAGGAATTATGGACCTATGCCGTGGTTTGGGGGTTTGGGGGGAATGGAAGTTGGAGGTCTGAGCAGAGAGATTCCTGGAGTACTTGTGGGGGGCAGAGTGGCAAGGGGAGGTGGCATAGAGAGACCTTGACCTCTGGTTGTGTGAGAGGAAGAATACTGTTCTGGGTAAGGGTAGGGAGGAGGAGGAGGAGGAGACAGTTGGTGATGCCTCAGGTTCAATGGCTGGAGGACATGTATCACAAAGGGGTGGGGCTAACCAGGATCCTGGAGTACAGCTTGGGGCGTGGTGTAGGTTTCTGTAGGACCATGTACAAGAGACAAAGCATAAGTCCTAGATGCAAGTGTGTTAGCTAACCTCATGTCCTCTAGGCTGGGTTGTGGGGTACCCCCTTGCTCCCCAATGCCTCGTTCGCCTGAGGAATGTCGGAGGCTGCGGACCTGCAGTGAGTGCCTGGCCCGCCATCCTCGGACCCTGCAGCCCGGAGATGGAGAGGTGAGTGGTGGGTAGAGAGGCAAGGATACTGGTCTTTACTCTGGTTAACTGCCCCACCCAGCCCTGCATCTCAGGAACAATGGAACTTGTCATCAGTGGTTGGTTGGGTAGGAAGAAGGAATATTGAGCCCCACAGAGCCCACCAGGTTCGTCTTCCCCCAACAGGCATCCATTCCCCGTTGTAAGTGGTGCACCAACTGTCCAGAGGGTGCCTGCATTGGGCGCAATGGATCCTGCACCTCAGAGAATGACTGTCGAATCAACCAGAGAGAGGTCTTCTGGGCTGGGAACTGCTCGGAGGCTGCGTGTGGGGCTGCTGACTGTGAGCAGTGCACACGGGAGGGCAAGTGCATGTGGACGCGGCAGTTCAAGAGGACCGGTGAGCCTCGCGGTTCGCTTTCTGGGGAGGGGGTGTTAGAGGCCTGGGCGCCTGCGTTCAGAGGGAAGCTGGGGGCTGAGAGAGGAAGGCTAGGGACTAGACACTGAGTCTGAGCTGGCAGTGCTAGGACTTAAACTCGTGGGTCTGGAGAAGAAGGGCTGGCATGTAGACTCCTCTGAAGAAGGAGAGTCTGGGAGGCAGACTGCTCCTGACCGTGTGCCCCTACCAGGGGAGACTCGGCGCATCCTGTCAGTGCAGCCCACCTATGACTGGACTTGCTTCAGCCATTCTCTGCTGAATGTGTCTCCTATGCCGGTGGAGTCCTCGCCCCCACTGCCCTGCCCCACGCCCTGTCACCTCCTGCCCAACTGCACATCCTGCCTGGCCTCCAAGGGCGCAGATGGGGGCTGGCAGCACTGTGTGTGGAGCAGCAGCCTCCAGCAGGTAATGTGTTACAGACCACCCCAGTCGGGCACGGGGGGATCCCTGGGATGAGGGTCCTTGAAGTCTAGGTGGATAAGGATTTGGGGGTGACAAACAGAAACAAACACAGAGGCAATTTGAATCTGAGTGTATTTTGTAGCTCATAAGCAGGGGATTTTATACATTAAAAAACTAAACATTATAACTCTTAGAAACGGTATCTAGCAAAACAATCACAAATACCAACAAAAATCATTTGACACAGTAAAGTACAAAAATCATCCAAGCATTACAACTCTGAAACTATGTAATTAGTGAATCACAAACAAAACAGGTAACATCATTATTAATATAAATCATCCAAATATAACAACTCTAAAAAGATATATTCGGTGGGGCAGTTGTCCAAGGCTAGTGGCATATTTTTAAGAACAGGTTAATAAATCTTTATGGTCAATGTTCTTAACCATTGAGTTAACTCTCTAGCCCCATATGGTCAATTATTGTTTAACATCTAAAGCCTGATTTTTTTTATAAATCTTCAACACATAAACTATTTTAATTCTTTCTAATTAAGGCTTTCTTAACCATAGATCAAAAACTATCTCTGATGACACATGTATAGCTATATGAAAATTTATTGTTAAAAAAGTTTATATTTATCATAGTAATTTTGTAAATGATTTAAAAAGTAAAGTGTTGGTTTCCCTGGAGATAGGGTCATGTTAGTGCCCCATCTCAAGAGATGGTTTCTTACCCATTATTCTTGCTTAAGATCTTGGCCTAGGCTACCAGGAACCTGTAACTAAAAAAAAGAAAAAAAAAACAGAAAAATTGCCATGAGAACTACAGCTAAATATGTTTTCTCCAGCTAAAAGTTCCACAGCCAGTTCCAGGAGACCTCTTTCTTTTGAAGTCTAATGCCTCAGTCTATAGAACTTGTCACACAGATTCTACTGGGGTTGGTGTGACAGTAATGCCCCCGTCCTGCTGCCCAGCCTGGCATCCTCTGCTGCGCTCCTTCCCCTGCTCCAGCCCGTCATCCTCTCTCCTCCTTCTTGTCCTCTTTCCCTTCCCTCGTCTTCCATGCCTCCTGCCATTATGATCACAACTGTGTACCCCTAAGTGGACATCAGGGCCTTTTTCAGGGCCCATTGAGACACTGCCAGGGAGGTCTGGGAGGGCCCAGTTCACACAGGGAGGGCCAGGACCTTGCTTACCTGTGGGTTGGAGATGTGACTGGTGGCAGTGGAGGTACTTGACAGGCAAGGTGGCTAGGACTTAACTGCCTATCACTATACCACCTAGCATAATTTAGTTGTCCCAGCAGCAGACAAAAGCATTTGCCTTGGCTGGCCCCCATGGAAGGCAAGTCAGACCCACTGTCCATTATCATACTTATTCCAAGTGCATAGACTGATAGCCAGGACCCAGTGGCAGCATGCCAGCTCCCCAACCCACTGGGAACTGACTGGGCCAGCCATCCCCTCACCCTTCACCCAGTGGACCGCAGTGCAGGGTGGGGGCCCATGCCATTGGGACTTTCGTTCCAAAGGTGACGTTAGAGAGAACCCAGCAGTGCTTCCTGCACGCCCCAGCATAGAGGGCTGCCAGCTTCTACAGCTAGAAGCTTTAACTAGGAGTGCGTATTGGCTTCTACACCTTGTAATCAAACTCTCAGGCCTTGGGTCTGAGAAGATAGCTCACTCAGTGAGGCAACTGCCCCTGAAGCAGGAAGACCTGAATTTCATCCCCATAACCCGTGATAAAAACTCACTTATAACTCCAGCGCTAAGGAGGTAGACATAGGCAGGGCCCTGGACCTCGATGGCTAGTCTAGCCTACTCAGTGACTTCCAGGCCAGTGAGAGACTGACTCAAAGGCAAGGCAGACAGCACCTCAGGTCGGTCACTGACCTCCACATGTGCGCATACACTCAAACCTCAGCTGGGCTGGGATCTAGCACACTTGAGTCCCGTGCAAGAGCATCGTGCGCTTCACCTCTAAGTGGCTCTCTAGCCCTGCAGTCACTCCAGCGTAGGAGAATGATACCGCGGAATGCTGTCGCATGCCTTGTAATTCTAGGGATCAGGTGGCTGAGGCAGGAGGGCCCCAAGTTCCAGGACAGCCTGGATACATTGAGTCCCTGCTGGGGTGTTGGGGCAGGCAGGGAGAGAGCAGAATTTATGAGAACTTGTTCCCATGGCCAGGGCACAAAAGCACTGGACTCCTTGGCAGGGCTCTGCTCACAGCCAGCCCAGCTCTCAGACGCTGAGACTCCTTGGCAGGGCTCTGCTCACAGCCAACCCAGCTCTCAGATGTTGAGACTCTCGGAACTCTGGCCACAGCCACGAGGATTTCTATTTCAGGACTAAATAATTGTTTTATTCTTCCTAATGGCCCTTGGGCAGCCAGCCCACATTAATTCTACCCCTCTTATATTTCACACAAGGCCAAACACTAAATAAAATGCTCTTATACCCCATGGTATGTTCCCAAGGGCCCAGACCTCATTCCGTAAGCAGTCTGAGTCCCAACCAGCGAGTGATAACTTGTGAATTGTAGGCTGGCTTCCCACCCAGGACACCTCCATCACCTCTCTGGGTTGGAAGTAGCCTGTTTGCTCCAAAACCAGACCTAAGTTTGTTGTAAGAAGTTGTGGCTTGTGGGCTGGAGGGAAGGCTCCCAGCTGTCTGTAAATCATATAGACATGTAGGTAAAATACAAAGCCATAAAATAAAAATGCATTATTTTTAAAAAGAAGAGGAAGCTGTGGCTTGTCACCCTGCTTGGGACATTCACTATCTCGTCACTACCTTCTTTCAGGTACAGAAACTGGGTAGGGAAAGGAGACTTTGCATCGATGTAATTAGGACTTATGGGACATGGGGGTTTCTTTTAATCTTTAAAATGTATTTGTTTATTTTTATTATACACACACATGTATATATGTGTGTATGGATTATTTTTTTTTTAAGACAGTTTCTTTGTGTATATCTGGCCGTCCTGGAACTCATTTCGTAGACCAGGCTGACCTCAAACTCACAGAGATCTACCTGCCTCTGCCTCCCAAGTACTGGGATTAAAGGCGTGCGCCACCACTGCCCAGCACTGTTTTAACTATGTTCTTCCTCTGTAGCTCAGGCTAGCCTGCAACTCATATAACCTAGGCTGGTCTTAACCACCTTTCTTCCTCCTCCTCTTTCTCCTCCTCCTCCTCCTCTTCTTCTTCTTCTTCTCCTTCTCCTTCCTCCTCCTTTCTCCTCCTTCCTCATCCTTCCTCCTTCTTCTTCACCTCCTCCTTCCTCCTCTCTCCTCCTCTTCTTCCTTTCCTCTTCCTCCTCCTTCTTCCTCCTCCTTCCTCCTCCTCCTCCTCCTCCTCCTCCTCCTCTTCTTCTTCTTCTTCTTCTTCTTCTTCTTCTTCTTCTTCTTCTTCTTCTTCTTCTTCTTCTTCTTCTTCTTCTTCTTCTCTTCCTCCTCCTTCTCCTTCCTCCTCCTTCCTTGTCCTTCCTCCTCCTTCTTCTTCACCTCCTCATTCCTCCTCTCTCCTCCTCTTCTTCCTCTTTCCTCTTCCTCCTCCCTCCTCCTCCTCCTCCTCCTCCTTCGTATACTTATTTATTCGTTTTGGGAGGGACACTTGTGTTTAGAGGTTAGAAGACAACTTGTAGGAGTGAGTTCAATTTTTCCCCTATCTGGGTCCCAGTAATCAAGCTCATATCATCAAAGTTTAGCAACTTAGCATCTACCCTTCGAGCTGTCTTACCTGCCCTAGTCTGGAACCTCTTGTTTCTCCTGCCTCCTAAGTACTGGGATTGCCCAGTTCCCTTTGGGTCACAGGTAGAAAGTTCAGCAGGCTTCCTAGGGGCTGAACACTGAGCCCTGGCTGCCATATCTGCCTCTCACCTTCCTTGGGACTCGACTGATGACTGATGCCTACCTGTTCTCCCCCCACTCTCCCTGTATCTTCATGTGTTCATCATCTCATTCCAGTGTCCTCTCAGCCCAGGGCTCCACGGAACCCTGACCCTAGTCCATTGTTCTTAAGTACTAGGGCTCATGTAGCCCAGGCTGCCCTATGTAGCTAAGGGTAACCTGAACTCTTGGTCCTTTTGCCTCCACCCCCCTGTCTTCTGGGATTGCAAGCATGGGCTACTGTGCTGGGTTCATTAATTCTAGTCTTGATGTCTGGTTGCAAAGGCTTGTGATAGCCCCGCTTGTGCCTTGAGCTAGCTAGAACCAGGGAGGGTGGGGCCTGGGAGAGAAGGGTGCAGTCTGAGAAGTGTATTTAACTGTCTTTCCCTGTCTCTCTCTCTCTCTCTCTCTTCATTTCCCTGGACAGTGTCTGAGCCCCTCATACCTGCCCTTGAGATGTATGGCTGGAGGCTGTGGGCGGTTGCTTAGGGGGCCAGAGAGCTGCTCCCTGGGCTGTGCTCAGGCTACGCAGTGTGCCCTGTGCCTGCGACGACCCCACTGTGGTTGGTGTGCCTTGGGGGGCCAGGATGGGGGTGGCCACTGCATGGAAGGTGGTCTCAGTGGTCCCCGAGACGGTGAGAGAGGTTCCAGGGCTGGGCAGGTGGTTGGCCAGGGGCACAGAGAACAAAATGGGGGGCTGTTCTGAGATGGGATTCAGAGGTGATGGGAAGGGCCCAGGTGTCTGGGACAGTGGTGAAGAGATCTCCTGGGTAAAGGCCTGTGTCCTCTGTGGTCAGGGCTAACGTGTGGACGTCCTGGGGCATCCTGGGCCTTCCTGTCCTGCCCCCCTGAGGATGAGTGTGCAAACGGGCACCATGACTGCAACGAGACTCAGAACTGCCACGACCAGCCCCATGGCTACGAGTGCAGCTGCAAGACAGGCTACACCATGGACAAGTGAGGTTCAATCGGGATGACAGGAGAGGGCTGGGTAGACAGACAGACAGACAGACAGACAGACAGGGCAGTGAGGATGGGATGACAAAAGTCATGTGGAAGGAAGCAGCCCAGGCTCACAGGTGGGGGAGCCAGTCTGTGAGACAGGACAGTTGGCCGACCCAGTGTGCAGGGGACAAAATAGCTAGAGAAGCCAGGAAAGAATGAGTCTCTGGAAGAGCATAGCAGGGGCAAAGCCGGGCAGACTCCAAGACTTCCTACTGGAAGAGGGTGGCACCGTGGGCGAAGGCTGTGCCCTGCCCTCATCGCTGCCCATCCCTGCAGTGTGACTGGCGTCTGCCGTCCTGTGTGTGCCCAGGGCTGCGTGAACGGCTCCTGTGTGGAGCCAGATCACTGCCGCTGTCACTTTGGCTTTGTTGGCCGCAACTGCTCCACAGAGTGTCGCTGCAACCGCCACAGTGAGTGTGCCGGCGTTGGAGCACGGGATCACTGCCTGCTGTGCCGGAACCACACCAAGGTACGGGACCTGCCACTGGCCCCTCAGGCCCTGGCCGAGCCCCAGCCCTTCAGTCTGCTTAGAAGTGGCTTTTTATTGTTTTGGTGGTACTGGAGATGGAGCCCAGGCATTTGACATGCTAGGCAAGCGGTGTACCACTGAGTCACACCCCAGCCCTAAGTGGTGGATTCCAGGTTGCCAGCCCTCGTACTAAGGCATCTTAAGGTTAATTCCCAGTCCCAAGAAGCCATGGGCAGGGAAGGGTTGGAAGAACCCTATTCTGGGGAGATGTGAAAAGGCTTTTGAGGCTGTGTAGTGGTGGACAGATGGCTGGGGAGCCTGGGTGTGTGGAGGGCTTTGTTACTCGGGACTTCAGGGCTAGGGGCAAGCGTGTGAAGGTAGGGGCTAAATCGCGGCCCAGCTGGGAGGGCCAGACCAGGTGCCTGGCCATTATGTCCCCCTGCCCCATGTTTCCCCAGCCCTTTTGATGGTACTCTCCGTTGTTACCAGGGTAGCCACTGTGAGCAGTGTCTCCCACTGTTTGTGGGTTCAGCTTTGGGTGGTGGGACCTGCCGGCCCTGCCATGCCTTCTGTCGAGGGAACAGCCATGTGTGCGTCTCCAGGAAAGAGCTAGAAATGGCCAGAAAGGAGCCAGAGAAGTACTCACTGGATCCAGAGGAGGTGAGGGAATGAAGTCTGCATTCATGAGTCTGAGGAGGAGGCTGGGCCTGGACCCTTATGTCTGAGGGAGGAGGGTGGGTCCTCGACTCCTGTGCCTGAGAACAAGGCTGAACCTGAGGGAGGAAAACTGGGCCTGGACCCTTGTATCTGAGGGAGGAAGTTAGGGCCTAGACCCTTGTGTCTGAGGGAGGAGGCTGGGTCCTGGACCCCTATGTCTGAGGGAGGAAGACTGGGCCTGGATCTTGTGGCTGAGGGAGGAGGCTGGACTTGGACCCTGTATCTGAGGGAGGAAGTTAGGGCCTAGGCCCCTGTGTCTTGAGGGAGGAGGGCTGGCCCAAGGGTCTCTGTATGCCCTTGTTGGCCAGATTGAAACCTGGGTAGCAGAAGGTCCTAGTGAAGATGAAGCTGTGTGTGTGAGCTGCCGGAACAACAGCTACGGGGACAGATGTGAGAGCTGCCTCCATGGCTACTTCCTCCTGGACGGGAAATGCACCAAGTAAGAGGAAGGAGCCTGGCCTCACCCTTCTCACCAGGAGTCACCCTGGGAGCTAGACCTCCCTTGCCTACCCCTCTATTGTCAACCAGAAGCGAATGATGTTTAAGAGAGCTGGAGGCCATCAGTGGGTGGAACCCAGTTGAGAGGTCCCCACATCAGAGGTCTGCAGAAAGACCTGGAGGGAGGCTGGGCTCCTGAGTCCACAGAAGGCTGCTGAGGAAGGGGGCCTCATTTTGTGCCTGCCCTTCTGAAACTTCAGAAAACTGGAGACAGTTCGAGCAGATTGTTATTCAAGGACCCTGTGGCTGGGACTTGACCTCTGAGAGTCCAGAGGTCAGAGCACTCACCCCACTCTCTTCCATTCTCAGGTGCCAGTGTAATGGCCACGCTGACACCTGTAACGAGCAGGACGGAACAGGATGCCCGTGTCAGAACAACACAGAGACGGGCACCTGCCAGGGCAGCTCTCCCAGTGACCGCAGAGACTGCTACAAGTACCAGGTGTGTCTGGAAAGCCAGCTCCTGGACTCGGTGCCGCAGGAGCAGGGCAGAGCTGGGATGAGGGAATTTGGGTACAAGATCGGGGCTGTAAACCTGGTTTGGGATGGAGATCATCTTGTATACTTGCTGAGCCCTAGGCAGTGGCCCAGAGTCCAGATGTAGAACCTCAAGGACTCTGTGCCAGTCACAGACTGCAGGCTGCGAGTGCTGAAAACCCACCTCAGAGTAGCTTAGGGGAAAAGCAAATGATTTGACTCTGAAAACAGGTCTTCCTGGATGCAGTGGCATGTGCCAGCTGTTCCAGGGGCCAAGGAGGACCCTGAGTTCAAGGCCAGCATGGGCAATAGAGGGTTATGGTTTCATAAACAGTAGTCTGAGGATGTGCCTCAGTGGAGTGTGGTGGCATTTATGTGACCCAGCACTTGGGAGGCAGAGGCAGGAGGACCAGAAGCTACATGGAGATTATGATGCCAACCTGTGCTAAATGAGATCCTATCTCAGTACAACAGCAGCAGGGCCGACAAGAACCTGTGTGCTCTGCGGCCTGCACGTAGGAATGGCTGCATCCAAGAAGTCACAGCGATGCCAGAAATGTCACTGTGACTCGACTCTGCCCTCCCCGTGCCAACTTTGCTACTGGGGAGGTTTTTGTCCCATGTGCCTTTCCCCACCAGGTGAAATCTGGCTGATTGATGAGGGTTCTCATCAATTCTAAACTTAGATTTAAATCCCCTTGTGAGCCAGGTCTGTGGCTCCAGCCTGTGATCCTAGTTCTTAGGAGGCTGAGGCAGGAGGATTCTGTCAGTACTAGGCCTTCATGGTGCAAGACTTAATCTAATGAAACCTAACCCAAACCCTGCTTAGGCCCATTTCTTGTTTCTGAAGCAAAAAGGCTGGCTGAATGCTCTGCCCTAGTCCTCCTACCCAGCTCACAGACATGCATGCATACATACATACATACATACATACATACATACATACATACATACAAACAAAGCTCATTGAGGGTCTGAAAGCATGCCTTTATGGTACCTGCCCCAAATCCCCCAGTGAGGGGCTAAGAGTTATGGCTCAGTGGTAGAGCCCCTGCCTAGAATCCCCCAGTGAGGGGCTGGGGGCGTGGCTCAGTGGTAGAGCCCCTGCCTAGAATCCCCCAGTGAGGGGCTGGGGGCGTGGCTCAGTGGTAGAGCCCCTGCCTAGAATCCCCCAGTGAGGGGCTGGGGGCGTGGCTCAGTGGTAGAGCCCCTGCCTAGAATCCCCCAGTGAGGGGCTGGGGGCGTGGCTCAGTGGTAGAGCCCCTGCCTAGAATCCCCCAGTGAGGGGCTGGGGGCGTGGCTCAGTGATAGAGCCCCTGCCTAGAATCCCCCAGGGAGGGGCTGGGGGCGTGGCTCAGTGGTAGAGCCCCTGCCTAGAATCCCCCAGGGAGGGGCTGGGGGCGTGGCTCAGTGGTGGACCCATAAACCCCCCTATATTAGAATTATTGATGCATGTCACTGTGCCCAGCAGAAACAAACAAAACAAAACACCCTCAGTACTGTCAGACACAGCCACTGCCTTTGTTAGAGTGGGCGGAGGTCCGTGCAGGCCTCCTCAAGCCACTCTGCCGGCGGCCCCAAGTGGTATTTGTTTGGTTCTAATAATCGTAGCAGTAATGGCGAGCCATGTAATGACCAAATGGTAGTTATGGTGACCGTGACTGAGGAAGGCTTCTGTAAAAAGGCAAGTGGACCTGTGGAGCTGTCTAGGCAGAGAGGATCAGCTGGTACAGAGGCCCCGAGAAGAAGCCAGGTGGGTAGCAAATACTGGCCAAACTGCGCCGCAGGCCGTGACTCTGACTTCAGTCCCCTGAGCAAGCCTTGGGTGCTGTCAGTGCAGAGGTCCAGTGAGGTCAGGTCGCTGGCAGAGGGCTATGCGTCGCTAGTAAGGAATGTACAGCCAGCACCCCATAGAAATCTGATGGCTGAGAGCCCTCGCTGGGGTGCAGGCGGGGCGTGCCGGGGGCAATGTGCGCAGTCCTGATGGCCAACTCTGTTCCTGCCCTGTCACAGTGTGCTAAGTGCCGGGAGTCCTTCCACGGGAGCCCTCTAGGTGGCCAGCAGTGTTACCGACTCATCTCTGTGGAACAGGAATGCTGCCTGGACCCCACTTCCCAGACCAACTGCTTCCATGAGCCGAAGCGCCGGGCCCTGGGTCCTGGCCGCACCGTGCTGTTTGGTGTCCAGCCCAAGTTCACCAATGTGGACATTCGCCTGACACTGGACGTGACTTTCGGTGCTGTGGACCTCTATGTCTCCACCTCCTATGACACTTTTGTGGTCCGAGTGGCCCCTGACACAGGTGTCCACACTGTGCATATCCAGCCACCCCCACCCCCACCCCCTCCCCCGCCTCCTGCTGACGGTGCACCTCGGATGGCTGCGGACCTAGGAGGATTGGGGACTGGAAGTGGACCAGGTTCTCCGGTGGAGCCACGAGTCCGGGAGGTGTGGCCACGGGGCCTGATTACCTACGTGACAGTGACAGAACCCTCGGCAGTGCTGGTGGTCCGCGGTGTGCGGGACAGGCTGGTGATCACCTATCCCCATGAGCACCACGCCCTCAAATCGAGCCGCTTCTACCTGCTGCTGCTGGGTGTAGGAGATCCCAACGGGCCTGGTGCCAATGGCTCGGCAGACTCACAGGGCCTGCTTTTCTTCCGGCAAGACCAGGCCCACATTGACCTGTTTGTCTTCTTCTCTGTCTTCTTTTCCTGCTTCTTCCTCTTCCTCTCACTCTGTGTGCTCCTCTGGAAGGCCAAGCAGGCTCTGGACCAGCGACAAGAGCAGCGCCGGCACCTGCAGGAGATGACCAAGATGGCTAGCCGCCCCTTTGCCAAGGTCACTGTCTGCTTCCCTCCAGATCCTGCAGGCCCAGCACCTGCGTGGAAGCCAACTGGGCTCCCACCTCCTGCCTTCCGGCGCTCCGAGCCTTTCCTAGCACCCCTATTGCTGACAGGAGCAGGGGGGCCCTGGGGACCCATGGGAGGCGGGTGCTGCCCACCTGCCCTCCCTGCCACCACGGCTGGCCTACGAGCTGGGCCCATCACCCTTGAGCCCACGGAAGATGGCATGGCTGGCGTGGCCACTCTGCTGCTCCAGCTACCTGGGGGACCTCATGCTCCCAATGGGGCCTGCCTTGGGTCAGCCCTTGTCACTCTGCGTCACAGGCTGCATGAGTACTGCGGGGGCAGCGGGGGTGCTGGGGGCAGTGGACACGGGGGTGCTGGAGGCAGGAAGGGACTGCTGAGTCAGGACAATCTCACTAGCATGTCCCTTTGACCTGTCAAGGGTCCTCTTCCACAGCTACCATGTTGCCTGATGGGGCCACTCTGGACTAGAGACGCCCTGGACAGTCCTCTGAGACCACTGGCTCCCTTTTCCCAGGGTCCCCCTTTGTTCTGCATTTAGCAACTATTTATTGAGCTGCTACCTTGTGCCTAGCACAGTTGTGGGTACAGAGCAAAGCAGGTGAGAGGAGGTTCTCTCATCTGGTGGGACTTGAGTTCTTGTGGAAGGAGACACATGCGCACCTGCACACACACACACACACACGCAGTCGCACTGAGGGAGAGACTGGGCTGAGAAAGGTGACAGACTGAGGGAAGACCTTTGGGAAACAAATTCAAGGGTCGAGGAAACTATAAGGCTGGGGCCTAAGGCTGGAAGTGGTTTGTTTTGTTACAAGAACCAGAAACCTGGCTACTGCAACCAAATCAAGTGTAGGATGAGCTGGGTTTTATTCTCAGGGCGGTGGGAAGCGGTTGGACAGTTCTATGGTGGTAAATGAGGAGCCTCGGCTCTTGGGGGAAGAGTGGGTTGGTGGGCACAGGAGAGGCTGCAGGTGGGCAACTGGGCAGGGGGAGGGTGAGTGACAGGATGTGACAGTGGTGCAGATGTTAGGGTAGGGAAGAAGACACATCCAAAACGGCCACTTTATGTCCTAGGCCATGGGTGGACAGTGAGGTCGTTACTAAGCTGGGACAGGCTGGGGTTTGTGACTGCGGGTTCATACAGCAAACGCTGAGTGTGTCAACAGGAGGCATTTAGTACCCTGTGCTGAGTCTAGTGCTGGCAAGGGCAGGCACTGGGAGGACAGGACACCGCAACTGCCCGCTGCAGGAGCGTGAGCTGCAGCTGCCCGCTGCAGGAGCGGTGAGCTGCAACTGCCCGCTGCAGGGGCGTGAGCTGCAGCTGCCCGCTGCAGGGGCGTGAGCTGCAGCTGCCCGCTGCAGGGGCGTGAGCTGCAACTGCCCGCTGCAGGGGCGTGAGCTGCAACTGCCCGCTGCAGGGGCGTGAGCTGCAACTGCCCGCTGCAGGAGCGTGAGCTGCAACTGCCCGCTGCAGGAGCGTGAGCTGCAACTGCCCGCTGCAGGAACGTGAGCTGCTGCTGGACTGGACCAGGCTCTCCAGCGGACCCTGCCTCAGAGGCAAATCCTTCGCCTGAGATGCCTCACACCCTGCCCTGGCAGGTGTGGGGTGGGAGACCCCGGCGGGGGCCATCCTTTGGTTCTTTTTCTCCAGTCTTTGGGACTCTCCTCAGAGGCCACCCCTGTCTGGATCTCCTTTTTGGACTTAGGAGCTCTCTCTTCCCCCAGTCAGGCAGCTGCCTGAGCTTGGGACTCTTGCTTTCCCAAGACTCCCAACTTCTAGCTGCTGTTTTGGTCCTGGGGTGGGGGTTGGACCCAGCCTCTTCCCCTTACTGGCCTTACCCCAGTCTGATGTGATCCTGCTAATGTGTGCATGTCAGCAGGGGTCTCGTCTCTATGACAGGAGAGTAACTAAGGCAAAGAATAAAGTGTGGGGAAGACTCTTGACTTTGTGTGCAGAGGAGGGAGGGATGGGCTCTGGGTAAGTGGAGCATGTGTCTTTGTCCTGGCCCCACCTCCAAGCCATGTGTCCCAACGAGTCTGGCTCTGCCCCTTCTTGGCAATGGCGCGGTGCCACAGCAGGATCTCTTATTCCCCAGAAGACAGATGGCGGGGAGCAATGGGTAGGGACATCTTTGACCCTTTCTTTGTCCCTGCCACGGTTTGGCTCAGGAAGAATCAGACAGTCTGTGCCCCAGGGATTGTGATTAGACAAGAAACCCCCCAGGGGTACAGAACCCAGAAACCATTGTTTCAACCGGAGGAACTGAGAACGGAGAACTGGTAGCGCTGGTGAGGGCAGCGGCTGCCGGACCGTGGCAGCTGGGCGTGGATGAGCATTCTCTGAAGTAAACTCAACATCAAAGCCAGAAAAGCATCCTGCTTAGCCCTCAGCCCTGGAATGCCAAAGCCCGGGTGCAAGGGCAGACACCAGCCTGGCATCTCTGACCTCGGCCTCTTCAAGGCACCGATCTTTTGCTGCAGATGCTCAACAGTGCACTTTCTCTGCATGCTTGGCCCCAACACAAGTCACTTGCTTCGGTGCACGGCCATGTGACTCCTGAGTGGCATGGCACTGCTTTGAGGCGGTACTCTGGCCTCATGTGAGTTCTGCTTTTATGAGCTGATGGTGGCCCCTGCCTTATGAGATGTGAGCATAAACTTGGCTTTAAAAAATTATGTGTATGTATGTGTGCATGTATGCATGCATGTGGGTGGAGGTGCCCTTGGAGTCCAGCACAGGGCGTCAGATCCTCTCTAACTAGAGTTACATGCAGTTGTGAGCTGCTATGTGGGTTCTGTGAACCAAACTGCTCCTCCCCAAGAGCTGCCAGAGCTCTTAACCACTGAGCCAACTCTTATTTATTATAGTTTGTTGGGTTTTTTTTGTCGCCCCACCCCATTGTTTATTTTATGTTTTAAGAACTGCTACCCTCAGAGGTGAAAACAGGCTTGAAAGGTTTATAAATTCACTAAGATAACAGAAATGGTAAGGTACAGACTGGATCCCAGGAATTGAGACCCAAGCCTCTTCCAGTTAGTTCCTGTGCAGTCAGT
This sequence comes from Tokudaia tokunoshimensis, assembly GCA_036184795.1. Lineage (NCBI taxonomy): Eukaryota > Metazoa > Chordata > Mammalia > Rodentia > Muridae > Tokudaia > Tokudaia tokunoshimensis. The sequence goes on along the minus strand of BTHU01000001.1, from coordinate 13,137,674 downwards.
GTCACCAGGAGCAATGAGTTGAGTTGAGGAGGTGGAAATGAGCTTCAGTATGATGAGCTGGCTTCTGAGGGGCTACCCTTGGGGACCTTTTCCCAAAGGCCCATCTTGTCTGGAGGCTGATAGAATGGGTTATGGGGAATCCAACTCCCTTTGGGCACTCCACATATGTGGTGTGTTCAGGCACAACACCCATACGCATGAAATTAAAATTCTTTTTTACAGTGTCTATAGATACTGACTGAGCAGGGAAGAGCATTGTTTGAAGAGTTTAAATTTTTTTCTTAATATTTTAAAAGTTTTATTTGAGACAGAGTCTCGATGTGCAGCCCAAGGTGCCCTCATTCCATGCAGCCTGGGCTCCTCTTAAACTTCTTGTCTCAGCATCTGGAGTGCAGGGATTGCAGCAGGCATGGGTATCTATCCTGAGACTGTCTGGTTTGGCTTATTTTCAGGATGTGGGCAGTACTTCAGATAGGCCATCTGCAGCCTTGGGGCTAATGGTTCTACTTTGTGAGTTGCTTCCAGGAAGTCATCTGCACGGCCAGTCCTAGCAAACCCTTCTCTGATACACCTAGACGCCTTTCATGCATCACCCCCCTCACAGCAAACCTCTCACTGCACTCAGAGTCTTTCCCTGCGACAATAAAAGCTTGTAGGAGGGGTTGGTTTTCAGGTTTTTATTGTGGGTGTATTTTTTTGGCGGTGGGACAGGGGCAGTGGGACAGGCTTTTTAAGGAGTAGCCTCCCCAGGGAGGCCAAGGACTCAGAAGAGGATGTCCTTACTCTCGGATCTTCAGTTCCCGCGCCATCTGACAGAGGGCGCAGGGCAGGCAAAAGGTGAGGGCAGCCCAGTCGTGCCCGACGGAGCCCTGGAGAGTAGGAAAGAGAAATCGAGAAAGGTCAGGAGCTTTGCTCTGGGGTGCCAGGTGGCAGTCCGCAGTCTTAATCCCTGCGGTCCCCAGTCTCAATCCCTGTGGTCCGAGGTTGGTGCGCACCTGGATGTGGTAGCGCTCCCGCATGCCGGTGCGCAGAGAGTGCAGTCCTCCGGGCAGGTAGGGTGCACAGCAGCACTCCCCAAAGTCGTCGGAGATGCGGCAGGCGAGGCACAGCGGAGCGAAAGTGCCACACAGACCTGGACAGGGCAGAATGGTCAGATCCCGGGCCTGTTGTGCTTGTCCCCGGGAAGGGCACGCGCGGCGGCACGGGGCCGCGCGGTGGCAGGGCGCGGGGAATCAGGGCTCCGAGAGGACAGTTGTAGAGAAGGAAATGAAGAACCAAAGCAATCGGGCTCGGGGTGGGGTGGGTTAGTGGCTGGAGAGGGAGTGGGGTCACCATGAAGAGAATGAGGGTTGGATGATGGGATCCCAGGCAGAGTGAAGATTGCAGAAGGAGTGTGGAATGAGCTTCCCTCCCTCCCCATCTTTCCTGGACACTCACAGACGGGCATGTCGTTGCAACAGTCCGTGAGGCCCGTATGCCAATCGCTGAGCTGTGTCTGGTAGCAGGTGTTGGAGCACTGAGGCTGACTAGTCACTGGATATGACATGGCTGTGGAGGTAAGAGAAGAGGGGATCAACAGGCATCCTGGCAGGGCCTTCTGAGCCGCACCACTCCTGCAACCCTTCCTTCTGCCGGGCATCTGGGCAGGCCACCTGGCCGCCCACTGGAGGAAACATCACTGCACCTCCCCATTCCTATCTGTCACATTCGGTCATCAACACCTCTCGTCTGTCTCTGCTGCTGTTGCCAACTACACATCTGGTTGAGCCAAAGTTGGGAGGAAAAGTGGGCACCGCAGCTGGGCAGAGCCTGGACTTGGCTACACACACCACCACCTCCTTCTCCAAGACTGGGTTCCAACATTTCCTGGGGCCTCTGGGGTAGAAGCAGGGGTCATTTGTTTTCGGAGTCAGGGTGCCCAGGGGAGGGAGGTAGCCAGGTTCCTGGCACCCAGAAGGTTGCTGGTGCATTCAGAGACCCCACCTTTGCCTTTCACGTGGTCGTGCATCTCAAACTGCATCTCGCTGGCCCTGAGGAGGTGGCTGCTGTGTGAACGGCTGCAGGGGATGGCTACGGCAGCAGCAACGTAGTCTGTCCAAGGGATGCTGGATACTGGGCAGGGGAGGGCAAGGGGCTAGGGCACTGGGGGAGATGGACTCTCAGGGGCAAGGGAGCTGAAGAGAAAGAGGCCAAGTTAGCCTGTTGGCTGGGATGGGTAGGTGGGCGAACTACTCGCCCATTGTTTTAACAGCTGCCCGACAGACCCCAGAGGACCCTTCTGGAGCAGAGGCAGAGCTGGAGAGGGACAAGGATAGGAGAGCAAAAGGCAGCCAGGTGTGGCCGAGACAGACAGGAAAGAACTCCGAGCCAGGCGTCCATAGAGACACTGCTAGACATCCACAAGCGTGGAGCATGTATTTGCCTCTACAAGCTGATTTTTACAGAGGGCTATAGGTTCAGAGACAAAAGAGAAATGCCCGATGAACCAATCCAAATAGGCTCGGAGACTGGGTGCTGGGCCCAGAATTTCTAAATCCTACTCTGTACCAGTCAGGTGGAAAGGCGAGCCGGGGAGATGAGGAAGGAAGAGGAGCCTAGCCATGGACAGTCAGTCAGACACAAGGCAGAGAAGTGAGCCAGGTAGGCAGAGAACTGAGCGGAGGTGCCTGCCGCCCTCCCTGGCAGAGCAAGGACTTGGGGAAGAGAAGGTGCTCCTACCTGCAGATCCACGTGAGGGGATGGAGAGAGAGGCTCTTGGTGGCAGCAGACTATGTTCTCAGTGCAAGGCCAGGAGCTGCTTTTATGGGCCAGGCTGCACAGCCCTGGGCGGAGCTCTGACAGAGATGCCAAGGGAGCCTAGCCGGTCTCCTGACCCTCTTCCCTTCTGCCTGGATTTTCCATCCTCCCTCTCCTCTCCCCACACCCCACTTCCCCTCTTGTCTCATCTCTCAGGACTGAAGACCTGGGGCAGAGGTAGAAACAAGAGTGGGAAGAAGAGATAGAAACGGAGTCAGAGATGGAGAATGTACAGGGAGGAGGGAGTGGGGACCCAGGGCAGAGGAGATGGATGATGGGAGAGCGGAGATTGGGAGGATGAAGACAGGGAGACCCAGATGTCCAGAGACAGAACTGCAAGATCTGGAGAGGCAGAGCGAGAGAGGGGGGGTTGGGAGGAGCGCCTGGTGTGTTATACAGAGTGGGGAGCAGGTTTCTCCTTTGACATTCCTTCTCATCTTGCTGAGGGATTTTTGTCACATTGAGGGGGAAGGAGAGACACTGTTCGTCTGTTCAAGGCCCAGAGGCATGGCGTCAGTGGGGGACAGTTGCCACTGTGTTTTAGGGAGTGATTTGTATGAGGACCAAAGTAAATATTGCACTCATCTCCACTTCAAATGGGAAGAGAGGGGGCTGGGGACTGACAAGAAACCTGGGGTGTGTGTCTGGCCCCAGTTAACACCTGAGTGCTATGGGAGCAGAGAGGGGGTGATCTGGAATGTGAATCTGAGGGAGGAGGCATGGGGCCTAGACTCCTGGGTCTGAAGGGGAAAAGCAGAGACTGGAATCTGAGGGAGGAGGGCTGGGATCTGGACTTCTTCTGGATCTGAGGGAGGAGGACTGGAGTTGGGACCTATGAGTTTGAGGGAGAATGACTGAACTCGGGCCTCTTAATATAAAAGAGGGTCTAGACTCCAGTGACCCTAGTCTAGGCTGCATGTTCCTAGAGAGCTAGATCCAAATTCCCAATGTACTGGGGTCTCAGGGATTAAGGGACTGGGTCTTGGGTACTTGATTCACCAAAGTTTCCCCCAACAGGCCTGACAGGGTTGCAGGTGACTCAGTAAGGAAGCGGCATTAGAGTTGGGTGGGGTTCCTACGATGGGTGTCACCCCCAAAATATAGGAGGCACCAGAAAAGCGGGGTGTCACCTCTAGAAGAGGTTGTGTCACCATGCTACAGCGTGTGGGTATGAGGGGACAGCAAATGGATCACCCGCCAGCCTGTGATCCTGACAGCCTGTGATCACAGCTTTCTCCACATACCCAACACTCAAGGCCTGAACCTCTGTCTCCTGGCACCACCCAAATGGCTGGCTGGCTTTGACCCCAGACTTAGAGCAGAGAGCATCATTTTGCTTGCGCATGTGTGTCTTTCGGGGTGTGGCCTACATACGTTGCGGCATTGCCCACTTCAGTTCTGACTCCCCATGCATCCATCTTTGCATCTTTCTCTCCCCAGATGTAAATTAATTAGTTCGGTCTTTTCTTCCTCCCTTCCTCCATCTTTCCTCTCCACCCCCTTCTTTTGTTTTGTTTCTGAGACAGGCTCTCACGTACCTAAGGCTGGTCTCTGGCTCACCGTGTAGCTGAGGGTGAACTTGAACATCTTGCCTTCACCTCCAAGTACTGAGATCACACAGACAGAGCTACAGGATCTGGCACTGGGGACCCAGCCCGGGGCCTCATCTGTCCTAAGCAAGTGTTCGGCCAACGGAGCAGCTTCCCCAGCTAGCTTCCTTCCTCCTATCTTTTTATTTTTTATTTCGAGGCTGAGTTTTACTCTGTATGTACCTAGGCTGACCTCAAACTTAGGGTGATCCTCCTGCCTCAGCCACCCGAGTTCTTGGATTGCAAGCAAGAGCCGCCACACCCCTCGCTTCCTTTCCTCATCTTTGCAAGCCCATTTTGACAAGTGTGTGTTTGTGTCCTCATCTCTTGGTCTCTCTCCTCCCAGACCCGGTGTCTGGATACCCTCATTCTGAGGTCTCTGTCTCACATCACTGGTTCTCTCCCTCTCTCTGCCCTTTCCAGGCCTGCTCTCTAAGACACAGCTCCTTCCCCATACCACTCCAGAAAATGGACCGCAAATGACTCAGGATCAGTCATATCTGAGGACCACGGGCTCCTCGAATGACTGAGTCGTCCTTAGGTTTATTGGCGTAGCCTGGGGGCCTTCCTGATTAGATACAGGTACCAGTGCAGATGAAGAAACTGAGGCTGGGCAGTTGTGAGGCTTGAAGTGGGGGAGGGGAAAGAGATCCAAGAATGGAAGAGATGAGGTCTGCGGAGTTGGGGAGGACTCATGACCCCACCAGTAGGTGCTTGACCCCCTTAAGTGGTGGACAGATACATACAGTGTATGCATTGGTCCAACTTTTAAATATTTAAAATTTTTTTGTGTACAGATTTTTTTGCCTGTGTATGTCTGTGCACCATGACTGTGCCTGGCACCCACATAGGCCAGAAAAGGGTGTTAGAGTATCCCGAGTTTGGATCCTCAAATACACTTGCACACATACATGCACATACACAAAATGTATTCACACATTAAAATGAAGCCTAGGTTGCTGTTGAACTTGAAATCTTCATGCCCTGGCATGAGGGCTGGGATTATGTGCGTGTCCCACCACACCAGGTCCAGCTGGAGTTTTGGAGAGACAATGAATATGTTGTCAATATCCTTACATGAGAATGTACTTCTACTAAAACAAAATCTAATTATTTATTGGAATTTCAGATTGCATTGGGCTTCTTGTATTTTATTCAGCATATCTGGAGCTCCTCCTTCAACAACAATAACCAGTGAGGTTGTGGTGCTGCATTCCCAGAACCTGGGTGTCCAGGTCCAGGTTCCTCCTCCTCACCCTGAGAATGTGCCTGACACCCAGCCCCCTGCTCGCTCAGTGCACCAGAGTCCAGACTTCTCATCTCTGTCCGGAATTCAGGCATCCACATTTGAGCCCAGTTGCCCAACATGGGTTTCACAACCAAGACAGGTTATGCCATCCACGGTGCTGGTGGAACCAGTCTGAGAGGACAAGTGGGGGCCCCCCTTTCTATCCTAAGCCTACTGCTTCCTTAAGGGCCAACCCAGAAGAACAGGAGGGACTTGGGGACTTTGGGCGTGTTACTTGCTGCCTGTTTTGGGTGTGTTGTATCTCTTTGTGTGGTTATGTGACATTATGTGAATATATGTGACATTAATAAAGAGGTCCTTTATAAAGGATTTCATTATGTATCCCAGGAATACCTTAAGCCCACTAGGTATCCCAGGCCTCTCTTGAACCCACCAGGTAGCCTGAGCTGGTCTTCCTGCGTCAGCCTCCCGAGTGCTTGATCTATGAACCTGTACCAGTACTCTGATTATTTATTTATTTATCTATCTATCTATCTATCTATCTATCTATCTATCTATCTATCTATCTATCTATCTGTTTATTTGTTTGTTATCTGTTTATTTGTTTTTAGGACAAAGTGTCACTATTTTTTTTTTTTTTGGTTTTTCGGTTTTTCGAGGCAGGGTTTCTCTGTGTAGCCCTGGCTGTCCTGGAACTCACTCTGTAGACCAGGCTAGCCTCGAACTCAGAAATCCGCCTGCCTCTGTCTCCCAAGTGCTGGGATTAAAGGCGTGCGCCACCACTGCCCAGCTAGTGTCACTACTTTAGTGTAAGCTGTTTAACTCTTTTTTTTTAAACAATTATTATTACTGAGCCAGTGGCTCAGTGCTTAAGGCTGCTGCTGCTAAGTCTAATCCACAGGACACACATGGTAGAAAGAAACTCCTGTAAGTTATTCTCTGACCTCACATGCTTGTTATGGCATGCGCATGTGTACACGCATGCACATACACACACGCACACACACACATGCACACACATGCACACGCACGCACTTAGTTCAGAAACCACAGGGCAACTTTATAGAGTCAGTTTCCAAGGATGGAACCAGGGTCAACTGAGGTCAACTCAGGTTGCCAGGGTCACTCAGCCAGGCTCTTTATGGGACAAGAGACCTCACAGACCCTTCTTTGAGCACTGATCTGTCTGTTGTCATTGTGGAGCACAGAAGCTGTGATGACCTGAAACCTCGGCCTTGACGTCACAGCAGGGACAATAGATAGCTAGGCCTGAGGGAAAGGGGCAGTTAATGGCCCCTTCCCCTTTGGAAGAGAGGTCACAAAACCTTCACGAGATTGTCCCAAGACCCTCCCCTGAAATTCCAACCACCAGTCCCTCTTACCTGGCTATACATAACCCTAGAAACACTAGTGCCTTGAAAAGGCAGGCACTGAGGGAGAGGGACGTTCCGTGGCACAGCTGCCTATGAGTCAGATGCACTCGCAGGTAACCCAATAAATCTAGTATTTTCCAAGTTGTTCCTGAGAGAATCTTTCTTTGGTCCATGTGCACCCTCTCTATTGGGAAGTAAATAGATATTTTTCTTGCCTCTCCCTAGAAAAGTTATACAACAAAGAGCCAGGACCAGATAGCCTAAGGGAGATCTGGATTTTGCTGTACAGTCCAGGTTCATCTTGAATGTTCAATCTTATTTGGTGCTGGGAGCATAGACGTGTCCCAATGTGTCCAGCTACGATATATCTGTATTTACTGAGAGATAACCTTAGGTAATAGACTCTTGAGCATGAGAACCTGGGTTTTAATCCTAATTGCTTATTTTATTACATTTTTAAAAAATTCTTGTTTGTGTGTGTGCATATAGAGGTCAGAGGACAACTTGGGGGAGTTACTTCTTTCCTTTTGCCATGTGGGTCTTAATGATCAAACACAGGTTGTCAGACTCCCCTCCCCCACCACTGCCTCTGGCTATGAAAACTTGGGCTCATTGTCTCTTTGCTTCAGTTTTCCCAATCTGGAAGAGTGATTGTTTCAAATAGCATTACCAAGAGGTTCAAACAGGATGTTTGGGGTGCCAGACTTGGAGCCGCACAGGGAAACACACACAAAACCGAACCAAACCAAAACCCCACTGTATTTATGGTAATGATGGTGTAGCTTTATGTATCCAGCTTGTTGCTGTGGGTACAAGACAGAACAAAACCAAGTCTCTTGCTCATGTTCCCTCCAGCAAGCTGGTCACGTAATTGCACGGCTGGGCTGTGTGCTTCCCCTGCGTTAGGAGGAGATTTCTGTCAGAGCAGGCGATTCTGGGATTGTGGGCTGTTTCTGTTTGTGCTCACAAGTTATAGGTGCTCTGTGGGCGCCAGCTTAGTAAGATCACACCTAACCTGTTGAGGGCTCGAGTTCTGGTGTGGCCTCACTTGCATCTCTAAGGCACTAGGAGTATGTCTGAAGCTGGAGACTACAGAACAACTCTTTCAGTCCCGGAGGACTCTGGGAAGCTGAGAGCTTACCAGATGAGCTTCAGTTTCTGCTTAGTGGGGTTGGTTGGCCCAGTGATTTGCGGACAGGGTGAAAGGGCAGGTGGGAGGGGCTTAAGCATGATGGCGGCACAAGGGTAATGGCAGGGTGGGAAGAGCTTCCTGGACAGATGGACAGGTGTTCAAGGCCTGGAGTGAAATCTGCCAGAAAGTTCTTACCGTCCCCAGGAGTACCCTCCTGCGTCCAGAATGTGCGACAGCCACAGTTCTAAGTGATGGAGAAACAGAGACAGAGAAGGGGGCGTGTGTGCCCAGTCCTCCCCAAGGCACGATCTATGCAGATTAAAGAACAGAGGCTGCGGAAAGGCCCCTCCCAGCCTGGCACACCCCCATGAATCATTTTCTTATCGTCCCTTACTGCTATAATGGTATAGTTGCCTCTTCCTAATCACTGTTTTTGACCCCAACTTGGCCCAACACCCATAGTAAGAAGGCTTGAACAAGGCTGAAAACAGGGAGGAAATACCCTGAAGTCTTCATCTTTGGCCCTGCCTCTCCTGAGTCCTGGGGTCCTTGTCTCTAGCAGCTGCTTACCACCTTCCAGAGTCTCGCTCTCAGACCCTCCCTTTGTTTACAGCCCATTTTTCCTGCCCCCCCATTTTGTTAATTAATCTTGGCTTCTTTTGTGTTCTCTTTACACCTGTATTGTTTTCTTCCCACTTACATCTCTATCTTGATTGTCCTGCGCTGGATCTCAATTTTCTCACTTGTAAAATGGGGATAATAATAATAATAATGGCAACACTAACGATACTCCGATCGCTAAGAACTATGAGGAAAACACGGAATAATTATGTGGAATGCTTTAGTACAGAACCCAGGCCACAGTAAATGCAGGGCAAGAGAACTGTTATTATTGTTTTAATATTTTTAATCTCTTCTTTGGTATCTTTGTTTTTCTTCTTCCTTGTCTCCATGTTATTCTCAGGTCTCCTCCCCATTCCACTTCCTTTTGCAGGAAGCTTTGTCCCTGGCTTCCTTGGCAGGGACACAGGTGGAAATGACATCCAAACTAAGAGTTCCCCTCCCACCTCCCTTCTGGTCCCGGCTCCACCTCAGACTCAGAAAACTTGCCTAGGGGCAAGGCATGGCACCAATCCCACAAATAGCCTCATAAAATCCTGAAACCCAGATCTGTCATCCAGAGGAGGTAAATCAGAGTGACTCACAGGTTCCTGGCGATCAAATTCCTGGACCCCAATCTTTTAGATTTCTAATTCTTTGGACACAATTAGGTGTCTTATTCTCAGACACAAAAATAGCTAATTTCTCCCTTCTCGGGTCCTAAGTGCCGGATCCTTTGGGATTAAGGAGTGTGGCTTCTTTCTCCAAGACTCAAGGGCTGTTGGGAATGGGTGGCTCAGACCTGGGGTCCTAAGCACTCTGGAGGCTAAGGCACATCAGAGATGACTCTGAGTAACACAGTGAATTCAAGACCAGTCTGTGCATCTAAAAGGGTCGAGGTTCAGTGCCCGGTAGTAGATACCTTGCCTGGCATACGAAAAGCCCTGGATTCTATCCTCAGTACTGGAAAGAAAGAAAAAAAAAAGAGGGAGGAGAGGAAAGAAAGTAGAACGCTTGGAAACACCTCAGGTACCAGAGGCCCAAAGCTCTATTCTTGGCCATTCTGACCACGCCTTCAGCCGCCCTAGCTCTCTCCAGAGGAGGACCTGACACTTCTTATGGGTGCTTTCCTGAATGGGCGGGGTTGCAGTCCATTTTGGACAGCGATAGGCTCCCAGAGACATCATTCTCCGTTAGTTTTGGCCTATCTACCAGTAGACAAGGAACCTGCCCCTTCGGGTTCAGTTCAGCTAAAAGCCTAGGGTACTCGTGAGGAAACCATCTCTCCTGGTTGGTCCAGGTAAGCCCTTTTCAGAATAACCAGTATTGGGATTTTGCGTACAGCCTGGTGGGGAACAGCCGGTCTTGCAGCGGAGGGGTGAGGGAGCTTAGGGAGCCATTGGAAAAACTGAGTTCAGGGATGTGCAACCTCAAAAACATACCCATCGATTCGACCTTCCTTGCCTGTCCTGCGCATCCCTCCATTCACTTCCTGCTGTCATGAATTCACTCACGGTTCCCTCGTAAAGTCATCCACTCACTCAGCGCTCACTCACTCACTCACCCACTCATTACTTAAACAAACATTTCCTGGGCTTTCTGGTGTGCCAGGCCTGCTGTTGGGGACTGTGGTGATCCATGAGTCAGACCTGGGCCCCGCCCTCCAGGGAGCTCAGGTCAGAAGGAACATTGATGGTCTAGGCTGTGAAGGGGTAGGGAGGCACAAGAATATTTTTTTGGGGGGGGGAGGGGTTGCCATGGTAGGAAAGAATCTCCAGAGGAGGGGCCACTGGAGCTGGCCCTTGGAAGAGCACTGGGTGGCACAGAGGTTGTGAGAGGGTTTCAGCCTGTGCAAAGGCAGGGAGGCCTAGAGGTTCATTAGCGACCATGCTTAGGTACCCAAATAGAAGCCTCTTGCTGTCCCCATAACCACCAGGGGAGCTGTAAGGCTGGAAGAGGGTGAGGAGGTGGGCAGCAGCCAGACCTAGGAACTGAATTCTCTCTCTCTCTTCTCTCTTCTCTCTCTCTCTCTCTCTGTGTATGTGTGTATGTGTGTGTCAGGATGAGTGGTGGACAGGCCAGGAGGACAAAGGCGTTTCCAAGACAAGACTCAGGACTGTTGCTCATCCTAGGGGCCATCCACACTTGATGAGCTAGGAGCAGAATGGAGGTGTATTTAGGCCTGGATATAAATCCTTTTGGGACTTCTAGGTTAAGTGTTTTTTCAGGGTCTCACTCTGGACCACAGTTTGGGGCCAGCCTGGACTACATAAAGATCTTACTATTCAGTATAAAGCCCAGAGTGGCTCAAACTGATGGAAGTCCCCTGCTTGAGCGTTCCCCGTTACAGGTATGAGCCACCGTGCCCGTCTTCCTACGTCAGGCTTTGACTCAGAAGTTACCTGGGTAAGCCCCCCGGCGGGGGGGGGTGTCCCTGCTACCCTCTCCTTTAAGAAACCGATTGTGCTTCTACATCTGTCTTTCCCTATCTGACACGATTAAAACTTGTCCCATCTTCTCTGCTCCCCACCCTATAAGATCCTGTCAATCATACCTGGTCCTTTTTACTTCCGCAGATGTGGTGCCCACTGGCTCAGTCCCTTGTCTTTTACTCCCTTTCAGCCCACCACCACCTTTAGATGCCAACCTCTCGTGACTCTGGACGTGGTCTGTGACATCACATACTTGTTCATGGGTGAGGCCCTAGGATAGCATTTCGATCTGTCATGGACCACTCCCGCCTTCTGGAAACTTCCTCTCCAGCCTCTTCTCTCCTGCCTCACTCACTTCCTCTCCAGCGGATCCTCAGAGCATTCCAACACTGGCCTTTCATGATCCATTCCTTTAGTGTGGGCCATAAGCGGCAGGGCTTTGTTCTGGCCCTCCTCCAATCCTATCTTGAGTATTCGTTCTAGAATGATCCTAGTTCTTTGATTCCAGCTAGAGTGGGCCCACACACCTCTCCCCAGCCTCCTGGATGTTCCTTCTAAAGTAGCTCAGGTCACCTCTGGGCATCCCCAACTCCAGTCTCATCACACACCCTTGAACCTCCTTCCAGGGACCAGGCTGCCTCACTTTCCACTTGCTTCATGGCGAGACCCAAGAGTCCCACTTGCTCTGTGAGAATCTAACCCCTACCTTACGCGAGTCTTACTCGCTGCTGGCTCTGGGATGCTCTGCCTGCTCTCGCTATGCTCACGGCCTTGCCTTCGCTTGTCCCCAAGCCTTCCTTGCCTCCTGGGTCTCAGTCCATTCCCAAGGACTCAGCATGCTCTTCAGTGCTCGGATTCTCGCAGGGATCCTGGCAGCTGGATTATGACCCAGGCTGCTCTCGAACTCCCCACTCTACACTTGGCTTTCCGGTATGGTATGGAGCCTGGATCAGTGCCTACTGTCATGCTTCTCTGCCTAGCAATATGCTCGTATGTTTAACAATTTTAAAATGACGTGTATGGCTATTTTGTCTGCACATATGTCTGTTTACTGTGTTTATACCTGGTACCCTTAGAGACCCTGGGACTGGAGTTACAGTTGTGAGCTCCCATGTGGTGGGAATTGAACCTGGGTCCTCTTGAAGAGCAATTAGTGCTCTTAACCACTGAGCCATCTCTTCAGCTCTGTGCTCCTCTATTTAAGGTTAAGGTCATCTCTTCTGTGAAATCCTTTCTGATCCATCATTGCACAGAACTCTTGAACCTTGTCCCAGCAGCCCCAAGGGCAGACTTTGGGTCTAAATTGTTTCGCTAAACCCAGGGTCTACCAGGGGCCAGGCTGCTGAGGCTTTAATGACGATCACGGGCAGGTAGAACTTGCATATTAGGTGGTTTTGGTTGTGAGCAAAGCTAGAGTCCGGGTCCACATATCCTAATTTTCCCTTTCGCAGCAACTTGAGCTCAGTGCTGCCATCTGCTGGGAAAACACACTCCCTATTTTTAAAAGACCTAACTAAATAACTTTTATTTACAAAAGGCAAAACCGACTAGCCATGGTCGGTCACAGCAGCAGCAGAAGGCAGTGGTAGAGTGCAGGTCCAGTTGTCTCGGTGACAGGTGTGTGTGCGCGTCCCCCTCCCCCAAGTTCAGCTTTTGGTCCCTGTCCCGCCCCACTTATTGTCTCAAGTTAAGGCACAGCCCACTCCCGCCCGCCCAGCCCGACCGAGGGGCCTAGAGCCCGTCTCGGAGCGCACTCATCACGGAAGCCCGCGCAGATGGGAGCAAGAGGTCTTTTAGTGCCGCCCCCCTCCCCCCACCCCCGGCCGTCCCCAGCTCAGATCAGCGGTGCAGCAGGCGGGGTGAGGATCAGCCGGATGCGCTGCACGCACAACTCCGTGGCCTGCCGGGTCTCGCGACACAGGGCCGCTAGGCTCAGGAAGCCATGCGGCAGGTCCTCTACCACTTTCAGCGACACGGGCTGGCCCAGGTCGCGCAGTCGCCGCGCGAACATAACCGAGTCATCCAGCATCGGGTCCAGAGCGCACGCCTAGAGAGAGTGCAGGTCAGGGTAGGAGGGGGGAAAAAGCACGTAGACACAGATGTGAAGGTTGACAGAGCCGGGGTGGGGGTGGGGGAAAAGGGGAGTTGGGGAGGGCGTGGGCAGAAAGAACACGGTAGAGGTGATGGGAAGATATGTGGTTAATTGAATCCTGGACCTTTACCCAATCCCGCCCATCTTTTCCACCTGCTCAAGTCACCTGCCCAACATATCTGCCAATGACAAGACTCCCTGGCCTGACTGGCCAAGAGGTACTTGGCTAGCTCTTTTCTCCAGGGCGCCCATGCCCCATCCCACTGCCCTCCAGCCGCACCCACCCTGCCCGGCCTTGTTCTCACCACAATGTGCACAGGCGGCAGGGTCTTCAGCATGCTGTCAGGGGCCAGCAGAGGAGACACGAAGGGGTTCTTGACTATGGGTGCCGAGTACAGGGGCATGTGGAGGATGCCTTGGCTTGAGCGCCGGGGGTGGAAACCCTCAGGGAAGGCAGCGCGCACTCGGGGCACTCCGTCCATTGGGCTCACTTCATCTTTGGCTTCAGCCTCTTCCTGGGCATTCCCAGGCCGCAGAAAAAAGTTGACATCGGAGGGTGTGGAGGGGCCAAGTGTCTCCATTGACTGTGACATCTCGGGGCTATCCGACGGCTCTGAGTTGCCCTTAAAGCTCAAGTCCTTTATAGTCAGCTTCTTCAGGGAATCTGTGCCCAGTAAACCCTCAGGCTGGGCCAGAGCTGCCTCAGACACACTCCGGCGCATAGACTCGGTGGGGCCCACTGACTCTATAGGAAGGGCAAAGACCGAGGCTGCCTAAGGCCAGAAGATAAGCCTGGCTGTGAGTAGGGTGTGTGGATCCAGACAGGGGAGGTCCAGGACCAACCACCCCCTCCAGAATGGGGCATTTCTGTATCCAGGGTTGCAGTTCTAAGGCTTGGAGGTGGGGTTGTGTTATAAGGCAGGGTGTGTAGGTATTAAGACTGGGAAGTGCAAATCAATTGACTTCTGAAAGCTTCCATGTTTTCCCTCTGTTTAAATGTTATATAGTCCTTAGCTTATAGGTTACAAGAATATAAGAACTCAGGATTAATAATCCTTTCCTTCAGAGGAATCAAGATGTATGGGTATTAATGTTTTGTCTCTATGGTGCACATAGCCCTTGCACATGCTAATTCCTAACCTCTTGCCCCTTACTGGTGGAGTCTAGCAGGTGCTCAGCCGCAGAGCTACATCCCCAGGCTAGTAGGAGGTTTGTCAGGCAGCAGGAGGGGCTGTAGCTGCCCTGGGATCCACACAGCAGGAAGCTCGGCCAGCCATTATGACTACTTGACCAAAGGGTATGAGTGAGCCCACAGCTGGAAGGAGCTTCTGTTTACACATCTCCAGGGTATGTCACTGTCATGGACCTGCTCTCCAAAATGGCCTTCTCTTTCCACTGAGTAACCAGGCAAGCAAGTGCCCAGATGATGTGCATGTCTGTTAATTTAATTGGATCCCTACTGCTTGCCATTTTAGGGATTATGCTGTTCTGTTGCCCAAATTGGGATCCTCCTGCCTCAGGTGTGTGGTGATACACATACTCCTAGCTACAACTTGCCTTTATCAATCTATGAGGGCAAAGTGCAGACCAACACAAGAATAATCACTTAGATGCTGCGTGACCCAGAGTCACTGGAACAGAACTGCAGACATAGACATGGTATCCTAGTATCTTCTAAGAGCATCTGTGTGCCAGGGACTGTGTTGGCATTTGACAGGAATGGGTGTAGTACTCCTCACTATGACCCAGCAAGGTAGATACACACTTGTACCCTTTTTACAGAGGGACAAACTAAGGGTTATAGATGCTAATATTTGTCCCTTAACTGAGGCACTGACTGAGTGAGAAGCTGGACTGGAGTGGTGCCTCTAGGGTCATCTTTTCTACAGAGAACCCCACCCCCATGGCTCAGTGGCCCCTTGCCTCAAATTCAATTTCCTTTTAACTTGTGTATGTATGTGTCTGCCTACCTGAAGATTCTAAAATAAAACACATGTAAACTGATTGTCTTTTTGTGTGTATGTGTGTGGTCAGAGATCACCTTCAAGGTATTATTCTTCGTGGCACCGTCCCCTTGGTTTTTTTCTTTCACTTTTATTAATTCTTATTTTGTGTGTGGGTATGCACATCTGGTGGGCAGAGGACAATTTATAGGAAGGAGTAGTTTCTTGCCTTCCACCATATGGATCCTGGGGACTGAACCCAGGGCAGGCTTGGCAGCAGGTACTGAGCCATCTTACTAGTCCCCACCTTAGCTTTTGAGTCACGTCTTTTACTGACCTCAGAGCTCACTGCTTTTGCCTAGCCCGGCCCTCCAGTCAGTCCCAGGGACTCTCCGCCTCTGCCCAGCCAGGGCTGAGATTATGGTGTGACCACCACACCCGGATTGTATTTGGTCTCTGGGATCCACACAGGTTCTCACACTTGCACAACAAGCTCTCGTTTCCTGAGCCATCCCCCCCAGGCCCCTGAAGGAATGGTTCTATTGTTCAGACAGGGTTTCCCAGCATGGCTTTGACCTACCTTGAACAGGAATTTGCTTTGTAGATCAGGCTGGCCCTGAACCCTCGGAGCTCTTTCTTCTGCTTCCCTAGTGAGGGTCCTGAGATCTGAGAGGCTTTTTTTTTTTAAAGGCAATTCCTGGGATTGTGAGATCGCTTGGGGAAGCAGAATTTCTACGATGTGGTCTGCTGTGGAAAACTAAGGGCTTGTTGTAGGACCAAGGACAGAACTAGCCAAGACAAGTATCTCGGTGGCCCCATGCATCCTGGGGCTTATGCTATATCAAATTGTCTATCTATGGTGCCTTGGAGCAAGTTCTAACTTACCTGCTGTGGGCAATGTGGTCTTTTGGGGCTTGCGTCCACTTAGCTCCAGGAAGGAGTTGAGCCATGAGGAGGCGCCCAGGCGGAGGTCTCTGAGGAACAGGGAGGTGTCTCTCTGCACCAGCCCCATCACGCCCAGTGCCTTCTGGTCGGAGTCAAAATGGTCCTCTGCCTCTGTCCCTGCGGATGCATGTGGGAGGCCGGGCTGGTCTCTCTTTAGGCCCAGTTCTGAGACACAGACTTGGAGTATCTGGGGCATGCAGGCATCTAGCTGCCATCCTGAGGGCATGGGCCTTACCTGAATAGGCACTGACGCACTTGGAGAGTACGCTCAGCGGTAGAAGAGGGTCTATGAGGCTCATCAGACGAGAGGGAGAAGCGGCGGACTGCAGGGTGGTAACTGGGTAGGCTGCCATGATGCCATCTGGCACCCTCACTCCATAGGCTGCTGCCCGAAGGGACACAGTGATGCAGAGATTGCCACCTGCACTGTCCCCCGCAAGGCATATCCGCTCTCCGGTTGAACCTAGTTGTTGGGAGAAGAGCCCAGTCACAGCCTGGCATGAGCGGGGAGACCTGGGCTTCCAGGTGAGGTGTGCATTCCTAAGATCAAGCAGAAGGCCACTTCAGTTACTAGCAGGAGGCATGGATTTGGACCTGTGTGGTAGGTAGGTGGTGGTCAGAGGACAGAGACAAAGTGCTGGGGACCTGGGGAGTCTGGCAGGCAGCAGCAAGAGCAGGTGGTGGGAAAGAGGAGCTCAGGACAGTTTTCCCAAGACAGGGACATCAGACATTGGAAAACCAAAGGTCAGAGTTAAGGCTGGGAATGGCCACGTTCTGCTCTGTGCCTCGATGTCCTCCTGAGATGTTGGCATTCCAAGAGGGAGGTTTGAGGACCTGGCAAATAGGTGGGCATGTGAGCCAGCAGATTGGCAGTGCAGGAGAGCAGAAGGTGGGCAGCTGCGGGGGGGGGGGGAGGAGGGGAAGGGCTGGGATTAGAGAGCAGGAGGCAGAGATGAGCAGCATTGGGGCCAGCCCTCAGCAGGGCTGCAGAGGCAGCAGAAGGGAGGTGGGCTGGGGTGAGGGACAGGACAGGGGTTGAAGAAGTGTGGCCAGGGTAAGGACGGGGGAGAATCTGCGAAAGCAGGGACCTGGGTCTCACCAAGCAGGTCACAGTGCTTGACAGCCCAGCAGTAGGCGAAAAAACACTCCTCCAGCGCTCGGGGGAAGGGGGCCTCCGGGGCCAGGGAGTAGTCAATGGAGATGATGGGGACTCCTAGCTCCTGGGCCCAGCTCTTGAGGTAGGGCTCATGGGATTTGGAGGTCTGGGCCACAAAGCCACCACCGTGGATGTGGACAACCAGGGCCCGTGAACGGGGTGCTTGGTGAGGCCGTGGGCGCAGCTCCAGGCGCGGGCCCTCGGATTTTGCCAGGCTGTTTAGCATCTTGCTGTCCTGGTGGTGAGGAGGGATGGCGGTCTGTCAGGGTGTTCTTCCTCCCACAGCTGAGCTCAGGGCTTCAGGGTGCTGGGGTGGCTGGGGCTTACCTGTCCTTCCCGCAGGTCGTAGGAGATGAGCCTGGCTAGCACAGGCCCTGGTCCTGTGTGTGCCAAGGGAGGCGAGATGGTAACTGTGAGCCTGGGATCAGAGGTTAGTGGCATCTCAAAGGCCTCAGGTGGCAAGCTAAGCAGGCGGCTTACCCTCACAGTGGTTGATGCCATGTTGGCCAGAGACTGGGGAGGGAACAGAAAGGATGCTGGGGTAGGGTTATGGAGGTGGTGGGGGCACACACCATACCATATACTTCCTCCCCCAGCCCAGTCTTTTCTTTATGTGCTATCCTTGGGCCTGGGGCCCTGTAGGGAGCGGTTGTGGCTTCGCTGGATGTCTGGGAGTCAGCCTCCATCTGTAACCATGCTGGGACTTTCTCCTGGCTCTGAGCTCACCGATAGCACCTCGATCTCAGTGATGTTCCAGAAGGCTTTCCAGAAGTGCACATCTAGGTTCTGTATGATGCGTTCAAATTCAGCTCCACGCAACTCTGGGTCTATGGCGAATCGGCCACCGGTAAAGAGGGAACTGGCAGTCACACCTGGGGGTCAGGGTGTGGGTGTCAAGGAGCCCTGGTGGCAGCCAGATTGCTCAGTTGGGTTAGGAAAGGGGGGACAGGAGAGGGTGTAGGCAGGGTCCAGCTGCCACTCACTGAGGCCTGTCTCGTTGCGTTTGTAGTGTTCCCCGAAGGACACCAGCCCGATGGAGAGAGTCTGCAGGAACGGCCGGATGGCGGGTGTGAACTGTGAAGGGATGCCTGTGTCACCCAACTACCCAGGAGAGGGATGAGGATGGGGCACGAGTTGGGACAGAGATAGGAGTAGGTACATATATTTAGTAAACTTTTACTGAGCTGCTGTGGTGTGCTGTGGGCAGCACCCTGGGCCCTTTCATGGACCTAGAGTCCTCAAAAGGAAGGAGGTGATGAACAAATAAAAACATGTGGCATGTAATGTATAAATCAACTCATGACTTGAAGGATGGCACTAGGTGCATGGGCTGCAGTGATGCCCATGGGCCGGGTACCTGGCCAGGCCTGGGAGTCGGGATCTGACCGAGGAGAGGGGTGTTCCCAGGAGAGGCCAGAGCGAGTGCAGGAGTGGGAGCTGTGGTGCTGCACATGGGCAGCGAGGGGAGGCAGCGGTACTGAAGCGAGCATAGTGTGTGCTACAGCTGAGTGAGCCAGGAATGAGAGCGAGGGAGGCGTAGAGCCAAAGAAGGCCTGGCCTGGGGGATGGGTTTCATTCTGCGCATCTGGAGGGCTATGAACTGGGGAGTAAGAGTATACAGGATCTTCCTGAAGCCAGGAAAAACAGGGATGAAGCAGACAGTTCGGGCTAAGTATAGGGAACTGAAAAGCCAGAAATATGGAAATGATCCAAGACAGGTACAAAGAACTTGGGGAGATCAGCCGAGGCCTAGACAAGGGGTAGATGGCTGTCAGGGAAGACTGGGAGACATATGACAGGTGGCAGACAGGGGACAGACAGGAGACTCAGCTACAGGAGGCCAAGGCAAGGAATTGGAGTTCTTGTTCACTCAGTAAACACTGGACAAGTTCCATAGCATGCTAGGCTTTGGAATGGAACAGGGACTAAGTAGTACCTGAGATCTGGAGGCCTCTGCCTTCCTGGAAGTTGGCATTTTAGAGGGTGATGCTGTCTTGCATTCTAGCAGATCTGGGTCCTCAGGAGCTGGCAGCTAAGCCCAGGTTATGCTCTTGGCCAGGGACCCAGTAGGCCAAAGAGCACAGGAGCTCCTGGCCGTTGTGGCAATACTGATGTAGGCAGCCCGGAATGTCTTTCTTTCCAATGCTGATGCCAGGACACGAAAGTAGGGAGATGACTGGCTCTACCGGGCTCATCACTATTTGTAGGGTTCGTGTGTGAGGGGAAAGTCCCAGAAAGAACTATGTTGGGTTGCTCAGGACCAGAGTGGTGGACAGGGACAAGGAAGCTGAAAGAGTGGTGGGCTCATCTCTCAGTGAAGGGAAAGAGAGGAAGCCCCTGGAATTCTTAGTAGGGCTCCTTGATACAGCTTGACACAGTTCCTTGGGGCTGCCTGGAACAAGCCCTGACTCCAGACAGGACCAGCTCTGGCCTCTGTTCTGACTTTAGTTTTCTATGTTCTGCAATTCCCTAGCCCCCAATTTATTTGCGTGTGTGTGTGTGTGTGTGTGTGTGTGTGTGTGTGTGTGTGTGTTGTGTTTGTTTATGAAGCAGGGTCTTTATAGTCTTGGCTTGCCTGGTACATATGATGTAGCTTAGGCTAGCCTCTATCTTTAAATAATCCTTCTGCCTTTAACCTCTTGAGGGTATTGGGCTGCCTCACTTTCTGTGTGATGGCAGGTTGCATCTTTCTGAAGTGGTTTGGGATGGGCAAAAGACAGGTCCACAGCTTGGATCAGAACCCAGGGAAGAGATCAGCCACAACCAGGTCTTCCCTGATGTCACCAACTATGATGGGTGTGTTGACCCTGCCCTGAGGGCTGCCTAGAAATCATGTGACTTTTATAGCAACTAAGCCCAGGTGCCAATCTGATATCTGTGGAATGGCACCTTCTTCCTTCTGTTCCAGAGTCTCAGTGAAGACAACAGGGAGCGCCTCACACAGGAGAGACCTTTGAGATCAAGAACTGATCACCCTCCTAGGGGCTCAAAGTCAAAGGAACTTAGGGGCTACAGAAGAGTGAACGGGGATACAGCTCAGCAGCAGAGTGCTCGCCTGACATCCGTGGGGCTCTAAGTTCAATCCATAATGCTTGAAAAAGAAAGAGAACAAATGAACCTCCCCACCCCCGGGGAGTGAAGCTCTGGTCTCATGCATGTTTGAGAGATCCTTTCCATTGAGTTACAGCTCCAGCTCTCTTGTTACTTCTGAGACAAGGTCTCAGTAAGTCCCCAGGCTTCCCTTCATCTCACTTGTAAGCTCAGCCGGGCCTTGAACTTGCAATCCTCCAGCTTCAGCTTCCTAGGTAGCTGATGATATGTACCTGCCGAGTTACCAGGCCCAGCTGGTGAGGCGGCTTCTGAGACATGGGAGCTCTAGTTATGTGTCATGGGCTTGAGCCCCACAGAGTCCAGATCTGAGTTCCTGCCAACTTTCCTTGCCAGTCTGTGGGCTGAGTCATGAATCTAGTAATTGTGATTACTGTGGACACTAACTACTTCAAGGACAGGTTACTGGCCACCGGTGCCTTCACTGTGAGCCAAGGACATGGGGCAAGGGACTCACCTGGAAGCCCAGGCAGCGGCCGTAGAAGCAGCCTTTATGTAGCGTGACATACTCTTGCAGAAAGTCAGCGGTGAGTCCCTCATCACCCTCAAAGAAGAGAACTCCTGGTCGGTTGATGGTCAGGAGGCGCTGGGCGTAGTAGGCCAGAGCACGGAGCTGGGTGAGGGCGGCCAGGTAGGCCTCCAGCTCTGCTAAGTTGTGGCTAGCACGGAAGAAGATACTTCTGCGGTTAGAAGCCACATAGCGGGATTTGTGTAGTAGGTGTGCCAGGCAGCAACGGGCTGTGTGCACCAAGCTACGGTATCCATTGGCTGGTGTCTCTGTGTCCAGGTCAAAATGGTGCGCCACACCCAACAGCTGGCCTAGGGTTGGTTCCAGCCCCAGGGCCTGTTCCCGAACCCCTGCAAAGACATTGGACAGCCTCCGTGCTGTTTCTCCTGGGCCCTGGCTTGAGAAAAAGGCCATATTGTCTTCTGCGAGTGTCACCAGCGACTGTGTCATTGTGCGTAAATCCATGTTGTGTGAGAACGCTGAGGCTGTGGGAAGATGGGAAGGTCTGTGGTTACCCTTTGCCCTGTCAGGCCAGGACTTCAGGTCCTTCCTCTCTTTCCCTAGGCCAACCAAGTATTCAATCCTGGGACTATCCTTGCTGAGATCCAGGAGTCCAAAGCTGAGCCCCCTCTTTCCTCAGGTCTGTTCCAAGCCTCCTGGAGATGCAAGGGCCTTCCATTATCTTCTCTCTCACTAGGGATTTCTCTCCTTGTCTTCTAGAAGTCTGTGCCTCATCCTCCTTCTGCCTAGCAGCTGGGAGTTGAAGTCCTCAGATTGAGCAGCCCCTGCCTACCTCTCCTCTTCAGAGTTAGAAACCTGCTGTCCATGCCTTTTGCCCTCCTTCCTGGACCTAGGAGTCCAATCTCCTGAGCCCAAGAGGATATGCTTCTCTATTCCAGAAGCCGGCCCTCCCTCTTCCTTCTTCCTTCCAGGTATTCACGGGTCAACTCCATGTTTGTTTACTGTCTTTGGACCTGTCATTCTTGTTCTGGGAAATCTGGATGCTCAGTGGCTCCCTTTCTTAAACCCATACATTCAAGCCCCATTCCATGTTTCCTTCTCAGTCTCCTGGGGTTGCCTACTGGCCCTTCCCTTCTAACTGTGGTTGGGAACGTTAATCCCGAGCCAGCCATTACTATCGCCTAGGACTGCCTTCTATACCTAGCCCTCCCTCTGAGCCCCATCTACAATACCAGCCTTTTTGCACCAGGAACTCACTCCTGGTTACTTAAGCCTTCCTATAGAATCCCTTCCAAAAGCCACTCCCTCCTTGCTTTTCTGCAGGATTCCCTAAACCCAGCATCCCTTCTTTGGATGGTCTCCTGGCTTTCGGCCTTGTCCACCTGCCTTAGAGTACATTGTCCCATTCTCCTGCCTGAAACAACAGTTCAAATAGCTAATAAATATTTATCTCACTAGCCAAACCCATGCTGTTTAGTTTGCTCCCAAAGACCCTGGCTGAACTGGTTCAGACATCTATTACAGGAGGGGAAAATGGATCAGTGAGGAGTCCAGTTGTATGCATAATTACAGAGCCCACTTAATCACCATGTCTAAGTGCAGAATCCCTACATACGGAGCACTCCTCCTAGGACTCTCGAAGCTCAACTTCTATCTGTCCTTCAAAATCTGGCTCCATGCTTGGCCTGGCTTCCCACATTCAAGGTCCTTTGTGACCTTCCTCCAGAGTCTCCTTAGGTATTCCTGTTGTTTAGACTTTTAAACCACATCTTGGATAAGTTGCCCTTGACACTTTGGTGGGGACATTACAACCTTCCCGAGTCTACGGCCCTGCCTGGCTCCTGGATTTGCAACCCTTTGTTTCTCCTCTCCCTTCCAGGCCCTGGGTTCTGGCAGCAGCACCATTTCTGTCTCTTAGCTGGGCCTGCACTCACCCCTCCCTGGCCTCTTCCAACAGACCACAGACCACAGACCGGAGCTCCCCAAGCTGGCACAGCAGGTCTGTGGCCAGTGCCAGTAGCAGCCTGGGGCGATAAACCGGGGGAGGGGCCAGCCTGGGTAGGGTGTGGCCACCGCTTCACCTCCCATCCAGAAAGGATAGTGAGAAGCACATGTTGTAAACAGAGCCCAGAGCTCAACTCCTTGCCCCTCCTGCTAGCTTGACCGGCAGCTCAGCAGAGTCCTCCTGCTAGGGTCTTCCTTAGAGCTCTGGATTCCTGCCCTCAGTCCCTCCTTGCTCAGAGTTGGGTCTGGCCCCCAGCTTCTCCTTCCTCAGACTCGGATCCAGTTCCAGTCTTCTCCCTTAGGACCCAGGAGTCCCAAGCTTTAGTCCTGAACACACTGTCCCCTCTCCCCCAGAAAGCTGTCCTCCCTTCTCCCCCAAGTGGATTCAGGGAGCCAGAGGCTCAGTGATGCCAATTGCCCCACCCCTCCCCCACCCCCCACTCCCAGCCTGGCCCTGGCACAGATGTCTCCAGCTGTTAGGGAAAAGAAGTGGCAGCCCTGCTTCAAACCCCTGGAGTACAAAAGCCAATTAAGGGCATTCCCAAACTCAGCCAGGGGCCTGAGTCACAGGCCCTACTGGGTGCTATCTTACATGCACATCCTTGGCTTACCCCTAACTTCCTCAGCCCACCCTGCCAACAGTCGACTCCAGGTTACACAGGAGGAAAGCAGGACTCAGATACTTTTGCAGGGTCTTCCACAAGTTCCTCACCCAGCCGGCTCTTTCTCACCCACAGGCCTCAGCTCGCGGTGGTCCCTCCCTCACCTCTCCCCATCTCTAAGGTCCACTCTCATTTACCACTAAAGCTTATTTCAACCCTGGCATGTGCATACCTTTGTTTTTCTGTCTGTCTCCTCTAGGACACAAATGGGTTTTTGTGGAGGCATAAATCTCATAAAGTAGAGTAGGACTATTTAGGCCGAACACAACGCTACAAATAAAAATCAGGTGTGTGGCCTTTGAAAGAGCCTGTTGTACATGAGAGGCCGAGTGGCTTCAGCAGCACGAGTCTGGCTGTGGGTCAGTCCTCCATCTCTGTCCCTGGACTGTCATCTTGATGAAGGGAGAGGGTGGCCCCATGGCCTAGCACACTAGCAAATATGTGAAGGGCAGAGGGCACGAAGTAGATTGAAGGCCAAAGGCTGTGGCTGGGAACTGGGGAGAGGGTTGCACCTTCCCAGGACCCGCAAACAGACAGCCAGAGCAGACCCTCGTGATGGCGGGATATTGGTCGGCTTGTTGGATGATCCTAGGTTAGGTCTGAACTCCTCATCTGGAAACTATTGAGCCATTCTGCCCACCCAGGGTGGGTGAGCTGCTTCATGAGCCGTCCTCTCCCTGCCTCCTGGGAGTGGAACCCATGTGCTAAGCACGCGCTGCTATTGAGCCCTAGCCCTAGCCCTAGCCCAGGGAGGCATTGCATGCACAAGCATGGTTTGCTCCCTGGCTTCAACCCTGGCCTCGCTCAGCTTGGCCTCATTGATGGGGGCGGGGGTTAGGTTCTTGACAGGTTGGTAGCCTGTCACTACCCTAATACAACATGTGATTTACACGATAAGATGTATTATTTGTTCTGTCTCCCCATGAAATTGTCTGGGCACCCCGAGTTCAGGGCCTTCTCCGTTGTGTTCCACTCTTAGCCGGTACAATCTCCCACCTTCTAGGTCTAGCCTCACCCATGTGTCACTCTGGATACCTTGTATCTGTCACAGTTCACTCTGCCAGGACTGACTGCCTTCCCACCCCAGTGTACATGTGGGGACTCCGGGGTTAGGACATTTGTTGAAGAGCAAGAACACTTTTGGAAGAACAAGTGGTTGGGGTGAAGCAGTAGGGAAGGGTTGGATGCCCCAAGCCCTCGTGACTTCAGGGCCCTGCTCTTTGCCCCATTCAAGGTTCCCTGAAGACTGGGCTGGCTAGAGGCAGAAGGGAGGGGTACTGACATTGCCTGAATTCTAGGCAGAGGGCACTGGGGTAAGGGAATACCCAGTGGGGCCAAGGGCTAGCATGGCGGGAATGGGGCAAAGGTAGGGCCAAGGGGGGGCCTGGCAGTAGGGGAGGGGAACAAGCCCTTTGCCCTGCCCTGGGAGTTCTCCCCGCTTTGGTGCTGGGAATCAAACTTGTACATGCTAGACAGATGTTCTGCCACTGAACCATGCTCCTACTTCCTCCAGCCCTTTGCCCTGAGAAGCCACTTGTCAGCTATATCAGGCCTGGACTTTGGTTCCTGGGGATGTCCCAGGTCAATGTACCCTCATGTTTCTTGACATGTCTGAAGATGTGTGTGTTTGTATGTGTCATGACCTATGCATGTTTGTTAGCCTGTGAGTATATGTTTTGTCATGGATCTTCAGTTTGTATGGGGATGTGCGCATGGCTTTATGAGCCCATATACTGGGACTGGGGATGTAGTTCAGGTGGTGGAGTGCTTGCCTCGCTCCACCTAGATTTGATCCCCAATACCATATAGACTGAGTGTGGGGATGAATATTTGTAATCTCAGCACTATGGTGGTGGAGACAAGAGGATAGTCAAAGTCATCTTGAACTACATGGCAAGTTCGAAGCCAGCCTGGGGTGTAAACAAGATGCCCTGCCTCTAAAATAGCAACAACAACAATAAAAACAACAAGGATCTACATACGTTTGGGTGTGTCATGGTTTCCATGTGTGTTCATGTGTACTGAGAGCAGGACTCATTGTTTGCTCAGGCAGAGAGCTCAGGAGTTATACTGTCCATTTCCCTCTCTACCCAACATCCTAGGAGCCGGGAAACTCGGCATGCCAACCACCTCCACTACCTACCTCCTCCTGGTCCTTTTAAAGCTCCGTGAGCCTTTGACTTAAGCCTGTTTCCTGCAGAGCATCCAGAGGATCTTTTGAAAGCATAAAGCTGACCATGTCCTTCCAGCCCATTATTGCTTCTGCACCTTCCTCCCAGATAAAGCTTCAGTCTTGGACATAGCCTTCTAACCCAACCTAGAGACCCCCTGCCTGCCCCAGCTTCCTGAGCCCAGCCCCCCTCGCCCAGGGACCTGTCTCTGCATTGTCAGGCCCTGTTCCTTCCAGTGGGCGTTTTTTTGCTCCTGCTGCTCTGCTCTCCCTATCTCCCTTGCTTGGCAGCTGATGCCTGCCCGTCCGTGTGTCAATGTCACCTTGTTGGAAAAGCTCCCCATGAACATTTTCTAAGGATTTTCTCTTTTTTGAAAGCAGGACACATTTTCTCACGTAACTCAAACTGGCTTCAGACTGACTATGTAGTCAAAGATGACTTTAAACTTCTTTCTGATCCTCCTGCCTCCACCTCCCTATTTCTGAATCATAAGCATGTGCCACGATGCCTGCTTTGTGTGGTCCTGGAGACAGGCTTTGTACATGGTGGACACGTATTCCAGTAACTAAGTACATCCCTAGCTCCAGAGTTTTTCCTTTTATCACATTGGTTTGTTTACAATGTTTTGTAAATGGGTGAGTGAGAGAAGTTGAAACAGAGTTTCACTCTGTAGCCCTGACTGACCTGCAACTCACTATGTAGCCCAGACTTGCCTAGAACTAATAATGGTGATCCTCCTGACTCAGCTTCCCAAGGACTGGGATCAGAGGTGCGCCACACACCTGGCAACAACAGTCTTATTAATATTTGTGTCCTCAGCTCTACTGAGGCTGTTCTGCTAGCTCCAGAAAACCTAAGCCGGCACCTCTACGTGTTGAATATATGTCTGGGGATGGAATCTTTCTCACTAGAGCCTTTGAGATTCAGAATGAAGGTGGGGCACACAACAGCTGTCAACTCCACAGTCCCTGCTCTGAGAGGGCTGAAGGTGTCCATCTCTCTGCCTTCACTGGACAGGTAAAGGAAACCCAACCGGCTCAGTGTCGTCATTTGGGAAATGGGCTGATGATAATGACAGCAGTCTCATCCAGTTACTGGCAAGATCACATGGATAAACAAAGGCTCCAGCCAGTCAGGATACGCTTGGGGCAGGGGTGGAATCTGATTCACAGGTCTGAGGCCTGGCACCAGGAAGGGCCTCAGGAAATGACAAACAATTCTCAGAGCTTCGAGCCTTGTGAGTATGCTTGCCTGGACCCTGTGCAAGGAGCCTTACTTAAGCAGATTCTTTCTGACTCTTCATGACACTAAGGGCAGCTTGGCTATTACTAGCCCCACGTCACACTTCACACATTCCTTTACTTATCAATCTAATAAATACTTGACTGTCCATGTGTCGGACATTCCCTGTAAACAAGGCAGACACAATCCTACTCTTAGGGAGTTCAGTGACTAGTAGAGCCAGACACTTTACTCAGTACACTCAGGCAGACAGTAGACTTACACACCTCTCCTGGCTTATTGTGTGCCAAACGACAACAGCCATTAAGATGCCCGTTTGGAGTTCAGGAAAAAAAAATGAGAAAAGGGCCCTGTTTATTACTTCAACGATCATAGCAATTTGGTGAGATGGGTCTCTGTGATACAGGTTCCAAATTACCTCAACATACAGTGTCCTGCTTTTTCTTGTGGGATAGGAGGTTTCAGGCTCCTGCTTGAACTCCCACATTGGTCTATCAAAGGAGGTATGAGCAATGATGAATTTGGGGGTTATTGGGGCTGGAGAGCCATGCCAGGTGTTTTCTTCTTTTTGCCTGCACAGGAACCTGTCCCTGGGACTGGTAAAGATACATGGACTGCAGGTGGAGCTGCACGGTGGAGTGCTTGCTTAGCCTTCACCTGGCCCTAGGTTTGGCTGTAAGCAGCACCACAAGACAGACAAAACTCATAACTGAACCAGGACTTAACGCCTGCTCCGACTGAGCCATGCTCAGTTGGTTGTTCTGGTTGTTCTGACACTGTATCTCCAGCCTTTTAGATCCAGGGAAGCTAGATGGTAACTCTCTCCTTTCTCTAAGGACAGTGTGAAGGTGCCAAGCCAACTTAAAAGTTCTCGTGTTTTGGAAGTCGTCCCAGTGTTGCTGGGTTGACGAAGGTCAATTGTCAAAGAGCAGATGGATGGATTGACTGAGAGAGTAAGAAGGGGCTGCAAGGAGCTCTCCCAATTACCGGGTGCCCCTTCCGCCTACCTTTTGCATGCTTATATTTCTTCATTTGGAAAAAGCGGTTAAAAACCCTTCCACGTTATTCTTTTAAGAGGGCAGAAGACATGAAAATCAGCGCTTGAACCGAAGCCGAAAACACTAAGTGCACAGCTGTTCTTGGTCACACAGAGAATAAGGAACCCGAGCGAGAACCCTATTCCGACAGACTAGCATTTCGGACACTTCTCCCAAGACCGCACTGGGATAGCCGGTAGTCCTTACGTCTCCATGGGGCATTCTACTCTCACATCACCCCTCACGCAGGACGGCAGTGGGTCAGTCCACGGATCTTTCCCCCTCGTGGAAGTGGGTCAGTCCCCCCCAGTCCCCAGTCCCCCAGAGGCTGTGCGGGATTTCTTCCAAGCTGCTACCGGCTCACCTTTGACCTTGCCTTTTCGCCACCGCCGGCGACTGCGGTTCTTCGATCCTTCTTTGGCCTGCTTGGAGGCCTGCGCCCCCACGGGCGCTGATTCCACGGCCGGCTCCATCAATTCTTTCCAGTCCTGGCGCGGGGCCCAATTCCAGCGATCAATTCCCTCTCTTAGAGTCAATCCTAGTTACACACCACCGCCAGGCCCCCAAACCATCCAATCCTGGACAGGCTCCTCGCTGAGCTCCGCCTTTAATGGGTGGAGCTGAAGGTCTTGGCCCGCCCATTCGCTCAGGTTAAAGGAACCGCGCAGGGCACAGCAACGACAAAAAAAAAAAAAAATGCAACCCCGGAGGCGGCGAAAAGTGTCCTCACGGCAGGAATAGTGAGGAGTCGCGCTAGAGTGACCCCAACAGAGAATCCTCAGTCGCCTCGTGCAGGTGCTGACACTCGCCATCCCATTCACCTTTCCTTGAACTTGTCCCGCCCACTTGCCCCAGAGGCCGGAAGAACGGGCGGGAGGGGGCGGGTAATCCAAGGCGTGGGCGGGGACCGACTTGGGGGCGTGGCCTCGCTTGGTAGCCGTTGGGGGAAGCCCCGCCTTTTCCTCCGCCCCCGTCACGTGTTCGTCCCTGTTGTTTTTCCCCCCCAGACAGGGTGCTATACTGTAGTCGAGGGTGGCCTTGACCTCTCAGCAAACTACCTTCCAGTCTCCATCCTCTCTCCCTCCTACTTCTTATTGCTCTGTTTCATGAGGTTTCTCTCCCTCTGCCCTGTCTTTTTCCCTAGAATCAAAGGGATCCGGGGAGGGGAAGGGGGAAGACGGCAACCCTGAGACCTAGCAGCTTGCAGACCTCAGGGTTGACTGAAAGGAGCGTAAGTCGAGGGCGCTCACGGGCCCCGGAAAAGGCGGGAAACAGGAGGCCCGAGACTCGCGCATGTGCACATGGCTCACCGCGCTCTCTGTTGCCTCTGAGTAGCCCATGCCAGAAGCTTCTGGAACCCGACTGCACTGGGAGAACTCTGTCCTCTGAGAAACCTCTCCGGCTTTTGGGAAGGAGGGACGGGCTCCCTGAGGTGAAAGACCTTCCCTACCTGCCCTCAGGCCTATGACCTTGCCTCTGTTCCTCTCTGGAGTGGGCTCTATGGCATTACCTGTCATTGCTTCGGAGCACCTCATCAGCACCTCACTATGCGGTTTCCATTTGGCCTTGACCTTGCCACAGACTTCTGCAGCCCTATCCAGGCCCATCTCCCAAGCTTCCATACCTCATGAAACCTAGTCCTTCCACGGCGCCGAGGCCCTGGAGAGGCACCTCCAGGCAGAGGCTGCGGATGTCCCGGATGTTCAGCTAGTCCACACCACACTTCCTTTCCTTTTCCTTTTCTTTCCTTTCCTTTTTCCTTTTTCCTTTCCTTTCCTTTCCTTTTTCCTTTCCTTTCCTTTCCTCTCCTTTCCTTTCCTTCTTTCACAAAGGAATGCTGGGAAGAGGTGGTTTCTTTGACCTGATTCCCGAGTTAGATAGAACTCTTTCTCACTTCAATTTGATTTCTTTCAAATCTTTTGTAGGGGGGCAACCTGGTGTAAAGGGAGACCAAACTTCTTGTTACTCCTGTGTTTGCTGTTTCCAAGCTGCAGGGCCTTATGTAAGAGCCTTCATTTTTTATACCTCAGCAGCCCTTCTCTACAGACTGGGCTGCTTGGGGGTCACGGGTGCTCTTTATTTTACAGGATTCTTGAAAGATGACCTGACTGTTATGATCCCAGATACTGAAAATACTTGCACAGCTAAATGACCAGCCCTGGAAGGCTCTAGTCGTCCAGGTTCAGACTCACCTGTGTCCCAGTAGTGTTTGTGTTTCTGGAGGATGGCTTTCTTCCCATGTGCTAATTTCCCGCCGTATCCTGACATCTTTTCAAAATCAGGATTCTTTTTGGAGAGCAGTGGCATTTCCAGGATCACTGTCCCACAACTTGGCTCTGGAGGATTTGACTTGGAGAATGAGCTCAGGTGTTTCTCTGTGTCAGACTCTGTAACACAATCAAAAAATGTCTTCCACTTTTGGGATGTCCGCTGTATGGATAGTTCATGCAGTCTTGTTAAAAACCCTGACTCAGTCAAAGATCCCTGCTCAGATTTGGCTCCTGGGACTAGAGGTGTTTGCTGGGCTGTAGGGTCTGACTGATCAGGTCTCTCTTGGGATACTGAGTTAATTTGGGTAGGGGGTTTCTTGTCCTGTCCAGATACAGCCTGGGCTGTAGATACAGTCTCTGCTTCTGTAGCCAGAGATGGTTCTCCTGGTTCAGATTTTATCACCCCCACATGTTCTTCTCTGAGTTGTGGTTCATTTTGAGTTGTATACACTTTTCCTGCCCCAGGTCCATTATGGGAGGTGGCTTCCTGTTGATCCAAGTGCACTTTCTGGCTTGGGGGTGATTGCTCTGGTGCAGGGAAGGCCAATGGGGTGAGAAATTTCTGGAGCAGAGCAGATTGTTGAACTACCGGAACCTGCTGGAATTCAGCTTCTTGCTGGGCAGTGGGCTCATTTGGGAAAATTTGTTTCTGTGGGGTACCCAATTCCTGCAGCATCTTTGGTCCTGGGTGGTCTGTGAGGACTGTTTCTGGCCCAGGATCTGGCTTGATTATAGGTCTCTCATGTGTCTCAGGTTTCCATTCTGGCCTAGATACTGAGGTAGAACTTGGCTCCAAAGTTGTTATTTCCCTTGAGAAAGAAATTGGTCTCCTAGGCTTCATCCTTCCGCCCCCTACCCTTCAGGCTTCCCTCTTTACAGATCTTTCATGATGGCACCTCCCTTTTGGCTCTAATCTTTTGTTCTGGCATTCCTGGTCTTCCTTTATAGCTGGTCTGTGGGTTTATCACTGCTGGTCCCCACTCCTTGCCAAGTGATCACTCCACACCTCTTACTTCGGGAGAGGGGTTAGGACTAGGAAGAGGCTCACATGCCCAGTACTGTCTTACAAGAAGGGAGGGGCTTGTCCTCTTGTGTCATAAATAGGCCCCACCCCACTCATCACTCAGCTAAGATGACCAGTGACCCTTCTCATAAGGCAAGTGTCTTAGTCTTCTGATTCATCTGGATGATTCTCGATGAGCTGGATGAGTGGTCCCTACCCCCAGAGATGGGAATCTCATGTAGCCTAGCTCAGCCGGGCCTCAAGCTACTAATCTTCCTGTCTTCATTTCCCAAATTCTGTGACCACAGGTGTGTACCACTATAGTTCAGTACTTTTTCCCCCTCCTGATACCAGAGAAATACTTGAGGAGTCTCTGTACTTTTAATGATAGTTTCCTTTTCGTTCATTCTTACAACTTGGTTACCTGTTGAATTGTCTTAGATTGCTGCTCTGATCATTTCATACTCCTACTAAAAAGAAACAAAACTAAACAAAGCAGATGCCATCCAGTTTTTATAGGCTCAAAACCCCTTTAAATGGCAGCTGAGAGTCTCCATACCATCTTTCTAGCCTTGAACTGTGTCTCTGCATTTATATCTCTTGAACTACATGAGAAACCCATAGAATGCAGTGATAATGATGGGGATGACGGTGGCGGTGGTGATGATGATGATAGGAATCATAAACACTGAAGGCTGTCTAGATGCTAAGAAACCACAATTTCTAAACTTTTATTGCTTCTAACCAGGCAGTATCTGATTCAGTGCTTTGCCTGCCTTTTATACCCCATAAAGACTTTGCACCTCCAAACAAGTGAAAGAATAGAGAAGGTCAAGGCGGGAGAAGTACATGGGAAGAGTTTCAAATGAACAGGGCTAAGGGTGACGTGTGAACTGAATGTGAGTAGTCAGACCCCATTTGATCGACATAACTGATATCCACTTCATGTATGTATGTGTATATATATATAAATGCACTACGTATTTAATTATTTCCTTTGCTAGTTTTCTGATTGTATTTATGGTCAAGTGAGACCATAGGGTAGGGTAACCAGAAGGTGTAAGAAAAGAGTGTCAAGTGCAGTCTGCACTAGAGGGCATAGTCAGGGATATGCCACAGTTGGGCAGTGCCTTTGGAGAGCTCTCGGTGAGGAGTTGGGAGAGCAAGAAGCGCCCAGGGCTGCCACTTCCTTTCACTGAGAGTCTAACTGGGAGAGCAGAGTCTCAGGACTATAAGGGCAGTGCAAAGCTTGCTAGTTGGCATCGTTTGAGGAATTGCTGGCAGGCTCTGGAGGGTCTTTGTGACTTCCTGTGGTGCTTTTGGTGTCCTAGGGCACAAATAAAAGGGGGAGCTATCATTAAAACTTAAAAATACTTTGTGTTGTTTTTATTTGTGTGAGAATGTGTGAGGAGGTCAGAATAGAATTTCAGATCCCCTGGAGCTTGAATTATAGGTATTGGGAGCCATCTACATGTGTACTGGGAAACCAACCTGCTCCTCTGATTTTATTTTATTTTATTTTGAGACAGGGTCTCTTTGTGTGGTTTTGACTGTCCTGGAACTCATTCTGTAGACCAGGCTAGCCTCAAACGCAGAGATCGGCCCGCCTCTGCCTCCCATTGCAGAGATTAATGCCTGGACTAGAGGTGTGTGCCGGCACTATCTGGCTACCTCGGTCCACTGAAAGAGCAGTAAGTGATCTTAACTGTTGAGCTGTTTCTCCAGCTCCTTTAAAACATTTTAAAGTGTAATCTTTATGTAAACTGTAAAGATTACGAGATGCGGCTGGCAGTGATAGCTCACGTCTGCAATCTCAGCACTCAGAAGGCAGAAGATTATTTTAAAGTTTGAGGTCCATGTAGGCTATAAAGTGAATTCCAAGTCAGCTCAGGCTAGAATGAAAATCTATTTCAGAAAGCCAAACAAGACAGGAATGGTGGTGCATACTTTTAATCCCAGTGCTCAGGAGGCAGAGGCAGAGGCAGGTGGATCTCTGTGAGTTCCAGGTCAGCCTGGTCTACAAAGTAAGTTCCAGGACAACCAGGGCTACACAGAAGACCCTGTCTCAAGAAACCAAACCAAAAAAGAAAAGAATCAAAAAGCCAAACAAGGGAAGAAGAGATGACTCATCAGGAAAAATCACTTGCCAAACCTTATAACCTGAGTTCAATCCCAGAGTCTGATATAACGGGAGCGGAAAATCAACTCCCACTATGTTCTCTGATCTCCAAACATGTGATGCTACATGTAAACACACACACACACACACACACACACACACACACACACACACACACAAATGAACAATCAGGAATTTTTAAATTATTATATTTCATTTAGTGTGTGTGTGTGTGTGTGTGTGTGTGTGTGTGCGTGCATGCACAGGTGTATGTGGTGTTGCATGCATATGATAGGAATGTGGAGGTCAGAGGGTAACTTGCAGGAGTCTGTCCTCTTCTGTCATGTGGGTCCCAGGGATTGAACTCAGTCTGTCATATTTAGCTACAAGAGCCTTTGCCTTCTGAGCCATCTGTCAGACCTCTGATTTAATTTTTGTGTAATAACATTTTAAAACAGACTGTAGAGCTAGAGATGGCTCAGTGGTTAAGAGCAGGAGTTGCCCTTTTAGAGGCTCCAGATTCAAACCACATAGTGTTTCAAAGCCATCTGTAAGTCCTGATCAGGAAATTTGATCCCTTCTTTGGACCTTTCAAGGTCCTATGTGCATGTAGTGTACTTAAATGAAAACAAACAAAAGTCTGACTGGCAGATGACGGAATCCACACGGATACTGGTGTCCTCTTCAGACATTAGCGATCAGGTCACAGATACCCTGCCTTTTACTTTGGTAAATGCTGCTGTCTGAGAATCTAGAACTTTTTAGTTCCACAATAAGTCAACCCTGACGTTTTCGCTCTTTCAGTTTTCCTACATGCTGACTGAGTAGAAAGGAGCTACTTGACGCATCTCTACCTTCACCCGCTGACCTCACAGGACTGCGAGTATTTAAGCAAGGCCATGCTTGAAACTTACTGTTTTGTTTCTCACTGCCCTTGACATGATCACAGGGACACTGCTTCCTTGGTGGCTCCAGCACTGCTGTGGTTTTTCTCTTTGGGACTCGCAGGAACCAATCTGCAGGGACAACGGGCTGCTGCTTAGACAGGAAGAAGGTTGGTGTTTGAGGCAGGGCGTCTGAGCCTCTGGTGCCTCTTTCATACAGACTGAGGAAAAGATCAACAGCAACAATGAAGACTTCAAGCTGTGTGAACCCCAGAATTTCTAGATTGGTTTTGTGACTTTGAGGGCAGGGATTTACTGTTTAGAAGGGGGGATTGGGATGTCCCTGTGGAGACCAAAGAATGAAAAAATAAGGCCCAGGTGTCTTTAGTACTGCATTTCTTCTGCTTCTGTCCTTTCTATAAAGACCATCAGGCTAAGACTGGGATTCAAGATGTTTTTGGAAGGACAGGAAATCGTAAAAACCCTTTGAGAAGGTAGTGCTGGGAATTTGGGGTGCAGGGTGGGGGTAGTTTGTGATTGAGTTAGTGCTTATGTAGATCTTGGTAGGCATCTAGCTCCTGTCTGACTCAGGAGCACTCACTAAAGCAGGCATTAGTGCAGCTTCTGGTGAGATGCTGAGGCTAGCTCAGATAACATCTATCCTGGTCTCAGAGGGGCTCAAGGGAGAAGAAGCTTAAGGATCATGATGGCACCAGCCCGGAGGGCAAGGCTGAATTACTAACCTTTGCATTCACATTCTAGGCCACCTTCCAGGAGCCACCGCCTAGGAGCCCGGTGTTGGTCCCCTTGGCTTCTGGCGACCCCTGTTGGAGGAAACAGAAATCTACGGTTACTTCCAGATGCTATGAAGGGAAAGCTCTCTATTCCTATCCTCCGACATTGTGCCGCCTGGGTATCTAGATCACCACAATCTCTGTGTCTAAGTATGTCTGTCTGTCTGTCCTCCCTTCCACTGCTAGGCTCTATGGTACTCCAAAAGAGCATTACTGTAAATGGATAAAGAACTAAGACTTAAAATCTAGCCTAAAAGCTGGAGAGATGGCCCAGTGGTTGAAAGCACTTGCTGCTCTTGCAGAGAGAACCCAGACTGGATTCCCAGCAGAACCTGCATAGTGGCTTGCAGTCGTCTCTGAGTCTAGATCCAGGGTACCCAGTGCTCTCTTCTTACCTCCAGAGGCACTCACATACAAAGCAAAAATAAATAAATCCTAAAGAAAAAAAATCAGGTCTACTGACACGTTTAACTGAGAGAGTGAAGAAAATGACTTCTGAATTGAAGAGAAGACACAATGTAGTTACTGAGACTGCAATCCCTCACCTTAAAATACTGCTAACTCAGGTGAGAGCAAGGAGCACATAACTGTAAACCAAACTTCCCACCTGACCTCTAAGTTGTGTTTGATTTCACAATTCCAACCAACTAGTAAGAGGATGGATGGTATTTGTGTTTGTTCCTTTGGGACAGACACATTGTATTCCAAGCATATAGTGTTGATTCTACTACCTCCATCTATTTAAGACAAGGTCATGCTATGCAGCTCAGACTTACATTTAACTCCTGGCCTTAAATGAGCCACTTGAATCTGCTTCCTGGGTAGCTGGAATTATTGATTCTTACCACCAAGTTCACCCGTAAATATTTTTGTGACAGCAAAAGATGAAGGTTTAAAGGTTGACAATATGGCTTACCAGGGAAAGGCGCCTGCTGCCAGGCTTGGTGACCTGAGTCCCATCATTGGTACTCATATGGCGGAAACAGAATGTTGCCCCCTGATGATTGTCCACTGACATTCACACATTCTGTGTGTGACATATATCACACAACCCCCCCCAAATTAATTAGATACAATACAAATTTTGTCGTAGGGTCTCTATTGCTGTGATAAAAACCTACGACCAAAAGCAGCTGTGGGAGGAAGTGGCTTATTTAATCTTACACCTCTTGGGTCACACACTCCAACACTTCCTGAGGGAAGTCAGGGTAGGAATTCAAGGTTGGAACCCGGAGGCAGGAGCTGATGCAGAGGTCATGGCGGAAGGCTGCTCACTTACTTGATCAGTTTATGTTCTTGTACATCTCAGGACCATCTGCCTAGGGGGTCTCACTACCCATAGTGAGCTGGACCCTCCACACCAATCATTAATCAAGAAAATACCCCACAGTCTTTTCTATAGGCCGGTCTTAAGGAGACGTCTTCTCAACAGACGTTCCTTCTTTTTAGATGACCCTAGTTTGTGTCAAGCTGACAATAAAACAAACAAAAAACCAGGACAAAATTATGAAAAGATGAAGGCCTATCGATGTGAGAATTCCAATCTACATCATGGGTAGGGGGACCTACATGATACCCCTTCTGATTTTAGTTGGCAATGTTTTCTGTTAGAATCAGTAATGGTGGATTGGAATGGTCATAGCTTGTCTGGCACGTGTGATGCCCTGGATTTGATTCATAGCACCGTGAAAATGACCAAAGATGGCTTCATCTGTGTCTTACTGTGTTTACACCATCCTTTTTGTTTGTTTTTTAAGACAGGGTTTCTCTGTGTAGCCCTGGCCGACCTGCAACTTGCTCTGTAGACCAGGTCGGCCTCAAACTCAGAGATCTACCTGCTTCTGACTCTTGAGTGCTGGGATTAAAGGTTCATGCCACTACCACCTGGCTTAAACTATTCTTTTTTTTTTTAAGACAGGGTCTCCATATAGCGTGGGTTGGCCTTGAACTCCCAATTCCCCAGCTTCTGTCTCTACCTGTCTAGTTCATTTTTTTGGCTGTTTTTGGTTAGGAAAGTATCTTGCTATGTGGTCTACACTGCCTTTGAACTTTCAGCAGTCTCTCTAACACTGATTTCCCATTGCTGGGATTACAGATGAGTACTAGGTTTGAATTATTCTTGTATAATTTATGACTTGAAATCTGTTGTGTACTGAACTCTATCCTCCCAAATTAATGTATTGAAGATCTAACCTCTACTACCTTAGAATGGACATATTTGGAGAATAGGCTTCTGAGAATAGTAATTAAGCCAAAATGTGGCTTTTATGGTGTTCTCTAATAAGAAAATTAGATTTGAACATACGAAAAAAAAAAGATCTTAAAGATATGTACGCACAAAAGAGCAATCGTGTGACTGATAATTCAACAAGATGCTAAAAGAGTATGTCCCCTTAAAACCTCTGTGTTGGGGTTGAGGAGACAGGTCAGCAGTTAAGAGCACTTACTGTTCTTGTAGAGGATCTGAGTTCAGAGCGGTTCATAACCTACTGTAACTCCAGTTCCAGGGGACCTGACTCTCTTCTCACTTCTCATGTGTTGCACATACATACATGTAGGAAAAGCATTCATGCATAAAATACAATAGTCTTTAAAAGACAAGCCTTTATGCTGTTGTTCCTAATCCCTAACATGACTGTGTTAGGAAGTGGGAGCTTTGTGGAGCAATTAGGTCATGAAAGTGGAACTCCATGAATGCGATTAGTGTCCTTGTGGAAAGGGACCCCTGGGAAGTAATCTCCAGTGTATGAGAATTGATTGTCTGCCCACTGGAAGATGACTCTTATTTGAATTCAGTCCTGCTGAAACCATAATCTTAGAAGCCCTACTTTTGGAACTATGAGAAATAAGTTCCTGTTGTTTCTAAGCCACCCAGCCAACAGTGCTGCACTATGCCGATCCCAACTAAGATGGCAGCCATTTGTCTGCCAAAGAGAAAGGCCTTAGAAGAGACCCAGATTGTCAGGTAGCTCAGCCTTGGATTTCCAGACTCCAGAAATGTGAGAAAAATCAAATTTGTCCTTGAAGGCACCCAACTGTGGTATTTTGTTAGACACTCCTAGCAACTGCAAGCAAAACCTCTCTCCTTCGCCAGCTTCAGAATTAGGGTTCAGTATTGACGGAGCTAATGGCTCCTGGTGCATGGCAGGCATTTGCTAATTGTTTACTCAGTAGGTGGATGGCCGAGTCTTCAGAGGTTCAGGCCTCCTGTTTCACAGACATGTGCCCTTTCTGCCACACAGATGGGTGGCATTACATCATCTTCCCGGGGCTGGTTTCTAGTGTTCTCATGTGATGTTCTGAGTGCCACTAAAATAATTTAGATGGGCACAGCCCTTGCCTTCAAAATAGTTTTCTAGCATTTTCTCTTTGTGTGACCTTTATTCCTTATTTCAGCGAAAATCCGTAAATATTAAAGCCAGAGAAATCTTGTAGA
This sequence comes from Tokudaia tokunoshimensis, assembly GCA_036184795.1. Lineage (NCBI taxonomy): Eukaryota > Metazoa > Chordata > Mammalia > Rodentia > Muridae > Tokudaia > Tokudaia tokunoshimensis. Next base: position 13,099,168 of record BTHU01000001.1, on the reverse strand, counting down.
TGATTTAGTTGAATCCCCAAATATAGAAGTTTTAAAATTCTAAATGATTACATTTAGATAAGTAGAAATTGTAGCTTTAAAAAAAGAAATTGTAACTTTAATTTGAAAGTACAACTTCATCATCATCATCATCATCATTTTTGCCTTGAGGCATGGTCTCATGTAGTTCAGGATAGTCTTGAACTCAGTTACGGAAGTATTCATGACAATTTCCTGGTTCTTTACAGTTTCATTTTGCAAGTATGGGTGTTTCACTTGCATGCATATCTGCGCACCACTGGTGTGTCTGGTGACTGAAGAGGCCAGAGAAGGCACTAGATCTCCTGGAACTAGAGTTATAGACATTTGTAAGCCACCTGGGATTTGGACCCAGGCACTGGAAGAACAGCCAGTGATTTCAGCTATTGAGCCATCTCTCCAGCCCCTCCTGCTTTTAAAGGTTTATTTTTATTTTTACGTGTGTAGTATATTGGCTCCTTGCGTGTCTGTGTACCATATGCATGCAGCATCCACAAAGGCCGGAGGCGTCAGAGCCTCTGGGACTGCAGTTATACAGAGTTGGGAGCCATGCAGATGTTGGGAATTGAACCCTGGCTTCTCTGGAGGAACAGTCAATGCTCTTAACACTGAGCTATCTCTCCTTGTGGTTTTCATTTCCTTTTAATTTACAGTTTTATTATTTATTTATTCTGTGTGTGTGTGTGTGTGTGAGTGTGTGATGTATGTGTGAGTGTGTACTAGTGCATATGTAGAGAGGTCAGAGGGCAACTTTCAGGAGTCTGTTCTCTTTCCACAATGTGGCCTTGTGAATCAAAATCAGGTGCCAGTCTTGGCAAAACAAAGGTTTTTACCTGGTGAATCATCTTGCCACCAACCCCTCCTTTTTTCTCTCCCCAAAGACAAGGTTTCTCTGTGTAGCTCTGGCTGTCCTAGAACTAGCTCTGTAGACCAGGCTGGTCTCGAACTCACAGAGATCTATGTGCCTTTGCCTCCTGAGTGTTGGGATTGAAGTTGTGGGCCACTGCCACCTGGCAACTCTTTCTAATTAAAAAAAAAATCCCAGTTTTGATCATGGTCTTGTGACAAAATGTAAATGAGGGTAATGGTGTTGCTCAGTGGCCAGGCCTGACTACCTGGATTCAAGTCCAAGACCCACATGATAGAAGGCAAAAACCAACTCCTAAAAGTTAATATGACCTACTCACTTCATGCACCATGGTCTCCCAATAAACAAGCAAGCAAACAGACAAAATAAAAACTTTAAAAGTTATTTGAAAAAAATATGTGAAAGATATAATGAAATTCTTTCACAGTGTTTTAAAAACATGAAAAATTAAAAGTTAAAAATAACAAAATACATTAGGCTAAAAATATTTACTTATGGACTGGAGAGATAGCTCAAAGGTTATGAGCACTGGCTACTCTTCCAGAGGTCCTGAGTTCAATTCCCAGCACCAACATGGTGGCTCACAACCATCTGCTATGAGATCTGGTACCCTTTTCTGGTGTTCAGGCATGCATGAAGGCAGAACACTGTATATGTATATAATAAATAAATCTTAAAATTCCCTGGAGCTAGTGTTATAGGCAGTTATGAGTTGCCAAGTGTATCTGCTGTGAACTGAACCCAGGTCTTATACAAGAGCAGCCAGTGCTCTTAACTGCAGAGCCATCTCTCCAGCCCACATTACATTAGATTTTTGTGAGGACAAAATGAGATAACGGTATATTCATTATAACACTTAAAACACTGCCTGCAGCACAAGATTTACTAACACATGTCAGCTATTATGAATATATTAGAAATGGTGAATAATCTATTATTATGAGAAATTTATTCATAATATTATTATATATTCTCATGTATTTCTTTTTTTCTTCTCTTTGAAAAGTATATTGAGTATAGATGTGTAAAGCATTAGGAGGTAAAAAAAAATATGTGTATGGGTGTTTTGCCTGCATGTATATCAGTACACCAAATTCATATAGTACCCACAGAGGCCATAAGAGGGCGTCAGATCCCTTGGAGGTGGACCTATAGATGTGGGTGATGAGAATCAAACCAAGGTCTTTTGGAAAAGTAGCCAGGTCTTTCAACCACTGAGCCAGAGCACTCTAGCTTGTGAGATAAATCTTATTTGAGACTTGACTTGGAAATTATGTGTAGGTCATTTCCTCTGACTACTAAATGGTTCAGATGTATGTGAACATTGTGAAACTTCTTGGCTAGAAAAGCTCTAGACTACTACCCAGACCGTGTTGTTTGTGACGGCGCCATCTGGAGGCTCAAAGAAGTTAAGTGACTTAGCAAATTTGCAAAGCCAGTGGCAGAGGCAACAAGGTCTTGACTTCAATGCATAGTGTAAGAATTTGGGGAATCTAAATGTGGGGTGGTTTGTACATGTTGTTGTAGAGCTGTGTTTATTAACTTGGAGTGGTCCCTTGCAGGGACACTGGCCAGTGAGGCCCACACAGCAAAGAGTTGTTCACAACCAAACTTAAGTAGTAAGTTTGGTCCTGTAATCCCAGCTATTTGGGAGGCTGAAGCAAGAAGATGACAAGTTCAAGGCAGTCTGGGAAATAATAAAGGTCATGTATCAACCAAAATAGGGGCAGGCGTGTGCTGATGGTGGCCGTGCACACCTTCAGTCCCAGCACTTGGGAGGCAGAAGCAGGTGGATATGTCTGAATTCAATGCCAACCTGGTCTACAGAGCAAGTTCCAGGACAGCCAGGGCTACAGAGCCTGTGTGTCTGCAACTGTAGCTGGAAACATACAGACAAGTGTACACACAGCCCAGCCAAGATCCACTCTCCTTACCCTCCCAACCTCTCCTAGAAAAGTCACAGAGTTTCTCAAAAAAACAAACATACAATCAATAAAGGTGACGTCACACTGCTTGGCTAGCACGCATGGGGTTCTACGTGTAATCACACACACACACACACACACAAACACAAGCAACAACAAGAAAAATCACTATCACACCTTGGCATACGAATCATAGAAGTGAATCATCCTGAGCTTAGAAACCTGAGCACTTAGCTAATATTTACCAAGTGCTGTGTGGGATAGTGTGAGGGTTATGGAAACACTACATCAGTTTGTACCACCAAGGTGATTAAGGTTACAGCCTGCAGGGCGGGAGAGGTGCACTCTTACAGTGTGAGACAGGACATGATGGACAGAAAGAGTCCCGACTGAGCTGAGCACAGTTAGCCCGGAGAGAGCTGAAGCTGGGAGGAGTGGGAAGGTGTTAGCTTCTGAGCTAGGCATGTGAGCAAAGCTGAGCTGGTTTGGAAACACAGGACCTGTTGCGGATCAGCAGTCTAGTTTGGTTGGAGCATAAGTGCGTCTTTGTGAGTGGAAGAAAGTGGACTGGAAAGGTAGGTAGTGACTAGAGCTTTGACTCCATGGGGAGGACTCTAGCCCTGGTACCCATATGGTGATAGGGATGCCTTTCCGTCCAGAGTGGCCTCTATGGGCCCCAGGACTAAAGAACTCAGAGAACTTTCTCTACAAAGGAGAGAAGCTGGATATTGCAGGAGGCAGTGGATTTAGGATCACGTGGGTGCTGAGCATGCCATAGATTACTTCACCCACAGGCAGCCCAGGGGCTGAGAGGGATGGTGTTCCCAAGTAGAAAGGCACATGGGTAGAGATGATCTTCTGTGAAGAGCTGGGACACACTGACTGTGGTGAAAACTGGAACAGATTCAGAACCTGTACCAAGTCTGTTTCTCAAAGGGCACGCCATTCAACCGAGTCGTATGACTAATGTGTCTGCATGACTACTGCCTGCTGGTAGGACTGGCCTGGTTTGGATCATCAGTGACTTACTTGGTGTACTCTAAAAATATAGGACTCCTTCTTTGCCTCCCACCCCCAGTTGAGCCCTGAGGAAATCTGTGACTTTTCTAGGAGAGGTTGGGAAGATAAGGGAAGTGGATCTTGCCTGGGCGGTTTGTATACTTGTGTGTGTGTTTCCAGCTACAGTTGTAGGCATGTTGGTAATTCTTAAAGTTTTCAGAGTCCTTTGGGATAAATAGGGTCCTTCCTTTTTGCTAATGAGGATTCTGGTACTGAGAAAGACTAACTTAATTACCCCAACTTGTTGTTGCTAAAAGAAGATTATCATGCATTTGTCGTTGGGTTTGCCATGTTTCCTACCCCATTTCCTCCCCACAAAATCAAACTAATCTTTGGTGTGTGCATGGTGCAGGCGAGGTAGAAATTGATCTTGAGCCACACATGGTGGCTCACAGGATACTGAGATAGGAAGAGTCCAAGCTTCCGGTCAGCATGTACTTATCAAGAGCCTGTCTCAAGGGGGAGAGAAAAATAGAAGGGAGGACGGGAGAGCAAAGTAAAGTGGAATGGAGGGAGAGAAGGAGAAGTGAGGATATCATTTCATCGTGTTTACCTGCATTTGGGCTGCAGGAGACCATGGACATGAGCATCACTGGCAGCAGCAGAAGGAAGGAAGAGGCTAGAAGCTTCATCGTGGCTGTCTGTTCTTTCTTAAAGACTGCGTGGATTGTCACCAGTCAGAGGCTTCTGAGTTCTTGTAACTGCTCAGGTGGAGTAGCGTCTACAGTTTAATCCTACACCACAGCACCCTTGAGAAGTCAAGAGCAAGAAGGCAGCGCTGGTCACTGTAGAACCAGATTGGACCAGGTCTTTACAGGAATGTGGGAGGAACTGGCCAAACAAAAGAAACCGCACTCCAGAGAAAGGAACAAGTGACTGACAGTTTGGCAGCTTGCTTGTCTCCTCCCCCACTGTGGGGGGGTTTCATGCTCTAAGCTCTTTTTCTCACTTGAATTTCCTTGTACCTTTTGGCTGTTTATAGCAAAACCGAGGCACTGCAGGCTGGCAAAGAGAGGCTGACTGCTGCTTTCCCTCTGTCCATCCACTTGTGATCATCAGCAAAGTACCAGCAATGGAAGTGCTGCTGCCTGAACTGTCCTCACACTGTTGACAGATTCCTCCAATTCCTTAACCACTCCAGGGGAAGCAAAGTTCAGTTAAGATGTTCACGTTAGGTGTGCTGGTGTGTGCCTGGAATTCCAGCACTGGGGACTGAAGAGGACTTTGAGTTTGATGACAGAATCTTCTCTTCTCTTCTCTTCTCTTAAGAAAGAAAAACACAAATGAAGGGCTGGTGGCCACCTGGTGAGTGAGTTGATGACCTGACTTCAGTCCCCAGTACTCACAAGGGAGTAGAGAGATCAGTACACTGCCCTTTGACCTCTATACTCGTCTGGTGCATGCATGCTTCCCTCATCCTTAAATAAATGTAGCAAAGAACGGAGGGCTGGGGATGTAGCTTAGTGATAAGATGCTTGACTGGCTTGTACAACACTCTGGGTTTAATTCTCAGCACCATAAAAAACAAATAAAAACAAACCAGCAACAGCACACAAACAAAATCAGAGGCAGTTGTCTTTGCCTACAAACTCTTTCCTGGAGCAGTGGGGAAAACAAAGCCTCCCCTTGTCCATCAGGAAGTTGGCTATGGTTTAGTTGCTCCAATCTACAGGACAAGGAGTGTGTGTGTGTGTGTGTGTGTGTGTGTGTGTGTGTGTGTGTGTGTGTGTGTAAGATCACCAGAGCTTTGGGTCCAGGAATATAAAGGATTCTTGAACTGTGTTGGTACAGGTTGATAGGGTTCTTGGCTCCTGCCTCTGGAAATGGCCCAAAGCAAAAGGAGAAAGCTGATAATGCTCTCTCAGTCACCATGAAAGGTGATTGTGCCAGCCAGATCACAAGGAAGGGGAGGTTTATTTCTGAAACTCACAGTCTTAACGGCCTGTCTGCCCTGTCACTTTGGAGCCTGTGCTGAGATATGTCATGGGACGAGTGCACAGTGGAGGAAACTGCTCACTTCGTGCATCCAGGGAGCAAAGAAGACAGCAAGAAACATGATCCTAACATTTCCTTCAAGGGTGTATGCCCCACCATGACATAACTGTTTCCTACTAAGCTCTGTCTCCTAAAGGTTCTCCTGACCTCCCAATAGGCTAGCTACCAAGCCTTTAACTCATGGGCCTTTGGGAAGCACCGAAGATCCAAATTGTAACAATCTTGGAACATCAGCACTGAATTTGGTGTCTATTTGAGAGACTTTAAGAATGTGTCAAAGAAATAGGGATTGGTCAACTTAAACGTTGGGTGACATTTGTTGGGGCTAAAGGGACAGTGAATAAGGAAGTCTTTCCCAGAAGCCTCCAGGAATGAGGGCGTGTATGAATTGATCCTCCAGAAGAAGTGAATTGGTAAAAATTTTTTCATTATTTATTAATTTATTTACATCTTGATTGCAGTCCCCTCCTCCAGGCCCTGCCTCACACAGCCCCCTCCCCCATGTCCCCTTTCCCTTCTTCTCTGAGAAGGGAACACTCATACTTGTTCTTTGGTTGGTGCTTCAGTTGGACCCCAAGGGTCCACGTTAGTTGACTCTGTTGGTCTTCTAGTGGTATTCCTATCCCCTTCAGGTCCCTCAATCCTTCCCCCAACTCTTTCACAAGACTCCTCGAGCTCTGTCTAATGTTTGACTGTGGGTCTCTGCATCTGTTTCCATCTGCTGCTGCATGGAGCCTCTCAGAGAAGAGTTACGCTAGGCTCCTGTCTGCAAGCATAGCAGAGTATCATTAATAGTGTCAGGGATTGGTTCTTGCCCGTGGGATGGGCTCAAGTTGGGCCGGTCATTCGTTGGCCATTCCTTCTGTCTCTGCACCATCTTTGTCCCTGCACATCTTATAGACAGGACACATTTTGGGTGAAAGATTTTGTGGCTGGGTTGATGTCCTGATCCCTCCACCGGGAGTCCTGCCTGGCTCCAGGAGGTGGAGCTCCATATCACCCACTGCTAGGATTCTCAGCTAGAGTCACCCACATAGACTCCTTGGGGCCCTCTGTCCCAGGTCTCTGTCACATACTAGAGCCATCCCCTGCCTGCCTGCCCCTCTCTCCCCAGTCTCCCTACACCTGACTCCCTGACCTATTTCCCTCCCCATTCCCTCTCCCACCCAGTTCCCTCCATCCATCCATCTCCAATGTCTATTTTATTCTCCATTCTGAGTGAGAGTCACACATCTTCCCTTGGGCCCTTCTTGTTATTTGGCTTCTTTGGATCTGTGGTTTGTCGTGTGGTTATCCTGTACTTTATGACTAATATCTACTTCATACCATGCACGTCCTTTTGGGTCTGGGTTCTCTCACTCAGGATGACATTTTCTAGTTCTATCCTTTTGCCTGCAAAATTCTTGTTGTCCTTGTTTTTAATAGCTGAATAGTATTCCATTGTGTAAATGAACCACATTGTCTTTATTCATTCTTCAGTTGAGGACGTTTAGGTTGTTTCCAGTTTCTGTCTGTTACAAATAAAGCTGCTATGAACACAGTAGAGGAAGTGTTCTTGTGATGTGGTGGAGCGTCTTTTGGGTAAATGCCTAGGAGTGGTATAGCTGGGTCTTGAGGTAGAACTATTTAAAAATGTTGAGAAACTGCCAGCTTGATTTCCAGAGTGGTTGTACAAGTTTGCATTTCTACCAGCAAAGGAGGAGGGAGTATTTCCCTTGCTCCATATCCTCACCAGCATGTGCTGTCGCTTGAGTTTTTGATCTTAGCCATTCTGATAGGTGTGAGGTGGAATCTCAGAGTTGTTTTGATTTGGATAAAATGATTTTTAAAAAATAGGTGTTAATCTGGAGTGGTCAATCCAGGATGACCTTGAATTCATAACACTTCTGTGTAACTTTAATTTTTTCAAACTGTGTTTTTAATGATGGTTCTTAAATGCTTTAACCTTCCTTATAGTCCACCACCCACCAGAGGTAGTGGAAAAGAAAGGATACGGGGGGAAGTTAACTTCTTTAGAAAGGTTCTTTGGAGCAACTTCCATCTGTGTTGTCTGGATATCAGCCGTTCAGTTCACAGGTCAGCAGGCAATGGCAGCTTGATCCACTGACAAACACCTCATGCATACACCAGCAGTCCAGTTTGGTAGAGTTGGGTTAGCAACAGTGGAGACATGACCTAGCAGAGACAGCCAGGCCTCAGCCTTGGGTCGAGTCAGCAGGAGGGACCAGCAGGAACACCTGGAGAAGTTTCCTCTCTCAGGAAAGTGAAGATCAGTGAAAACTTGAGACCCACAAGCTTTGCACTGCTCGCTGTACCAGCAAACCAAGCTCTGTCTCTGTCACCCCACGGAGTCCTATTTCTATCCTCCAAACATCACGTGTCCTCCATGTGTCTTGCTTCAGCACAGGCATCCAATCGGCCTGAGTTCGAGGGAGCAGCAAGAAACTGCAGCACACCACCAGAAGTTTTTTGGTGCATTTCTTTCCTGACAAATGCAGCTCAGCTGCAATGTAAGGCAGACCGATGCATGCGTGTTGTTAGTGGAGAACCCTCCATCACATGTCCTTTCATGTGTTTGCTTTAGCAGAACATCCTCTCTCCTGTGTCTGCTTCAGTGAAATGTTCCTTCATGAGTCTGACTTAGCCTTTCACCTGTGTCCACATTAATGTACTTTCACATGGTTGCCCCAGTAAAATATCATCCAACTGACTTTCCAAAGAACCCATGAGTTTCCACTTCACTTCTGCCTCCTGAAATTTTTAATTCTGTTTTGTCATTTCTTTCTCTCCGTTGGTTCATTAGTGTGTTAGGTAGTAAACACTATCTTTAAATTGATAGCTTGGTCTTGGTCTGATACTGCTAATGTGGTTTCTTTCTATAAAGTTCTAAAGTCACTCTATTTTTAGGAGGCAGATGTGTAATCAAGGGACAACATAATACTTCATAAACCTAGAGGTACAAATGCAGTCAAATTTCTAAGGTTGTGCAGACTCACTGGGGACTGAAATGGTGATTGGGTAAGTTGTTTTGTTTTGTTTTTCCAAGATTGGGTTTCCCTGTGTTCTAGAACTCAGAGATCAATAGATCAGGCTGGCTTTGAACTCAGAGATCTGCCTGCCTCTGCCTCCTGGGTGCTAGGATTAAAGGCATGTGCCACCACTGCCTGGATAGCTTTTTTTGCTTTTTAATTTAAATTATTTTTGAGACGTTTTTCTTTTTAGCTTATGTTTGTGTTTTGCCTGTGTGTACCACACCATGCAGTGCCTGAGTAGGCCAGAAGAGGGCACTGGATCCCTTGGGACTGGAGTTACAGACATTGTGAGCCACCAAGTGGGTTCGGGGACTCAAATTCAGGTCCTCTGAAAAACAGTCAGGGCTTTCAAGTAATAGCCTGTTTCTCTAGAGTCCTGTTATTTTACAATATTTAGTTTTTCTTTATTTATATTTGTGTGTACCTGTGTGTGCACGCCATATTTGTAAAGAAGTTGGAAGCAAAGGCGACTTCAGATCTTCAGGAGTCAGAGTCACAAGTGGCTGTGAACCATCCACTGTGGGTACTCGGAATTGAACTTGGGTCTTCTGGGAGGGCAGCAAGCACTCTTAACCATTGAACAACCTTTCTAGCCCTGGAAACTTTAAAAGAAATTATAAATAATAACTTGATTCTGTGCCACTGTCATAAATAAATTTGAATTGATGGCTGTGCAAATGAATGCAGTAGTAATACAATTACGTACCTTTTAATATTTTAGTTAACAATCATTTAAAAAAATTTAAACTTTAGTTAAACTATGATTACATCACTTAGCCCCCTCCTTCCCTTCTTTGTTTCTGTTTGTGTCTTGACACAAGGTCTCACTCAGTAGTCCAAGCTAGCCTTGTTTTTTTGGGATCCTGCCTCAGCCTCCTGAGCACTGGGTTTATAGACACACATATCATCTTGTTAGGCAGAACTTGAGCTGGTCTCTCAGGGGAGGTGGAAACTGGGCTGGTAGAGAGCAGGTAAGTGCAAAGAATGTGCTACAGTAGAGTTGATTTGACGGGGTGTTTGAGGACAGGGGCTGTGGACTTCATTTCTATGTTTTTGATCTCACACAGTGCCTGGCACCATGAAAGAACTCTACAAATATTTGCTGGGATTGAGCAATAACTTCCCAACCCCTTGGCTTGGTCTGATAGGACAGGACGTTTGTGAAAAGTCAGATTATTAAAAGAAAGACAAATCTTCCTGATACACAGTGATGTATTCACGCGGAGCTTCGCTGAGGCAGACCCAGTCCAGCCTGTGTTGAGGCTGCTGCAGGATCGTCCTCAGCTCTCCTCAAGGTTCCTCCATCTGTTGGCTCCTGCACCTCCAGGCCCTGGCTGCTAGAGTCCGATTTTCTCTTTCTTAGACCTGGGATAATGAGGACCATAGGTCAGGTCAGTCCTTCAGGTCTGTTGATATAAAACACTCCTCAGTCAAATAGAATTTTGAATTGAGTCCCTTCAGTGGCCCGAAGCTCCGAGGACAGGCAGACATCTGCTTTTGTTGCTTCAGTGCCCAGTGGATCAGGAGTTGAAGGCTAACCTGTGGTACACAGTAAGTTCTATAAGACAATATTGTGTCTGCCCCTCCAAGTCTTTCCAGAGACATACTCTGAAGGTCTGCCCCCTCCTGTCACTCCCCATGGTCAAACACGGAGATCAGAGCGGACACTGAATTCTAGGACAGTCTAGACAGAGCAGCGGTGCTCAGGACCGCCTGCTTCCCTGCCGGACCATGCTCACAGTGAGAGTGGAATCCCACATCCGCTGCGTCTTCCCACCTGTGCTGTGGCCAGCCCCGTGCCTCTTTTCACAGACCTTTTTATTTTTCATCCATTTTTTTGGGGGGGACAAATCTCACATCATAGCTTAAACTAGTGGTTCTCAACTTCCTAATGACCCTTTAATTCAGTTCCTCAAGTTGTGGTGACCCCCAACCATAAAATTATTTTATTGCTACTCCATAACTGTAACTTTGCTGTTAAGAATCATAATGTAAATATCTTAGGTGACCCTGTGAAAGAGTCATCTGATCTCCCCTTCTCCTAAAGGGGTTTCAACACACAAATAGAGAACCTCTGCCTTAAACTTGCAGGAGAGTGTAGGGCTTCAGAGTACGCCTCTAGAAAGAGATGGAGGGCTCGTGGTGTGTGATCTCAAGATACTGGTTAATTCCAACACTTGTTGGGACCAGGGCCAGGAATGAAGAGAGAGCAGGAGATGAACCAGCATCACAGAGTGTAAGTGACCAGGGAAACCCTACATTTATTCCCTAGCACTTCAGGCAGGGCCAGATGTCTGACAACACCTGTCCTGATGATTTTAAGGGCTGCACTGTTAGCGCCTGGCATGGAACCTAGATTTTCCATGGGCACCAAATTATTCGGGATCATCAAAACTTCTTTCTGGGTCAGCACAATCGTTCTTCACTAAACCTACTGACCTGAGTTTGATACCTGAACTCACATGGTGAAGGAAGAGAGTTGACTCAGCAGGTGCCCCCACATAATACAAATATAATAAAGAAAAAACTTAGGGTTCATCTTATATGTGACAGTGCTCTGTGACGTGAGCTGTGCTGTTTCTGACACTCATTTGAGGTTAATATGAGTGGTTGTGATTCGCTCCCCACATCTGTGACTTGGCGTCTTCTCCTGGCACTTTACCCTTCCAATGAGAACAGTTAAGTATGTTTTACCAGTCATGGTCACAAGGTGGCAGCACTTCCTCACTGGAGTTTCCTAGTGAGCAAGCCAGACAGGCTGTTAGGGTTAGAAAGGGGTTCATTAGGTGACTAGGTCAACTTTGTCATCATGTCTGTCCCCCCATCACTCACCCTGGCTCTCTGTAGAGTGACAGAATTGTGGTCAATGTGAAACACTTGCATCTATATTGGAAGACACTTTAGAGAAGAGCTTCCGGGACATGCAAGGTTGCTGTTTAAATACAGTTCTGATACTTCAAGTGGGACCTGAAAGCCCTCTCCCTCCCTCCCTTTGTCCCCCTCTCTCTCTCCCCCTCCCCACATGCCTGTACCTTTGCTACTCTGGTCTCTTTGTCTAGGCTGGTCCCGAACACATCCACCCACTGCTAGGATTTGTTAACACATCACTGCTGGGCGGTGATGGGTCACACTATATAACAAGGCTTTAGAGATGAATTTTCATTGCACCTGCTTTGACTTGTGGATGAAGTGAGAATGGACTCTGGAGGGAGAACCTAACCTGTCTGGTGTAGCTATGACTTTAACATACCACACGACCTCATTGTGTCGCTGTGGCTGGCTTGAACCTCTCTATGTAACTCACAGAGATCGTTGCCTCTGCCTCCAGAGTACTGCGATTAAAGGTGTCCCCACTCACCCCTCCCCCGACTAGCATGGCTTGTGCTCTTATGTCTGGGGTCTGCTCCTGAGTGCTCCTCCCACTCCTCCATCCCATGGTTCCGCTCTCATTTTCAGCAGTGTCTCTTGTTTAGAACCCAGAGCTCCTGCCTTCAGCTTTGACTTTCACTCAAGGTATCATTTGATGATTCCCGAACCCCAAACCTTCAGAGGTTCTTTGGCAACCACAGGCCTCCTTCAAGTGGGTCTGCCTGGTTTTCGTGGCCCTTCAACACAACCACTTTAGCAAGTTTGCCTAACTTCTGGTTTCTCAACCTCATCGTTCTGTCAAGGTTGTCCCTGTTTCCTAAACTGGGTCCATTACTCTTTCCTGACAGTGGTAATGTCGGCTCTAGAGTTAGACAAACCACTTTCTAACTCCAAGGGTACCACCAACCTTGGCAAATCACCTTACTTTCTGAGGACCAGCATCCTCTGCTGAAGCAACTTTATGTGTCGGTTAAAATGAACAAATGGGGGAAAAAATCAGACTGCTTTCTTGAGAACTGCTGTACAACAGTGACCAGTACCTGGCTCCTTTTGCTTTTGTCTCTCCTGTTTCCGTGGTCCTACTGCTCCGATGTCCAATCCCAAACCTGCCTCTCTCAGGAAACACTTCCCAGGCATTCCTGACCCAGTGACCCTTCTCTTTTGTTCATTATTTCACCCATGTATTAGCGAACATCTAGTGTGCCAGCCCGAGAGCAGCTATACATTGGTGGGGTGATGGAGCTGATTTTCTTTCTAGTCTTTACAGGAGCTTGAGAGTTATCTCTAATGCTGCAACAGCTCCTTCTGTATCAAGAGTCAGATCCTGGTAGCTTTGTGACTACCTTAGGGGTAGTTTTCCTCAGGCTCCTTCCTCTTTGTGCACTTTGGTGCTCTCTTTTTCGTGTCATGAGATATTCTGTCTCTGGCAGGGACTGATGAAAACATTAAGTTATTATCACTTAAAATTTTTTAGCTGGACATGATGGTGCAAGACCTTAATTCTAGCGCTTGGGAGGTAGAGGCAAGTGGATCTTTGTGAGTTCGTGGCCAGCCAGGGTTTCATAGTGAGTGAGACCTTATCTTAAAACATTAAAAAAATATTATGTGTCTGTATGTGAATGCAGGTGCCCAAGGAGGCCAGAGGCATCAGATCCACTAGACGGGGAGTGATAGGCAATCGCGAGCCACCAGACGTGGATGCTAGGAACTGAACACAGGTCCTCTGCAAGAGCAGCCAGTGCACTTAACTGCCCAACTATCTCTCTAGGCCCGATGAAATTTGTAAATGAGACTCTGATAAACGCTTTAAGGAAACTGGGCACAGTAAGGACATAAGCCCTGTGAGAATTGCTTCAGCAGTTGGCCGCTGGGAGATGAGCACACTTTCCTATTTTGTAAACTTATAACGGAGACCTTACCCTCTTGCTTCAGAAGACACCGAGGACAAAGCGTAACTGGTGCTCCAACAGCACAGGTTGCTCAAGGGAGGCCCGGGGCCCTGGCCTGGATCCTATGGATTTTGATTTCAACCCTGGTCAGAAGAAGTATCTTGGTCTATGAGGTCGGGTATTTGCAACAGGAGTTGTAGTTTCCCCGCCAGCCGCTGTTACAACCATTGTGTGCTGTGCACTTCATGAAGTATAGCAGAGTTCCCTGAGTTTGAGCAGGAAGTTGGGGGGGGGGTCCTTATGGTGGGCGTTTCTTTCTATCAGTCAGCTGCTTGTTCACTAATTGCTCTCCCAGTCAGGGGAATTTTGGTGTTCTTTCTGCCATGGGTTCCCACCGAAGTCCAAGTTTAGTTACATCTGTTTAATTGGCTATGTTCTGAGAAGAGAGGCATGCAGAATGGCTTCTTTGTTGCTTTCCAGAATTCTAACTTTCACTGTTGGTTTTCAGTCCTGGGTGTTTGTTAGGATCTGAGACATTTGACCACCTTCCAGGGCTTGCCCCAGCCTCCAAGGGAGTCTCATTTGATTATTCTGGGGTCCCCTGGCACTGAGATGGCTCGGTGCATGAGGACATTTGCCCCTGAGCTTCATGTTTTGGGCTGGATCTCCAGGCAGAAGGAAGGAGCCTCCTTCAAGCTGTTTTCCCACTTCCACTCGCTGGCTGTGGCTTGCTCACCTCTCCCAGGAAATAAAGTGAAATAAAACAATGTTTCCAAGTAATATAGTCACTGTACAGTGAGGAAACATCAGCCAAGTGCTCCATGTCCCCCTGAACACTATGCAGGGTGCTGGTGCCCTGAGTCCCTCACGTGCTGACCAGGGAGACACAGTGGTCGCTCCTCTGCTACCTGGCTAAAGTGCACACCTTGAACTTAACGGTGGAGAAATATTAGGTGAGCCCAAATTGAGAGTTATTACAGCAACAGCAACAACACCAAACCAAAAAACAGATGGCTAATATTCTTAAAAAAATGTTAAGTTCATCCAGATATGGGGGTACACTGAGGAGCTGGAGGTACAAGGCTCACAAATTCCAGGCCAGCTTGAACCTTGCCTCCAGCAAAAGTGAAACCAAACTGTAAGCAGGGTATAGTAGCTCAGGCCTACGATTCCAGAACTTGGGAGGTGATGATGTCAGGAATTCAAGGTCAACCCAAGGATTGTGTAGCAAATTGGAGAGGAGCCTCGGCTAAATGAGACCCGGTATAAATAACCTCCACCACCCTCCTGCAACAACAAGAAAACCTAACCCTACAAAAGCCAACTAACTTAATAAACCCCAGACCTCATAGACTACCAAAGTTTAGCTGGGCAACTTCCAAGAAAAGTTAGCTACATAGGGAGTTCAAGGCCAGACTGAATTACAAAATGAGACCTTGCCTCAAAAACAAACCAAACAATAGAACTAAAAATCAAAATGTTATGGTTATGAAGACAAAAATTTGGAACAACGCTACCAATTTAGAGAAGGCTAAGGGGATTGAAGATAAGCTCAGAGGTAGAGCACTTTGTTAGAGTGTGCTTGGACTCAATCACCAGGACTCTGAAACCAAAAATCAGAGGAAAGAAGAAATACCCACTACTAAAAATAACCTTAAAAGAGACAAAACAGTTAAATACGATACAGAATCTTAGGTTGGAGCCTGCCTCAGTAAAAGGTGGTGGTGGTCCATGCCTTTGATTCCAGGACTTAGAAGACAGAGGCAGGCAGATCTCTGTGAGTTCCAGGCCAGTCTGATGTAATAGGGAGTTCAGCAAAGGCTACACACAGAGATACACTGTCAAAAAAGAAGAAGAAGGAGAAGAAGAAGAAAAGAAAAGAAAAAGGAAAAAAGCTTCCAGGTCATCCTAATGTATTATCAAAGTTAAGAACCACTTATTTAAATTTAAACTTGCTTAATAATCCTTTAAAAAGCTAACTTTTTATTTTCTGAAGATGCTGTTTATCCACACATCCAGCTATTCCTGTAATCGATAGATGGAGTTCAGGCTCCTTAGGACCATTCATAGTCCCTCAGCATGGCCCTGTGCTCCTTGGTCTGCAATCAATCCTGACTCACTTTTTATGTCCTGAAGGATCCCTGCCTTGCTGCTCAGCCTCCCAAATTCTTCATCCGAAGCCTTGTCTCCAATCCTGTCTTACAGTTGAAGTTTAGCATGATTGTTTCCATTAGAATCATCTTTGAATTCTGGTCGGTGCCGTGGTGTGGAGTGGAATTGGGAGCGTCAGGATCAGAGCTATTTGAATATAGGCTGGCTGTGAGGCATGCTCTGGGAGGCAGAGGCAGATGGGTCTCTATTAGCTCAAGGCAAGTCTATATCGTGAGTTTCAGGCTAGCCAGGGCTACATAATGAAACTCTGTTCAAAACATAGAAAGAAATTCCTGAATATGTATGTGTGTATCTAAAGGCTGGCTCCATCTACAGGGTCTGAGATAAGGGCTAACTTTGTGATGATGAGAGTGACACGGAAAGGTCGTAGTACTAGACTGCCTCTTCATTATTGTAGTTCAGTGGTCCCTAAAGGCATTTTGTAGGTTGTTGCTTGTGGTTTTATGGTTAAACTTGCTATCAATTTCCTGCATGGCCTTTAATATTATTTTTTGTGCTCACTCGACACCAAAACAGCAGGCATTTTAGAATGGAACGGAATGCTTGGGTCGTTAAGGAATCCTCCCAGCTGAGGTTTTTCTCCTTCCTTGAATACAGCTTAGTCAACAAGTGACCACTGCAAGGAGAATGCAACCAACTTTGAGAGAAGGGAGGGATGTCTGTTCCTAGGGCCAGAGGGCCCACCTCTGCTTAGACAACATGACAGCATAATTTCTAGGAAGTATAACTCCTTAATTGTTCCTAAATCCTGCGCCCTGCGTAGTAACTGACACAAGGTGTGTGTACATAAGTGAGTCAGCTCTCTCACAAGTCCTTCCTGACTCCTCCGCTCCTCAGGTCTGTGAACGTGAGGCCTAAGGGACAGGTGAGAAGGAAGTCAGATGCCAGCAGACATGGAAAGGGACAGGTGGGGTTGCCATTGTTCAAGGCCACAAGCACTGGCGTTGGAGTCTCCGTCTCTTTGTGATCGGTCCAGGAACTCTCCCGGGTTTTCTACTTCCTTATTGCGTTTTTCCTTGGAGCATCCCTTTTATGGTCCCAGAAAGGCTGTGCAAACACAAGTCTGTCAGCTTGTGACTTCTTATGTAGTCAGAGAATCTGGCCCTGCATTTTCCTAAGAAAGTAATGATTCGTAAACAGTAGGTTATGGAAGTGCCTTGAAATCGAGCTGGGGTAGGAAGCAGGCGCTCATGCGAAGATTGAACGGAAAACAGCTTATGTTGGCTGTGTTCAATCCGAAAGAAGAGGGGGGCGGTCAAAAGTCATTCTGAAAGATGCATTTTGTTGGGGAGATCTCAGAAAAATTTAAGACACCTTTTACCCAGATTGACTGAAGATGAAGTTAAATAATGGAGTTGGTCCATATCGGGCGCATTGCTTACCACCTTTGTCCTTGACTTTTTAGGTTGTAGAAATGGGCATGACTGCAGACTCTTTGGAGAGGATAGCAGCTTCTCATAAAGCCTTGGATAGCGAGTGCATGTAGCGAGTGCTGAGTGTGAGTGGTTGTGATTATGGGAACAGGCAAAGGAGCCAGCTTGGGTGTCGGGGTTAGGACGGTTGTTTGCAGCAGGGGCCTGGCAGGGAAGCTGGCGGCGAGATGCCCCAGGGAGGCAGACATTCCAGGTCTCACCAGGTAGTTCTAGGAAAATACCTTTGCAGCGGAAACAGTTGTAATCTCCTGGAGGTCTAGGCAAGAACCCTAAAATTATACACGTTTGTCAAGCTTTGATGCAGGCCTCAGGGAATGCCCTGTGACAGCCATTCATCTGACTAAGACAATTCCTTATTAAAGACCAGAGGCATTATTTTTTCATCTTTTGTACTGTCCTCATTTATAAGGACTGGAGAAGGCTCCAATAAGGAAATGAGAAGGTTTGGGCCTGGTATATGTGAGCTGAGGGAGTATGTGTTTTATTTGAACATAAAAAGGACTTCTTAAAGCTGGATCTCCCCATATAAACCCGATGGACACCCTGAGATGATGGCAGACTCCCTCGAGAAGCACTGAGGCAGAGTCACAACAGAGGGCAGCACGCTGGCCTTGGCTATGTGGCAGGTTAGATGGGGGCTTGTCACTTAAGACAAAGGAAAAGACCTGGGATTGAGATCCAGATGGCAAGAGAGAGGACAGGGCTGCCAAGGTGCTTCTGGGGGCCATCCCAGGCCAGGCACTTGCATAGCTTTCCTCTCTTACTGTCATTTTCTTACTCTGTGTTACAGATGAGAGATGAGGTGAAGGAGATCGAGGCTCTGCCCAGGGTCATCCAGCCGGAGCTACAGTGTCTTACCTCAAAGTCTGTCCTACTTCTCTACCAAATGGACGAATGAAAGGCAAAAAGGGGAGCAGGGAGGATTTATGTCCCTGGTGTCACAGGTTTAGAAAGGGTACTTGTGTTAAGTCAGATAGTGACTGCCCAGTGTCCACATCCCATTGGAACCTGGGGACATTTTATCTGCTTGAAGGATATTGCAGGTGCAATCAAGTCAGCATCTTGGGATAGAGATCTCTGGATATCTGTGTGCTCCAAAGAAGTTAAGAGGACCCTGGAGCAGAAACTTCCATTACATTCAGCTCTCAACCTCCAAAAGGATATTTTTTTATCCTGCTGATGCCTTGGTTTTGACATAGAGACTTTTTGAACTGTGATCCCTAGAACTGTAAGAACTGGGGAGCAAGTACCTGCAGTCTTGAGTTCCGGGAGTTTACAGATTGGCCTTTAGAAATGGATGGAAGGAGAGAGCCAAAGGTTGGAGAGCAAGTAGGTTTAGGTCCCAGGTGGAGAGGAGCATTGGGAATAGCTGTTCCCGCCTCTCATTTCATACTCTGTGTCCAGGATGCCGTAGGGATGCGTTCAGTGCACCTCAGGAGCATCTGCCAGGCCTCCGAGAATCATCTTTGGAGCACAGGGATGAGTCCAAAGGGCCAGAGGAAGGCGATGGCAGTTAGGTGACTTGAGTAAAAGCATGGAGGGGAGGTCTTTGTCCTTAGCATAAATGAGAGATCTTGTTAGTGTAGTCCATCACATGAATGTTGTGGAAGAAAGTGGTTCGTGGTTTGTTTTTTTTTTTTTTGTCAGATGAACTGACATGCTATGGTAACCTGGAAATCAATGTCCACTGGCTTCTGGACATGGTGGCATGGGATAAATTTCTGAAACCCTTGCTTGGGGCGCAGCCTGACTCCTGCATTGCTAAGCTGGGCAGCCCCAGTCTGCAGACAAGTGCCCCACATGTTGCTGAGGGATGGGCTTGCCGCTCAGGGTTGGTTCTTTGTTTCCTGGCCCTGGCATGCAGGGCTGTGTTGAAGCGCCTCCTGAGGGAGCAGTCCAGTTCCTCGATGCTTCATTGACTCCTCAGTCCTCCAGGAAACCACACCTTCTTTCCCCAGTCCTCCTAGATCCTGAAAGACTCACAAAACCATATGGGGCACTCGGTGAGGGGGAAATAAACTCCAATCAAACAAAACCCCGGCAGTGGGTGGAGGTGGGGCAGATGAGTAGGGCTCTGTTCTTAAAGGACTCAGCCTTTTCTCCCCTCCACCTACCTCCACCCTAATAGCTCATGGCTAAGCCCTCGGCTCTGGGCACAAAGAAACTGGTTTCCTAGCTCCTGCCGTGGTTTTGTCCCACCCACAGAGACAATAGGCCTATTTTTTTCAGTAGTCAAAAACCCTTGTGTCTGGCCCCTGAAATTGACCCTGAAGGAGTGCCAGAGCTCACGTCTTCCTGTTCTGCTCTTTTTTATGCCAGCTCAGTGTGCAGGCTTGTGGGGGGAGAGATAGGAGTCCCCGCCACTGTCCGGCCAAAGGGAAAGCTTGTGGGAATCCCAGACAGATGTGCACAGGAGAGTCGTTCAGGCTGTTAGCAGATGAAACAGGAGCTGTGGGCCAGGACCTGGCCCGACTGCATTCTGACCTTGAACAAGTAGATTTACCTCTTTAGACCTTAGCTGTGACTTCCAAAAACTGAGACTAAAGATGAACTCTGAACCCAGGGCTTAAATGCTTGACTGTCATTGTTATCTGTTCTTCAGTGAAATGTGCATGTCGTCCTGAATGTCAGGATTCACTCTCAGACAGTGCCAGTGTGCTGCCCGCTGGGGCACCTTTTAGGCGGACGGAATCTTTGGACAGGTCTCATTCTGGACCTCTTAGATTGGTCCTGCCGGATATGGAAATTCTTATTCCCACCATAAAGGAATTTGGACTCTTATGGGGGTGGAAGGAGGCTTTAAGTAGGAAGTGACCTGTTGATCTGCTTTTCTGGACGTTTCTGGTAGCTGTGTTCTACAGCGAGTCCATTTCAGAGACTCAGCTCTCAGCCAGGAGGATCAGAAGACATAAAGCATAGGGAAGGGTGAAAGCCATTTGGGAAGTGATGGGTCTTTGTGACTAAAGAAGAAAGAAGGGAAGGTGGCAGGGAAGGGGCTGAAGGTGGCTCTGAGCTGTGTCTGCTTTTTGCTCCGGGGCAGATTAAGTAAGGATGAGGGGTGGTAGGGGGGCTAGAGACTGCGGTGCCGAACTGAGTTTGCAGTTGTGTTTGATGAGGCTAGCTACCCGTGGGGCCACGCAGGCAGCCAGGAGATACTGAGATTCCCGAAGGCTCAGGGAGAAAAGCACGAGCACAGACGCTCGCTGGCTTTATGGGAACTGCAGGCCCGGCCTCCGTCACAATGCACATGGCTTTGTGCTTCTTTCTCGACCACTTCTGTAATAATTTAGAGTGATTTTTCAGGAATATGACCAGATATTCTTAGCTTGGCATCACATATAACTTACCAGGAAGTCTTGAGAAGCAGGGAGAAGAAGGGAGGGGGGAGGTACTCTAGAGGAAGATAACAGGAAAGGTGGGCAGATGAAAACACACACCATAAAATATTTTAACGTTCTTTATAAATCATAAAAAAGTCCAGGGTAAATATAAAAGTTCTGTTGAGAACACAGTGCCCATGGGTCGGGTCCAGGAAGGGCGTGGCTAGTAGGACAAAGGAAAGTCCCCGAGAAGGATGGTGCTGTGACCAGACCGACCGACTGGGAGGTCCTGGTGCTTGCTGCAGGGCTTACTCACTTCCTCGTGGGATGGCGCTCATAGATTCACATTACTGTGTTAAATAGTCAACAAGTGTTCCGTGCACAGCACATACCTGCTGGACAATGCCCTGCACCTCATAGTCTCGAGTGACCCTCCCAGTGGCAGATGGGCATTTGAATGGCCTCATTTTATAGAGGAGGGGAGTCATTTGCTGAGGCCTCACAGTTTGTGTGTTCTAGCCAGAACTTGAAGTTAGGCTGTCTGGGAGCCATAATCTCTCAACAGTTCTATACGATTTGAAAATTCTATATTTAATTGCTTTAAGATAGGACAGGTGGGGTGCAATGTTTTTTAGCAAGTGTGTGTGTGTGTGTGTGTGTGTGTGCGCGCGCGCACGCGCGCACACACATGAACACACACACACACATGCTGCCTGTTGACAGCCGGAAGACTGTGTGTGTGGGGGGGTGATGAGGTAGGACTGCTCCAAAAATGGGCCTTGTATAAGCTATGGGATATTTGAAAAGTTGAGATCTGTGGGTATTGCCTTGCAGTCGCTGAAAGGGCCCCTCAAAGGGGCCCTCAAACACTGCTCTCTGATTAACTGGTTGGCTGAGCTGGAGAAGGCAGTGGCTTCTGGGCTATTTAGGTCTCGTTCCTATGTGAAACCACCAAGAGGGCCAGCGCTTTTTCTGTCTGGGCTCCTGCAGGTGTCAGGAGGACTGAGTGGGTGACCTGCAGGCACTTCGAGATGGCATCTCCCATTTTTATTTCCCGCTCAGCCTTCATTCACTTCTCTCCTCCCCACTACACTCTCTCCTGCCCACTCCCCTTTATGGGTAGTTTCACTTCTCTACTACTTCCGGGGGGGGGACTTGCCATCTGTGAGTAGAACAGGTGTGGGGAGGGAGAGGAGCCTCCCTGTGGCTTGGTTCAGTGGTGGCTGCAGCCGTGGCTCCTTTCAGTGGGTCCTGCTGGCTCCTGGGCCCAGGTGTGGAGCGGCACAAGAACCTTAGCTGCCTCTCAGCACAGGCACTGCCAAGAGCAGCGGGTGGGGGACAGTGACACTGCCGCCAGAGATGCTGTCAGGGCTGCCACAGGCCGCGTCCCCAAGGTCCCTGGACAAGCAGCGCAGAAGAGCAGGGCCAGGGGTGGCGAGGCATCTTTTTCCTGCTCTCCGGTCCATGAGCAATTTAGAGGACAAGGAAGTTCTATTCTCTGCCTTGCCTCTGAGGACATTATTTAAGCAGCTTGTTTTCTGGGGTATTTACATATTCTTGCTTTAGGGGATCCAGAAGTAGAGGGACACCTGGTTTCATGTCAGCCGATCTGCCAAAGCCGTAACACAGTCGCTCGCCCTGTAGAAATGGTTGGGTCTGGGATCTGCTGGAGTGAATCCTTCCTGTCCATTTCTGATCTCTAGTTCACATTCTTGGGTTAGTTGTGTGTAGACCATGGTAAGTGCTGCACCATTGAGTGTTGCTTTTGTAACATGGGCAGATTGAGTCCTGTTAATATTTGTGGTTCTCTGAACAGCTCTGTCTCAGTGAACTGAAAATGACCCCTCTGGTGTGCTGATGTCTCTAGAGGTGGGTGGGGCTGCTGACCCTGAGCAAAGAAGTCATGATTGGGAGTTTCCCTCCCACTGTTGGAATTCCTGATGTTTGCTGACTTGCCTTCCTGAACTTGGACTTCCTCTACAACCCAGCCTGCTCAGTTTCTAGACTGGGCTGTGATTGCTTTTTAAGTTCTTGGCCATTTTCTGACTGTGTCACCGCCCCCCCGCTTTCCCCCCAAAGAAGCACCATGGCATGTTTAACATCTTTCTTTCCCATCGAGCTCCGTAAGAGATACCAGGCCCCTGGCGTTCATTCCCACAGAGAACGGCCGCTGTGCTCTTTGGGTTGGTTACTATTTTCTGGGGAGCTCTCATAACAAGCCCGTGAACCCACACAGCATCCTACACTCTTCTGTATCACAGCCACTTAGGAGTGCGAGTTGGGTGTCTGGGTGTATACTTGCTGGTCAGGGTCTGGGCGGGACCAGTGGCAGTAGAGGTGAGAAGGAAATGATTCAGGAGCTCTTTCTACATTTTTTGTGCAACTTCTGGTAGTTTGTGGGTGCCAGAGACTGAGGTTCAACTTTTCCTTAATCCAAACTGAAATCTACTTCGTTTCTCCTCGGGCATGTACTGTGAGAAGCACCAGGAAGGTGGAGTTGAAGTACCCCAAAACCTTCCTGAACACCCTGAAATCTCAGAACTGGGTATTGACTGTTTGAATCTCACTGCGTCTGTGTCTGGGAGTAGGTTGGAGAGGACTGACAGACACAGACGGAAGACTGGACAGCAGAAAAGGAGTCGGATGGGCTTGGACTTGGACTTTGTTTCTGTGTGACTCATATTTACACACACCATCTTTCCTTTCCTTTTCTTTTCTTTTCGTTTTTCAGGTTTTTTTTGTTTTGTTTTGTTTGTTTTCGAGACAGGGTTTCTCTGTGTAGCCCTGGCTGTCCTGGAACTCACTCTGTAGACCAGGCTGGCCTACAGATTCACAGAGCTCTACTTGCCTCTGCCTCCCCAGTGCTGGGATTAAAGGTGTGCGCCCCCACCATCAAGCCTAGGCATACCCATCTTAAAGAAATAGTTTTACTTGGGGCTGGAGACAGGACTCAGTAATTTCCCTTCCCCTCTTCCTCCATTTCCTCTCTTGTTTTTAGTGCTGGAGGTTGAGCCCAGGGCCTGAAATATGTTAAGCATTTGCTCAATCATTGAGCTTCTTGCAGCTCCTACCCCGTCCTCTCATAAGACTTTTGAGATCCGAGTCTTGGCCAAGAAAGAAAAGCAAACTCATCTCACTCCCTGGTGAGTTTGGATGGAAACTGGCAATCAGACCAGATTCAGCACCTGTGGGCACCGGCTCTTTATAAAGAGTTACACATGGGGTGGCACTCACAGTTCTGTTGTCCCCGTCACCATCTTTACACATCAGTCTGAGTATCACCATTGTGTGGACAGCTGTACACATTTTATTAGCAGGTTTATTCAAAAAATAAATATGTAAAACTCTGTGGGGGAGGAAAGAGTTGAGTGTGGTGAGTGTGTGTGACCTCAGCGCTCAGGAGGCTGAGCCAGGAGAATCCTCATTGAAGGCCGGCCTGAGCTGCATAGACCCTGCTTCAAACAGGCAGAGTTTCACTGATATTTGTCTCACCCATACCACAAAGCATGTGCCAAATCTTCAAATGAAACAAGGATCTTGTCTTCAGGAGATAATTGTTCTTCTTGTCTGTTTTCTTTGTGTGCATACATTTCCATGTGTACATGTGTGTTGGGGTCAGGTACCTGTGTACATGTATGAGTCTGCATGTGGGGGCCGTAGGTCAACAGTGGTGTGTTCCTCACTTGCTTTCCGTCTTGTGTTTTGAGATGAGGCCCCTTAATAACATGGGGCTCATGGGTCCAGCTAAACTGACTGGAAAGCAAGCCTCAGGCTCTTCTCGTCTCGTCGTTGCCCAGCACTGAGATATAGACAGGAGCTCTGGCTCATCCATCCATTCGTTTGTTTAGTCTTTACATGAACACTGGGGACTTCTCGCAGATCTGTAGGAACCACAGCCCTAACCTCTCATCTGTCTCTTCATGACCTTGGCCCTGTGGGCCAGCTCTGTAGGAATTCTAGTTCATTTTTGCTAGGTCTTTGGGGGTCCTCAGAACCAGAGATGGGATCAGACTGTGCAGCAGAGGACAGGTGAGAGTGGGACAGGAGGGTGGCAGTGACACTTTCTGACTCTCAAGAGTGCAGTGACCGTGGGAAGCCAGGAGCCTGGGCTCCTTAGGAAAGGCTGTGAGGGAGCAGGAGAAGAGTGATGCCCAAGACGCCCCCTCAGCTTGTTCCTCAAGTCCTCTGTGTATAAGAATCTGGCCTTGCCAGAGGTGGTGGCCACTACACGCCTTTAATTCCAGCAGTTGGGAGGTAGATCTCTGTTAGTTCAAGGCCAGTCTGGTCTACATAGAAAGTTCCAACCAGGGGTTAAATCTCTGAGACTGTGTAAAAAATGAGTTTTATTTTATTTTTTATTATAGTGTGTGTGTGTGTGTGCGCGCGCGTGCGCGCGTGCGTGTATGTGTGTATGTGTGTGTGTGTGCGCGCGCGCGTGCGTGTATGTGTGTGTGTGTGCGTGCGTGTATGTGTGTGTGTGTGCGTGCGTGTATGTGTGTATGTGTGTGTGTGTGTGTATGTGTGTGTGTGTGCGTGCGTGTATGTGTGTGTGTATGTGTGTGTGTGTGTGCGCGCGTGCGTGTATGTGTGTATGTGTGTGTGTGTGTGCGCGTGCGTGTATGTGTGTATGTGTGTGTGTGCGTGTGCGTGTATGTGTGTATGTGTGTGTGTGCGCGCGTGCGTGTATGTGTGTGTGTGTGTGTGTGTGTGTGTGTGTGTGCATGTGCGTGTATGTGTGTATGTACCATAATGCAAATGTGGAGGTCAGTGGACAACTTTTAGGAGCTAAAAGATGACTCAGTGAGTAAGGTGCTTGCTGCCAAGTCTGATGACTTGATTTGATCCCTGAGACTCATGAGGAAGAATAGAACTGACTCCTGCAAGTTGTCCTTTGACTTCTATACCTGGACTATGGCATAAATACAAACAAACATACATACATATACAGACAAAGTTAATAACTAATAATATATAAAAATGCATGAACAAGGAAAAGTAGCTAATGGGGACATATAGAACTATTTGGACCTTGAAAAGAGTTTTCTATGAAACTACCATCTCTTTACCTTCTTTGAGCTTGCATGACAAGTGGTTGTTCAGGGTGGGAAAGAGAAAGATTTGTGAGAGAAGGCCTAGTGCCAAGGCTTTGTGTGATGTCCTGACGCTAAGCCCGCTCTACCACACCCAGGTGCCAAGAAGCATAGCTGAAGATTTTTCCTCCTTACAGCTTTATAACGCTGTTTTGTGACTTCATCCTTCTTTTTGCTTCCTTAGATACTATTTAGTCAGCTGTCCCTTAGGTAAAATGAAGAAGGGTGGAGTGTGTAAAAACTTCCTGGTCCTCATATTCTTGGCCTTGTTGTGAGTCCTTCCAGTTCCTGTGTCTCTAGGGTGGTTCAGGGAACTAGTTCTAACCCACGTCTGTCATGACCCTTTGACCAGTGCAATTGCTCCCTAAGTAAGGCTTGGCCTGGGAA
Organism: Tokudaia tokunoshimensis; assembly: GCA_036184795.1. Taxonomy (NCBI): domain Eukaryota; kingdom Metazoa; phylum Chordata; class Mammalia; order Rodentia; family Muridae; genus Tokudaia; species Tokudaia tokunoshimensis. The sequence continues at coordinate 13,073,112 of BTHU01000001.1, read as the reverse complement.
AGGTAGGGATTCCAAGTGCTGGGTATTATGGGCTTTTAGCGTCAGGTGCACTGCTCTTGGATTTAATCCCACTTAGTATTTCATTAGCTGTGGACAGTTGGTATGAGCTCTCAGAGCCTCAGTTCCAGCCTCTGTGAATGAGGAGGAGACCCCAACCAGTTCTGACAGCAGGCACTCGACACTCACTGAGTGCATCCTCAGCACCTCGAGACCTTAGTGATGCCGTTTTCCATGTAGAGAAGCTATAAGTAGTGTGGCCACTGTGGCTGTAACTCATGAATGTTGGAGTTGGGATAATGACCAGGCCTAGCCCACCCGAGAGCCTGTGTCTCTAACTGCTCGGGTAGCGTAGCCCATGGCAGTGTAACAGCGAGTAACAGAGAAAAAAAGGCTTAAAGCACCAGGAGTGGGGCTTCTGAGACAGCAGTCACTCATTAATGGCAGTGTGACCACCAGAAAAGAGAGGCGTGGCTTCCCGGAGTGCTTGGCTCTGGCCTTGTGTGGAAGATGCTGCCCAGAGACAGAGTGAGGTGGGAGTGAGATGGCTCTTTCCACTAGCCTGGGGTTTGCAAGGTGTCAGGGTTTCTCCTAATCCTGTTCTGTCGGACAGGCTTATTGGTGAACATCTTGATCCCAAAGTTGCCTGACAGGTTCTGAAATGAAAACATGGGCCACTGCGACCGAGTGGCCTTAGGGAGGGGCTCCTACTCCAAACCAGTTGCTCAAGAACCACTTTCTGGGATTTCCTTCCCAGAGGGATTCTGGTCTTTTACTTCCTAACATCTTGATGCTTCGTGTGAGACAAGCCCTTAGGGATGAGCAGAGCACAGTGAGGCTACTATTTGACGAGATGTAAGGTTGGAGGGAACACTGCAGGGAGGAGGGGTGAACCCGCACATCGGGTTCAGAGGAAGCTAGCATTAAGCTGCTTGTTTCCCTTGCCATGTGTGCTTTGGCTCTCTGCCCTGCTGGGTGAACAGTGTGTCCAGTGACCCATCTGAGGCTGCTGCCCGATCCAAGGCACTGACCAGGCTACAGCTGCCTGGACTCCGATCGCTTACCCCCAGCTTTCAGCTGTGTGACTTTGGCAGGCTTCTCACCTTTTCTGAGCCTCAGTTCTCACTTCAGAGGAATCTGTAAGGATCGAATACAATGAAAGGCCCAAAGCTCCTAGTGTGGCGTCTTCCATACCGCGTGCCCAGTGAATACCTACACCTAGTGTGGTGTCTTCCATTCCGCGTGCCCAGTGAACACCTACAGTCCCGGGTTGGTGCCGATACAAGCTACAATCCCTTCACTTTAGCAAGTTCTGATCTAGAAAGGGTGAAACCAACATGTCAAGCAGAGTCTACCCAGCACAGTCCTGTCACAGGCAGTGAGAGCTTGGACTTTGGCGATGGAGAGCTGCTTTATATGCCCAGCTAGTCCAGGACCACTTTCTGACCAAGAGATCATGCTCACATGCAAAACTGGGCAAGCACTCCAGGGTGTCTGAACGAGGCCAGTATGTAGGGTGAGGTCAGTTTGTAAAGGACACCATGCTAAGGGGCTTGGGATCAAAAGGTTATTTTAATTTTTAAAATTATTCTTATTCCACATTGGTGTTCTGCCTGCTTGCATGTGTGAGGGTGTCAGGTTCTCTGGAACTGGGACTACAGACAGTTGGGAGCTGTCTTGTGGGTGCTGGGAATTGAACCTGGGTCCTTAGGAAGAGCATCCAGTGCTCTTAACCTCTAAGCCATCTCTCTAGCCCTGGACCAGAAGGTTTTTCAGAGGGAGTGTTACCTTGATTTGGTGACTTTATTCTGACACTCAATTATAAAGTAAGAAGTTTGAGTTGTGTGGTTATTGGAGAGGATTTCCATGCTGATAAAATCTTGATTATAAAATGCAGAGTTTTTTTTTTTTGAGTCAAAGTCTTACTATAAAGCCCTGGTGGGCCTGGGCTAGGTATACATAAGCCCTATGTATACCAGGCTGCCTCTAAGCTGACAGAGGTCCTTCTGCCTGTCTATCAACATTGGGACTTAAAGGCATGCACCACCATGTTCAACCAAAAAACACGGGAATTTTTATCTTACTAATAAAGAATGAATTTAAGAGGAAGCTGGAGGTAGAGGTATCATTTGAGAGCCTTGAAGTTTTATTTTCTGTTGTAAGAGAGCTCTATGTGTGTGCAAGGGAGGCTGTGATCTGATATTTCTTTTATCAGCTTGAATTGTGTAATATACCTTTCCAGGGGACATGACCTTGGGGCATCTGGAGAGATGGGGACATAAGTGAACTGTTTAGGAAAGGGGTGGTTTTTTATTATTGTTTTGTTTTTGGGGTTTAAAACCAAATATTTAGCCAGGCAGTGGTGGCGCATACCTTTGAACCTAGCACTTGGGAGGCAGAGGCAGGCGGATTTCTGAGTTTGAGGCCAGCCTGATCTACAGAGTGAGTTCCAGAACAGCCAGGGCTACACAGAGAAACCCTGTCTCCAAAAACCAAAACCAAACCAAACCAAACCAAAAAAATTTTAAAAAAAGCAAATAAACCAAATATTTAATATTTTCATTAAATTGTTTCAATACAATTTCAAACAAATGCCAACCAGAGACAATGTCCAAAAACTCTGAAGAAGCAAGCTTCCAGATAAGGAACGAGGCGACTATCTTCTATTCCAGACACAGTACTTCCGTCCATAATGGCGCCAGTCGTCCAGCCTTATCCAGATTATCGGCCTTTTACCACATCATCAATTTTCAGGGCGCTCCACAGTTTCAGTTGCTGGGGTCAAAGCACTGACTGACACCCAGAGGCTGAACAACCATTTCCTCCAAAATGATGGAGGTCCCAGACTTTCGGACATGGTTTTTTTTTTCTGTTTTTTTTCTCCTTGGGTGTGGCGGTTTCTTAGTTCTCTTACTGTAGAAACGGAATTCAGGCCAGCATTTTCAGCTAGTGTAGATGGAATGACTTCCATAGCGTCTGTGAGAGCACTGACATAGTAGGATTGCATATTGGTGGATAACTCGGTGCTCCAGAGCACTCAGTGAGGCTGAGGGCCAGCACTATGCCTGGAGGACCACCTCCTGCAACAAGAGCTCCCTTCTTATCATCAGGTAACATGGAGGGCGTCATGAATGGAGCGTTCAACTTCTTCAGTCACCAGTTGGTTAGAACCATGTACGACAGTTGTAACCGTTTTGCCTGGACTTGCACAGCCTGTGAATCTTGAATAGTTTTCCAGACCCATTTAAACTGACTTCCTCTGCTAACTCAGCAGAGCCCAGCATGTCAGCAGTGAACTGGTCAATGTGAGCAACTGGTTTGCTTCCAGTTGTCTTACAGATGAATTCAGTGTCTTCTCTTTCAATGTCCTTAACCACCATAATCTTCGTCTTTTTTTTTTTAGATTTATTCATTTATTATACAGTTACACTGTAGCTGTCTTCAGACACTCCAGAAGAGGGCATTAGATCTCATTACGGATGGTTGTGAACCACCATGTGGTTGCTGGGATTTGAACTCAGGACCTTCAGAAGAGCAGTTGGTGCTCTTAACTGCTGAGCCATCTCTCCAGCCCCATAATCTTCGTTTTATTTAGAAAATGCAATGCAAGATCTCTAAGCGCACCTCTTAGGATAGACCTCTGTACGAGAAGGACGTGCTTCACCAAATTTAAAATAAAGGCTCCCTCTTCTCCAATCACTCCATCCATCTGGGCAAAGTCAGGTACTGCTGTTTGATTATCCGTATCTGTTTTAGGAGCAGATAAGCAAAACTGAATAAGCCCAATCTTAGAGTCTTCAACTTCTGTTATGCCAGAATTTGTCACTTTCTGCATGAGATGGAGGCCCCCCACCAGCTCACAGTAATCTAAGCCTCTGGATGGTTTCAGTGTCTCTGAGATCCACAGTGGTGGCTGTGGCTGGGCCTCGCTTTCGTCACCGCATTGACACTCACTGGAGAGAGTGGACTTGAATGCTGAGAGACAGCCTTTGAATCCAGTGAAGTGACTGCGCTATTTAACAAAGTTTCTCTGTCGCTCAGTTGCACAGGTTGAGACATGTCAGTAAGGATTTCCAGACCCTTTTCCAAAGCTTTCTGGAATGACTTGGAAGTGATGGTTGGATGTATGCCTTTCTGCAGAAGTTTGGTGCAGGAGTCTAAGAGAGAGCCGCAATGATGACAACCGATGTGATGTCATCCCCTGCTTCTGTAGCTTGAGCTTTAGACAGTCCCACCAGCATTCTGGCTGCTGGGTGCAATGCTTGCATTTGTTTCAGAATGGTGGCACCATCATTTGTAATGGTCATTGTTGGAACTAGGATCTCTGAAACCTGTGACATAACATAGGCAACAGTGTGACCTATACACCTGTTGCCAAGGCAACAGCCACCATATTCCCAGAATCCATTGGATTCACCTTTACCTGCGAACACGGCACCATCTGTGTATATATAAGAGAAGCACCCCTCCCTTCTCTTTCCACTGTCACCTTTGCTCTTTCCCCTCTCAATAAACCTCACGTGGAACTGTTTGGCCTGGTGTGGTCTTTCTGGAGCTGCTGCTGCCCCCTGACCCCAACAGTCACATTGCCTTTTCCATCTTGAAACATTTTGTCCATTCCTTTAAATCCAAGGCTTGTTCTAATGACATCAGCAACCGCTTTGGCAGTGGGATTGTCAAGTAGATCTGGGCTGTCTTGTCGCAGTCCTGGTAGGAGACTTTTCTGCAGCTGTCGGGCCCTGTCTCGTGTGCTCCACTTAGGGAAGTTATGTTCTCCCACATGGCGACCTTGGTGGTGTTTGCACGGGTTCAGGAGGACCAATGGACACAGATTCCGGCCTTCTGGGGAGTAACAGTCTCCCTGGCGCCTCCTCCACGAACCTTCCTTCTCTCTCTCTCTCTCTCTCTCTCCATATATGTATATGTATACACACACACACAAAGACACACACACGCACATGAGTGCTTTGCCTGCATGTGTACCTTGTGCATACTTGGTGCCTTTGGAGGTCAGAAGGACACAACGGACCCTTGGAACTGGAGTTACAGATGGTTGTGAGCCACAATGTGGACACTGAGACCTGAGCTTGGAACCTCTGTGAGAGCGGCCAGTGTGTTTAACCACCCAGTCATTTCTCCAGCTCCAGGAAAGGAACGGCTACTGGATGAACTCCAGTTTTACATCATTCTTGTTTTTCATTTGTCCAAAAGGGCAAAGATAACTGTGGTCTCTTACTGCTTCTCTGTAGATACAGGATTTGTCAATGTCTCATGAATATGAGGTGTTATCTGGACAGGTCCCCCAGTCCTAAGCTCAAGAAATGAATCCTCCTGTCTCTGACTCCTAAGTAGGTGTGGCCACAGCTGCACACCCCTGGCTGCAAATTCTTCTTGTAGTTTCCCAACTTGCAAAATCATCTTGCAAGAATTATCTGAATCTTACCAGAGCTTTTGAAGGCAGCAAGGCAAGTGCTTGTCTGGGGAGGAGAAGCTGTCTTTCCGAGTCCTCCAGATGGAACTTTTACTGCGAGCGTCGTTAGTGTTTCCTTCCTCCCAGTGAGGAGGTGGGTGCTCACTCCGACAGATCAGCTCATTGGTGCACATTGGCTAAGTGCTCAGGGGCTCTGTGAACGGAAGTCCATGGAAGGCAGATGGACAGACAGTCAAGAAAAAGTGTGAGTTTGCAGATGGATTATTATGGAAAATTGTAAAGCAGGAAAAAATGGGTTTCTTCATCCCATCACCTGGACACATAGACACGGCTTAGCTTTGTTGATAGTTCTTCAAATTATAGTTTAATTGTATTATTTCATTCTGAAGGACACAGTCTAAACTGTATCTTAAGACTTCCATTTCTTCTCAAGAATCTTTTTAAGATGGTGGGACTATACTGTGGAGATTGACATGATATATATATACATGATATATATATATATATATATATATATATATATATATATATATATATATATATTGGATATGGTCTCTAGAGGTTTTCTCTAGATCATGAGCTTTTCTTTATCTTTTTTAATTGAAAATTTAAGACATATATCGACATGGCAGTGGTGGCAAACACCTTTAGTCCCAGCACTGAGAAGGCAGAGGCAGGTGGATCTCTGAGTTCGAGGCCAGCCTGGTCTACAGAGTGAGTTCCAGGACAGCCAGGGCTACACAGAGAAACCCTGTCTGGAAAACCAACAACAAAAGACATCACAGAGTAACTGGTTCATTATGGATTATAATGCGTTGGTGTCATTGGACTTCGTTCTAAGTTGCTCCTGTTCTTCAGTCCCCTCCCCCACCTGGCTGCTTCCTTTCCTCCCCCAGTCCCCCTTCTGCTTTCTTACTTGGATGCCCTCACTTCCTTTCTTTCTCTTCCTTAAGATCTCTTCCTCCTGATCACACGATCCCCTCTCTAGTTCATTGCTTACACACACATCATTTTAGATCTGGGCTCTGTTTGAGAGAGATGGCACACAACATCTGTCTTTCTGAGTCTGGCTCATTTCATTTTTCTTCATGGCTGACTAATGTTCCATTGCGTGAATGCACCACAGACAGTTTCTTTATCTGTGCATCTGTGAAGGAGCATTTAGGCTGTTTCCATTTCCTGGATACTGTGACCAGTACAGCAGCAATCATATATGCGCCTGCATCTCAGTTGACCGGAGTCTCTCAGGCAAAGGGCCAAGAGTGGGAAAACTCTGTCACAAGGGTGCTCTGACTTTAGCTTTCTGAGACATCTTCCTACTGATGTACAAATGGTGTTCGGGTTTACACTCCCGTGCCCCCTTTCCCGCATCCTCCCAGGAGGATACACTGATGTCCTTAGCTTTGTTGGAGACGGTCGTTTTGACACAGGATATGGACTCTCAGAGCAGCTTTCCTGTGCACTTACCCCATGGCCTGTGGCTGAGGATGTTACACCTTTTCAGGAATTATTTTGGCATTTATGGTTTCTTTCTGACAATCATCTTTTCAGGTCTTTAGCTCACTTATTGATAGGATAATTTTTGGTGAGTTTAATCAGTCTCTCTCTCTCTCTCTCTCTCAGATGGGGAGATACCATTTATATTGTGTCCTTTAATCAACTGTAGCTCAGGCTGGCTTCAAATCCACCATGTCAAGGATAACCTCAAACTTCTGATCTTCTTGGCCCTGCCTTCCAAGTACTGGAACGTCAGCTGTGCACCAGTCATGCTGAGCCCTGGGGTCCTGGGGATCCCCACACGCTAAGCAAGAGCTCTCCAACTGAGCTACTGCTCTAGGCCCCACAGTTGCTTACGAGGGTAAGTTTCTCGTGTGAAGTTGGCAAATGAGTTCCCTCTTCCTCTGAGTTTTTTGCTCACTCTGCTGGTGGTTTCCTTTGCTGGACATTGCTGTTTTATTTCATGCAATCCTGTTTGCCATGTTTGGAGATTTAAAAAATGTTATTTAAACCTCTTTTCATCACCACTATTATATATACACAGGTATTTTGCCTGCTTGTATCTCTGTACACCATGTGTGTAGAGTGTCCTCAGAGGCCAGAAGTGAATCTTGGATTCCCTAGAACTGAAGTTACAGGTGGCTGTGAGCGGCCATGTGGGTGCTGGCAGCTGAACCTGGGTCCTCTGGAACAGAAGGCTCTGAGCTGCTGAGCCATCTCCCCAGCCCAACAATATTCTTCTGTAAGATTTCACACAGCCCTGTTCAGTTTCTCCAACTGGTATGTAGACATATCCTCCTTTTTTTGTCTTCCAAGACAAAAAAACACACTTCTGCTCGTTTTGAGATAGGGTCTTGCTGTGCAGCTCAGGCTGTCCTCAAGTTTGTCATCCTCCTGCCTCAGTCTACCGAGTATTGATATTACAGCTGTGAGATAGCATACCCATGGTCTTTGACGTTCTCAGCAATACCGCTCTGCACAGCACACAGTGAATGATGCAGGTGGGGATTGGCCACATGCTGGGCATCGTGGTGTGTCTGCAAGTCCTGCATCAGATCCACACCCAGCCTGGTGTCCTGCCATTTGTGTTTGCTTTCCTGAGGGAATCTGGGCACGCCACAGCCCTCGCATGCCCAGAGAGCTACTGGGAGCTAAGGGATGCTGGGAGGGGGAGATCACACTGGCTTTGTGAGTGAGATAGTCTCATGAGGTCAGCCATGGAGCCTCTTACTTTTGCTATCACAGGATACTCCAAGAGTTCCAGATTCTGAGCCGGGTGTGGTGGTCTCTGCCTGTGATCCCAGCATGCTCGACGACGAAGCTGGAACATTGCCTCCAGCTCCAGATAAGCCTGGGCCACAGAGTGATACTTCGTCTCAAAATCCAAACCCAACAGAATGAGCCAGGAATGGTGGGCCATGTCGGTAGCCTCTGCACTTGGGAAGCGGATGCAGAAAGACCAGGAGTTCAACCTCATCCTTAGCCTCGAAAACACTTGGACTACAGGAGCCCCTGAATCAGAAACAGTTCCAGATTTTGGAGTTTTGTTGACAATCTGGGTTGTTTCCAGTTTTTTCTCTCTGATAAGTGTTGCTGTGATGAACATGTGATTGTCTTAGGTTTATATCTCATTTCTAGTTATTTCCCCAAGGCTATGGTTGAAAGCTAGCAAGTCATTTGCTGGAAATAGTTACCTGCTCTCTAGGATAATTTCCAATCATTCCCAAAATTCGTTAAAATGACATAAATTCCCACTGGTAGAGGGGAAGAGAAAGGATTTTGTAGTGGGCAATGAGCTGGCTATTGTTTTAGTAAGGGTAAGTGTAATGGATACCTTAGTTTGTGTATATGTGTGTGTGTGTGTCTGTGTGTCTATGCATGTACATATGTGTACACCTATGGTGCTGGAATGCACGTGGGGTCTCTCAGGTACCAGGCAAGCGCTCTGGCACTGAGCTGCATCCCCAGCTCATGACAAGCAAGACCTGGGAAAGACAGAACTTGTTTTGGAGCCTGGCCCAGATGTTATCTTCAGTGGAAAACAGTAAGATCCTTCGAGGGAATGTAGCTCACTGTTAAAGCACTAGCCGAGAATGTGAAAGGCCCTGGGCTTCATGGCTTACACCTAAAAAACGGAGGAGGAGTTGGAGAAGGAGGGAAGAAAAGGTTCCCTAAAGGTGGAACCAGCTCTGACAAAGGTAAATGTATGTAGCATAAACTTTTAGCTACTCCACTTTAAACTCCTGGTGGGTTGTGCTCCTCCAGTGGCCCGCCCGGCAGCTCCCTGGATCCCTGAATGAAAGGCACGCACACACATTAGCTTATTTTTAAAATATGCTGTCTAGCTCAATGGCTGCGCAGTTCTAATTCCCTGCCTGCTACTGCAGGGAATGGGGAAGTGACCAGTGGCCACTTATCCGACTCCTCACGTGGCTCATGGCTCTCTCCTGTGACTCTAAATCTCTGAGTCCTCCCCCTGTGTCCTAGCCTGCACAACTCTAAGGGCCCCGCCCTGCCTCCCTTTGCCCAGCCATTGGCTGCTGGCGTCTTTATCGATCAAAAACCAACTGGGGACAACTGGGGACAATTTGGCTGCCTCTGGTGGGAGGGAAGCATGCTTATACAGGGTTTCTTGATGGTGGTTGTGAGGCAAAGTTTTCCAGGGTGGGGATTGGTGGGATTTCATATCCTGAGTTTTGGGTGAACTCAGGGCTTGGTGGGTTTTCGAGCCAGCACGTCTGGAGGGGCTGGGTCCAGCTGTTATGACTGTCAGGTTAGTAGCTTTTACAGAATTAGGATTTTACCGTTTTACTCCTGTTAAGTTTTAGCCTTAAAATTATAATTTTTGAGCTGAAACTCTCTTAGTATCAAAATAAAACTAAATCATTGAGTCCATAGAGACTGGGAATTTTATAAAATCATAAATGCAGTCCACAGAGAGATTGGGAGCCTTATTTTCCGCATCCTTTCCTAGTACACCACTACAGAGCATCACAGTGTCTTATATGACTCATTTTATCTAAATAGCTAAAGTTTAGTGAAGTTAGAAAAGACCAAGACTCTATACATATATCTTCAAGTCAGTTACTGTTAACCTAAGTAGACTTTATTTATCAAATGTATTTCATTTATTAAACACATGCTGTTTTTAATCTAAAAGTTTTAGGATAAAAATCATCATATAGAAATCCATCCTAATCTAAAGTATCTCAGAGACCTGTTGTCTCAAAAGGAGATAGCAAGAGTTGATTTTAAGAGTTGATGTTTATAAGAGTTTCATATAAACATGCAATAGGAAATTAAGATTACCTGTGTATAGGTTTGTTTTATTTAACTATTAATCTTTTTGTTACAAGTTTTAGGTTAACCTTTTTGCTTGGAATTTTACATGTCTCTCTCCCCACCTCCAGTAGTCTTACATATCCCGAGAGAGAGTTTACATTTCAGCAAGAACTTTGAATATCCATGCCTGGAATATAGCAACATTGTTTTGTAAATAAGAACCAAGAGAGAGGGAGAGAACAAGCCTTAGAGCTAGATATCTGTCATTACCATCAGCCATCTTAGTTTTTATATACATTTTTTGATTAAATAATTAAATAACATGAGAAATGACAGTAACAAAGAAATGTACCATTTATTGTGTGAAATGTTTCCTAAGGGAATGTTAGATAGTATCTAGAGACTTTACCCACTTGTTGCATAGGTGGAGCCCCTCCTTATTTTTAGTATTTAAGCTGCATACCCTAGACCCTAGAAAACTTGGAGGCCTATTGCAGTTAGGGCTGACTAGTGAGGAGTGACTGAGTGCTTAGGTGAAGACTTAGTGCGCCTGCCCATCTCATTCTTTGAAGTAATTCTAACTTTTAACAAGTCCAGCTTAGGTTATTTTAAACAGGCATGTCTGGAGTTACTGATAGAGAGATTTGTGGGGTTTTTTGTTTTGTTTTGTTTTTGTTTTTTCAAGAGAAGGTCTCTTTGTGTAGCCCTGGCTGTTCTGAGCTCACTCTGTAGACCAGGCTGGCCTCGAACTTCCAGAGATCTGCCTTTCTTTGCCTCCTGAGCGCTCTGACTAAAGGCATGTACCACCGCTGCTTGGATATTATAGAGAGATTTCAAATGGTTTGTTTGTGTCTGCAAATGGAGGTGGACAACCTAAAAAGTTTAGTATTTTTTCTTAGTTTCATTAAGTTGCAGAATAATATCTGTAACCTATAGACCGTTAAACAGAAAACTATGAAAACCAGACATCTACAGGAACTCAGAAAATATTGGCATTATGTTCTTTTTGTTTTCTTTATGGATTTTGTTTTACAGATTTTTAACCACATGCAATAAGCTTATAAATCTGAAAGCACAGAAAGTTTGCATTTAATTATTTAAATCACACAATGTCTTTTCTTGGGCCATTTTATTTTCTCTCTTGGTCCTAGAGTCAGATGACCTTCTCTGTGACTCCTGGGAAAAGAGCATAGACTCATTGCAATTATAGTTAAAGATTTATTGATTAGTTGCTAGCAGAATAAATAATCTGCCAAATTTGAGATTGCCGTGAGAAAGGGGTTGAGGGAAGGATTTTAAAGGGGAAAACCAACAAGAAGACCTTTAACATCTATACAAGCAAGCAAACGCTGGTCTGCTTTGTCAAATTAAGTGGTGAATGCAACTCAGAACAATCTCTGGGTGTCTGCATAAGCAAGTTACAGAAGCTAAAAAATCATTTAGTCATATCATGACAAGTAGATAGCCATGCTGTACATTTTGGGGCGAGGATCACAGAGTCAGGGTGACTGGGAACTTATCTTCCAGGGACTGGAGTCAGAGACAAATGGCTAATGGGTACTGAGATGGATGCCTAGCATAAAATGGAGTTTCTTTAGGCATCACAATACAAGTGAAGAGTAGTCAACTAAGGAGCAAATCTGTAGTGTTCCATGTGGGATAAGGAAGGTGTGAGGGTCTTCTTACCAGGGAGGGACAATGTAGTTCCTGTTTCTGCCCATTTCTACACCCACCCTTCTGCTTTGAACCAAAGAGGGCTTGTGGATGCAGTTACCTAGGAAAGCTTCCATTGGGGATGTGGCCTCCTCAAGCTACTGTCAATATTGTAGTCTTCCTCGATCCTGTATAAAATTAACCTAAGGAAATCAACATAATAAAGTATGAAGTATATGAGGGGTCCCATCAGATTCCTTTCACACATACACCTTACCCAGGTAAATCTGGCTATCCTAAAATAGTTTCCTAGGAATAAATGTATCTAATAATACGTTTGTAATTTTTATTATGACTATAATTTTTTATTACATTTGTTTACTTGTATGTAGAGATCAGAGGAGAGACAATCCCCCAGAGTTGATTCTTTTCCTTTACCAAGTAGGTCCCAGGGATCAAACTCAGGTCAGACTTGGTGGCGATTACCTTTATTCTGTGAGCCACCACGCAGACCTTGTCCATTTATTTAAATTCCCCTGTCAGTATCTGTATTGGTTTGTATATGCTTGAAAACCGTCACAGTATCCAAAGTGTTTGATCATGTATCATGTAGGCTTACCAGTCTGAGACCTATATATAATAAAGCCAATTTCATTGATTACAATTATGCCTGGGTGCCTAATATTTCATATTTATTGTTCTTCTTGAGTTGTGGCTGTAGCTCCAAGCGCGGGGGAACTCTGAGTTCTTTCTGGGCTCCAGCTGTGAGACACAGCTTTCACCACACATAGCCCAGACTGGGAGGAAGTCTGCTTTGCTTCATGAGACTTTGACCTTTAAACAAATCATGCCCAGGCTGCCATTTGGGGGCACTCTCTCCAGCATTCAGTTCTGCTTTGTGAACCCCTCCTGCCACTTTTTTCACAGCAAAGGGCTCCTCAGCTCCAGAGCTGAGAGTGTAGCCTGACTTATCTTGTCAGTGATAACTTGGGGGAAATGAGTAGAGGGAATTTCTGAGAGGTCTGAGTTTCCTGCTGTGGCCAGGAAGTTAGTTAATGATCTCCCAGGGGTCATGTTCCATGCTTGGTCTAGAGGCCCAGGCCTCAGGGAATGTCCTTTCAGAGGAACTTGCCTTTGACCTTTTTTTCTTTTTTTTTTTTGGCTTCATCTTTAACATCTAGCAGCCTGTTGTTTTGTTTCTTCCCAGCTCTCAGGCTCTGGGTGTGTGCAGGGTTTCCTCAGGCCTGAAGCTCCACAGTCTGGCTGTGGAGCTGGTTACGTCTCCTGAATGTGTGTGGGGCCAGTGGTCTACAAGTCCAGCCGCTCTTTGGTCTCTATTGACTGAATTTTCTTTTAATGGTCTGTGTGTATGAGTTTATGTGCACCACGTGTGTGCGGGTGCCTGCAGGGTCCAGAAGAGGGCATCACATCCACGGAAATGGAGCTACAGGCAGTTACGAGTTATCATGTGAGTGTTGGGAACTGAACCCAGTCCTCTGCAAATGCGGTCAGTGATCTTACTGCTGAGACATATCTCCAGCTCAGATGCAGAAGGTGTTTTTTTTTAAAACAAAAAACTGGCAAGGGGGATATCTTTTGAGATGTAAATGAATGGAATGATTAATTTTAAAAAAAATTAAAAATTTATTTTTTTAAATCTTTTATTTATTTGGCAGCAATTGTACCTATGGAGAGCAAGAAACCTTCCAGGAAGGGAGCAGAACTCAAAGCTAGTCAGCAAGTACCCCTGGTGCACAGTAGCTAGACCAGGAAGAAAGGCGAAGGACGCTCAAGAATCGCAGGATAGGAGCGTATAACTGCAATAAAGAGGCTATTAGACGGACGTCTGCCGTCCCTCGCCACCCGGAAGGAGACTTACCATCAGGGCCTGTTATGGCTATGCACATAGACTAAGTTCTGGGGATATAGAGACACATCAAATATAGTCTCTACAGAGCTGGTGGGATGGATTAGTGGGTTAAGATGCTTGCCACACAAGTCTGGCAGCTGATTTTGATGCCCAGGACCTACGTAAACATGAGAGGGAAAAATCAAAGTTGCTCTCTGACCCCCACATGTATTCGGTGGCATATACCCTCCCCTTCAATAAAGTCTTACTTCAAAGCGTGGTTTCTACAAGTTTTTGGCTTAACAAAAAGGAAATATGTAAGGTTTTCAGAAAGTGTTTCTTTTCTGGGTAGAAATGCCACTAGCATCATTGATAGATAACATTTATTATCTACCAACTATCTTCCAAGCGTTTGCACAATGATTAACTTCTTGTCTTTTGACACCATCCACCTTAAGTATAAACTGCTATGGTTCCTGCTTTATATAAAGAATCCAAGGAGCAGAGACACACTGAACTTGCCTGAGGTCTCCCAGAGCTGGGGACTCAGGAGCAGGAATCCAGCACTGGTGGTCTGGCTCAGCAACCTGTGCCCTTAACCAACATGGCTGCAAGTAGGTCAGGCAAAGGTGGTGTCATCTCTGCCTGTTCCTGTCTGCACTTTGGCCTGGGATGCTCTGCGTACAGGCCTGGTCAAAGGGAGACTGCAGGCTCTCTTCCAGTCAGTCCGCCTGTCCAGGTCACAGGGAGGCTTCTAGCTCAGTACTTTTGTTTGTTGGGTTGTCTGACTGTTTTGTCAACTTCTAGAGAGCAGGAACTTGTACTGTCTGGGAAGCTTGAGGGAGTTATAAAAGACTTCGCGTTTACTCATCTTTCAGTCCAGCATTCGCTGTCTCAGGCCAAGTGCGTTTGCTCATCCGTTCTTTCTCTGGAGTTCCCTAAGCAAATCTAGAGTTTTTAGTAAAGGATTTTATTTATGACTATGGGTGTGGATGGTTTCCTGCACGTACATCTGTGCATCTATCCTGTGCGTGCTGGTGCCGACGGAGCTCGGAAGAGGGCATCAGATTGCTCTGAACTGGAGTGTGAGCCTCCATGTGGGGTTGGGAACACTGAACTCGGGTGCTCTTAGCCACTGAGGCGTGGCTCTCTCTTCCCTCTCCTTTTCTTTTCGAGAGAGTATTTTACAGTATAGTGCTAGCTGGTCTGGAACACTCTCCATAGACCAGGCTGGGCTTGAACTCACAGAAACCTCCTGTCCCTCCTTTCTTCCTAACTTCCCTCCCTCCCTCCCTCCTTCTCTCCCTCCCTCCCTCCCTCCCTCTCTCCCTCCCTCCTTCCCTCCCTCCCTCCCTCTCTCTAGTTCTACTTTTTTCCCCTCTATTTCTCTTTCATTTTTATGGAGACTGGATCTCTGTTTGATCTTGGAACTCACCAATTCCACTAGGCTGATTGGTCAGTGAGACTCTGGAATTTGACTTTGCTTCTTCCAGTAGTGAGGTATTACAGCCACAATGCCCAGGTTGTTATTATTATTGTTGTTGTTATCATCATCATCATCATCATCATCAAGCTGTGCTCACCGAGCTATCACTGGGCTCCTTTGTGTTTTGATGGTGCAATGGGGATCAAACCTAAGCCTTGGGCTTGCTAAACCCTCTGCCGCTGAGCTGTAAACCTAGCCCAGGATGCCTTCAACCTCTCACAACTTGAACTTTTTAGGGGTTAGTTTAAACACTTGTTGCTGGCAGTGCCTTGAACCTTGTTTCCTTTCTTTCTGCACTGTGTGTGTCTGTGAGTGTGTATGTCTGATGTGCTTGTGTGTGTGTCTGTGTGTATATGTGTGTAAGTGTAGGTGAGTGTGTGTATAGTGTTCTTGTGTGTGTTTGTGTGTGTATGGTATGTCTTTGTGTTTACATATGTGTATATATATGTATACACACGTGTGTATGGTATATATGTTTGAATATGGTGAGTGTGTGTGTATATGTGAACTCATCTGGATATGCATGTGTAGAGGCCAGAGATTGATCAGGGGGTCTTTTCTCCACCTCATTTTTTTTAAAAAAAGATTTAAGATTTATTTTTATTTGTATGTGCATGTGTGTTTTCCCTGCACATATGCATGTGTATCACATGCATGTCCAATGCGTGCAGAGGTCAAAAGAGGGCATCAGATCCCTGAAACTGGAGTGGTAGATGGTTATGAGCCACCATGTAGGCTTGGGAGTCAACCTGGGTCGTCTGCAGTGTAATAAGTGCTTTTCACCATGGAGCTGGCTCTCCAGCTTCTCCACTGTGTTTTTGAGACAGGGCTTTCACTGAACCCAGAGGCCACTGCTTTAGTCGATAGCCTGAGTGGTGGGTCCGTCAGATCTGCCTGTGTCCTCACCCCCACCCGCTGGGGATACAGGTGCATGCTGCCATGCGTGGCTTTGTGTGGGTGCAGGGATCTATTAACTCAGGTCCTCAGTGCCGCATGGGAGGTGCATTAGAGACTGAGCTGCCTGTGTGTTTAATTGTATTTGAATGTTGTACAATGTATCAAAACATCATATTGTACTCCATTAATCTGTACAGTTTTATGCCTTTATATCAATTAAAAATAAATTTCATTTAAAAGAGCCCATGAGTTTGAAAGGGAGCTGATGGGGGAGGCTGTTATATAGGGAGGGATTGGAGGAAGGAGACAGAAGAGAGAAATTATTTAATTATATTATGGTTTTTAAAAATTGCAAAATTTTACTTAAAATATTTACTAAAGGAAGATGAAAGTAAGCAGCCAAGTTTGCTGACACTTTATGTCTCATGCACTTGTATGTACACACATGCAATTGTATGTATGCATACACATGCAATCACATGTATACACATTTAATTGTATGTATATCCATGCACTTATATGTGCACAAATGTAATCATGTACACACATGAACTCACATGTACACACATGCACTTGTGTGTATAAACATGCACTTGTGTGTATGTGAACTTTATGCTTTTTAAGTGTGCAGGTTATTTTGCTTGTTTGTTTTTGTTTGTCTTGGTTTTTTTGAGAGTGTCTTGCCATGTAGCTCTGGCTGTCTTGGATTCCACTATGTAGATAAGAATGGCCTGGTACTTGCGGTAATCCTCCTGCATCAGCTTCTCAAATACTGGGACCACAGATGCACACCACTACCCTCAGCTTTGTGGAACTGTGGCATGACAACAGGACAGAGCAGCAGTCTCCTGCCTCACATTGCATCACACTCACATGTTTGAATCCTTTGCCCTGTTTTTGCAGATCAGGACTCTGTAAGAGCTTCAAAGCAGGGTTGTCATGAGGTGCTGTGCTACACAGGGTCCTCAGCTGGTCCCTCGGCCCCGAAACTAGAATGCTATTCAGATACCACCTATGTCTAAGATTACATTATCTTGTAGTAAATGCAGCTCAACTATGTATGCAATGTAACCATGTGTACACATGGACCAATACATGCATGTCATTAGCAAAGACATGTTGCTTTAGCAGAACATCCTCTCTCCTGTGTCTGCCTCAGCAAAATGTTCCTTCATGAGTCTGCCTTAGTCTTTCACACCTGTGTCCACGTTAAGGAAATGTTCCTTCATGTGTGTGCCCCAGCAAAACACCAGCCAACTGACTTTCCAAAGAAACCCTAAGTTTCCACTTCAGTTGTGAGCCAACTAACATATGTGCTGGGGACTAAACGTGGTCCTTTGCTAGAGCAGCAAGTCTTCTTAACCCTGGACCTCTCTCAGCATCTCCTCATCTTCCGTTTATTGAGATGGGATTTTGCTTTGTTTAGGATGGCTTAGACCTTCTGGGCTCAAGTGCTCAGGTATGTGCCACAGCACCCAGCAAGTGTCGCACATTTCACATTACACATAGTTATCTATTTAACAACAGATTAGTATTTTATCCTGTGGACACATGATGTTTATTCAGTTCATCCAATGATGGATTTAAAAATATATTGGTTATAAATTATAATGCTATGAACATTCATAGACAACTCTTTGTATTTTTATTTTTTATTTTTTTGAATAAATATCTTGGAGTGAGATGGCTGGATTGAAGAAGTGTTTGACTTTATGGGAATGTAGATTCTCTCCTAGAGAGGTTGTACCAGTGTAGATCTTCACAGCGTTGTGAGCTTGCAGGGTGTCTAATCTCACAGTCATGAGTGTGTAGTGTCTAATCTCACAGCACTGTGAGTTTGCAGTGTCTAATCTCACAGCCATGAGCGTGCAGTGTCTAATCTCACAGCACTGTGAGTGTGCAGTGTCTAATCTCACAGCCATGAGCGTGCAGTGTCTAATCTCATAGCACCGTGAGCGTGGCCATCATTCCCTTGCTCACAACACTTGGTAATGTCAGTTTTTAAAACATAGCTATCTGTCAACAGTTCCTCCTGAGAACCTTTCTGTTTGCACCTTGAAGAACAGCTTGAGCACATCATGCCTGTTGCATTGAGTGCACATGCATGTTATACCCATTGCATTGAGTGCACATGCATGTTATACCCATTGCATTGAGTGCACATGCATGTTACACCCATTGCATTGAGTTCACATGCATGTTACACCTGTTGCATTGAGTGCACATGCATGTCATGCCTGTTGCATTGAGTGCACATGCATGTCATGGCTGTTGCATTGAGTGCACATGCATGTCATGGCTGTTGCATTGAGTGCACATGCATGTCATGGCTGTTGCATTGAGTGCACATGCATGTCATGGCTGTTGCATTGAGCGCATATGCATGTCATGGCTGTTGCATTGAGTGCTCTCTCACCCTCTAATCTTCTCCATCTCTGTGCTTCAGGTTACTGTTTCCTGATGTTCAGTGGTTGTGAGAATCCCTTGAGAGTTTTCCTAAATATTCAAGCCCAAGTCTAATGAACATTTTACCTCTTCTTCCCGAGGAATGGAGTATAGATTTATGCATGTTGAAAAAAGTTGCCTAAATTATGTACAACCTTAGCTAAAAGCCATGGTCCAGTTTCTCCCTACTCTAGCAGGGAGCCTTCATCTGGAACCTTGTCAGTTTCTTTTCCCACTGACATGATAATAGATCAAGAAAAGCAACTTAAAGTTTATTCAGGCTCATGGATCAAGTCCGTCATGGTGGGAGGATTAAGGTGGCAGGAGCTTGAAGCAGCTGGTCACATCCATACACACTCAGGAAGCAGAGAGTGATGTCACTCATACCCTCTCTCCACCTGCACAGTCCAGGACACACCGCACAGGGAGGGGCCCTCACAAGGAAGTTGAGACTTCCCCACGTCAAGTCATTTAACAAAACATTCCTCACAGACATTTGTATAGGTTAGCCTGATTTAGATGTCACAGGTGTGCCTGGAGGCTTGTCTCCCAGGTGATTCTCAGTTCTCTCAAGGTGACAGTTCATGACCAATGTTTGCATTCCCTTCCAGAACAATTAAGTTGGAATTTGTGAATGAGGCCTGAGCACTTTTAACAGATTTCTCAATAATTGTAGCATGTAGCCATATTTTCTGTTTTCCATTGGATTTATCTGTACACTCCTTTGGTGCTAGGGATCAAACAGAGAGCCTTGCCCCCCCCTCTCTCTCGGCATTTGTCCCTTTCAAATTTTGTATAATTGTTATTTTCTGTGTCTTCTTAGGGATTTATGTTCCCTAGAGTAAGGACCCATCTTCTCATTTCTATCTTTCATGAATATATAAGTTGGCCATCAGGAAGACACTGTCAACCACACACAGTTTGGGTCCTGCCTGAATCTATTGTCCTCACTTGAATGCTCTATGTGAAATGGCTTATGATGAAGGGTATGGGTAACCACAGTGGAGAAATCGTGCTGCTTGGCATTTTGGGCACAGCACTGGGACTAAGATTTATATGTGTGCATAGGCTAGAGGGATGAGGTTGTAGGGGACACATTTGATGAGAATGAAGGAATTATTTGAGGGAGTGACAGGGAAGTGGGAACATACTTGACATACAACATATGTATGGTTGGAAGAATACATTAGGGGACCCAGTCTGATGCTCCTGCCTTTAATTCCAACACTTCGGAGGCAGAAGCAGGCAGATCTTTGTAAGTTTAAGGGAAGCCTGGTTTACAGATGGAGTTCTAGGTCAGCCAGGGATATATAGGGAGACTGTTTAAAAAACAAACAGCTATAACACACATATAAAATAAAGGTAAAACTAAGGAATCATTGTGCTGGGGGGCGTGGGCCTTTTTAAATGGATATTTATTTGGAGGCAGGTGCCATGACCTCCAGGAAGAGGAAGGGGCTTGAGAACTCCACACAGCAGCCATCGGCCGGGATCTCCGAACCTGAGTGGAGGCCGGGATAAGGGGACACCCGAGGCACCTGAGGGCTGATTGGTGTCAGGGCAATATGTTGGTGATGGTGGACGCAGCATCTCAGACCGTGGTCTGAGAGGATGGGAAGCTCAAGTGTGAGGGTAGCACATCCCAGAACGGACAGTGAGTCTGTGCTGTCTCTGGTGTCTTGGGTGTGGAAATGGAATGGGGAGGGGCAGGCCACACATGCATTTCCATGGCTTGCAAATGAAGGACATGACATGATAGAGTAACACTCGATGGAAATGATGCGTGCAGACAGACAGGGAGCAGTAACAAGAAGAGGATAGGAGGTGCTGGAGAGAGTTCAGTGAAAAAACCGTGTGGAGATCGTTCTGAGTTGAAGGCTGCATTACTGCCCTTGCGTGGCTGAAGCCACTTGAGTATTCCACCACAGTAAAAACTCCTCCGACCCAAGTGGCCCCAGCCACTCAAAGGCAGCAATGAAGCTTTCACCTCACAAACATGTCCACATGTCCCCTCACACTGAACTCTCTGCAGCACCTCCTATCCCCTTCTTGTTACTATTCTGCGTTAGTATCTCAGTTGTAGAGCATGTGTCTGGCATGTGCCAGACCCTGGCTTCCATCCAAAGCATGGCAAACCCAGAAACAAACAAACAGAAAAAAACCACAAAGTGGTATCCGTGATATATAGTAAACTTTTTATTATGAATATAGAGAAAATTTACAAATAACTCAGATTTGGCTTTAGCCAGGCAAAATTAAATGACCCAGCATGCCGTGGGTGAAGCAAAATGTATGCAGATTACGTTAGGGCTGGAAATCCCTGAAAGAAATCCCTGAGTAGGAGAACTAAACAATTCTCTCAGAAGCCTGCTAGGCATGGCATGAGACCAAACACTTGATATCCAATATAACCTTTGCTTAACAGGCACAGAGGGTGTGCCTTTGAGCAGAGGTTCCTGAGACTACATTTGCCTTTCCTCCTGCTGCTGGGACTCATCCCTAGTGCTCTGGTGAAAAGGCAGATTTCAGAGGCTACAGAAAGGCCAGGGCTGGGTAAGAGGACCCTGCTAACCGTCCATTTCCGGTGGAGCACTGTTCCACTGGAAGTGCGGAGCGTTCCAGGCTGTAAACAATGCCTCTAGCACGAGTGTCTGTGTCCCTTTAAGGACACACTTCACATGAACCAAACAGACAGTGGCAGAGGCCAAGGTTTCCTGAGAGTGCAGGGCAGACAGAGTGGACAGGTAGCCAGGCCTGGTGGCCTGTGCTGCAATCTCAGCAGGTGGGATGCTGCAGAAGGCATTGTGGGATTGAAACCTGTGCAGGCTACATGCTGACACTCTGTCCCAAAAGAAGGAAAAAAAGTCAAAAAGGAAAGGGGAAACAAAGACAGAGACACTGCAGAAGGGCAGCTGGAGGCAGGTCCTGGAACCGAGTTGGGTCCCGGAACTGAGTTGGGTCCCGGAACCCAGCTGGGTCCAGAAACCGAGTTGGGTCCCGGAACCGAGCTGGGTCTCTCTTTGGTGAAGATGGGAAAAGCTTATTATTATTTTATTTTTTGAAGCTGAGGACAGTTTTGTTAGAGTTTAAAAGAAACACAAGAAGGCAGACAAGCTGGAGATCTCAGAGGAAGACTGTCCAGGCTCTGACCAGTATCCGAAAGACAAGGTAAGAACATGGAAAACTGAAAACCCAGGCTTTTCTTGACTAATTCAGAAAAGTAGGAGGCTTATCCTGGCTCATGATGGTGGCTCTGCAAGGGGCTGCCTCACTGCTCATGTACTTAGTTTTGGTTTGGAACTCATGATCAAAAGGGCTTGAGGAGCCGAGGGAGACAGAAATGGAGTGGCCCTAAGGCAAACTAATCAGCTTACATAGGGAGAGGCAAGTCAGTAGCTACAAATTTCAAATAGTGGATTGTCTTAGAAAGAAGAAAACCCCAATACCACCAAATATGGCTTCTTTTAAAATAATTTCAACATTCTACAAAGGGTATCTCTCTTCTCCTTTTTCAAATTCCAGGTGTCTGTCAGTCCAAAGTCAGCAGCTCTGCTTTTCTGGGCCCCTTCCTGGTAGATGTTAGAGATGTTGTCTTATCTTCTGCACACTGCTTAGCAATTGCTTATGGCTGTTGCCAAAGACCGTTTCTAGTTGCTCTGAGCGGGTTTTCTGGAGAAAGGCTCAGAGGAGGGCTCAGGTGTGAAGACACAAGGTTCAGAGACTACTGCCACAGATGGGTGAGCATGGCAGTGGTCAGGTGTGTAGATTGCCCAGGGAACCACTGCATGGAGGACTGATCTTCCCATGTGTGGCGGCTTCACATCAGCCTTTAAAGAGATGGGACTGGCCGTTTCCTGCTTCTGTTTTGTTTTGCTTTGTTTTTTGGCATAAGCACTTAGGTGACTGCCAAGGTTTATGGAAATTCAAGTCAGACTCTGACAGGGCAGGACTTGGAGTTGGGAGAGGAATAAATGTGCTCCGAATAGGTCAATTTAAAACAATCTGGGTCAGGAAAGTGAAGGGGTGGGCAGTCTTGGTACCTCTCTCTCAGCCAAATTTTAATGCCTAGAAGGGATCACTGGTGCAGCCACCAGGACAGACAGACAGTCTAAGCTCACTCCTTTTTGACTTCTGAATAGACTGTCTCTGTGGCTCTTGGAGACATAGAGGCTGAAGTTGGCTGGTTGGGCTGCTGGGCGTTGAAGTTCAGGACAGTGTATGCGACGTCATCCACCTGAAAGTATGAGAGTTGATCAGTGACATCAGCACCACAGGCTCCAGTCTCCCCTTGCTGGTGATCGAGTGGCACTATGCTGTGGCCTCTGCACAAGGACAGCGGTGGGAGGGGCTCCTGTCACTCACGGTCTGACATCCAGATGGGCTACAGAGCAGAGCTGAAGGAAAGCCAGATGTGTGCGAGGGTGGGCACCGTCCGACTGCCTTTGCCCTTTGCAGGGAACGTGACAGCAAAGTGTGTCTGGGGGGGAGGACAGGTTTGTGTGCTCACTGTGGGTGGGTTCCAGTTGTGAATGTTCACACTGTGAAAGTGTCCTTATGACTTAAAGCACTCTTGGGTCTATGTGTGTACTCTGTTGAAAGGCTTACATGATAAAATCTTGGTAAAACTGTTTTAAGGCTGAAGGAACAGAGTCTCAGACACATTAGAGTGGCAGTCATCCTTTGATGTCAGAGACCAATGTGCTGCTTTGTGAGGGCAGTGCTGCGCACGTGCCAACTTGCTTCATTCCTTTGGTCTCTTTTTTGAGGTAGGCAGAATGCCCATTGCCTAGGTGCCACAAAGCTCGAACATCTCAGAGTTCAAGTTCCTTGACAAGGGCCACGGAATACTAGGAATCGTAGCCAGAAATTAAACACACAGTGGAGATTATTCCACACACACTCTTCTATTAGACTCATGGGACTCATTGATCAATCTGTCTTTGCTTTGCGGCATGGAAGAGTATAGACCCAAACTGGATTTCACAGTTGTGTCTCCAAGAACACCTCATTCTCAGCTTGCTGTGGTAAACACACACTTGACATCCCGGCACATGAAAGGCTAAGGCAAGAGGATGGTCACAAGTTCAAGGCCAGCCTTGGTTGCATAGTTCGAAAGTTGCCAAGGCTGCATGGCGAGACCCTGTTTCAACAAACAAAAAAAACCCAAAACAATACAGATACCCTACTTTCCTCAGAGACATTTTTGAGCGCAAACAGCCAGTGTACATGGCAAAGCTTACCTTGTTAGGAGAGTTGTCAGAAGGAGCCAGACCTAGGGGAGCAAGAGAGATTTATCAGTGCATATTACTAAGGCTTTATGATTTCTAGCAGGTGGAGGGGGTTGGAGGGCAGGGGAGGTGGCCCATTATCAGTTCAGGAATTAGCTTTCCCCAGAGTCTGGTCCAGGCCCATTGCATTAGTGTCAGAGGAGGAGCAGAACAGAGCCATCTCTGTTTGCCCAGTTCACAAGATGCCCAGAATTGATTCTCAGCAGCATGCCCCAATGGCAAGGAGGAACATAGAGGCCACGGCACCCAGATAATCCACAAAACAAAGAAAGCTTCCCAAGGTAGAATTCCCACATTTGTAATAGAGGCAGGGAAGACGGCATTAGGATGGCTCCTGGACACATGACTTCTTTATGGCCTGCCTGCCTAGGTGCGATGAGCCCTTCTCCGGGCTCTCTCATGCCATTCTTCTGTAGTTAGGAAGGGTATGATTGGCGGGAGCCTTAACACTAGGAAGTAGAGATCCCTTCCATAAAAATTCTGAAAGGAAGGCATGGTCTACGACCCCAGGGCCCCTGGCAGAGCAGGATACATGGTAGAACACCGATTCTCATCGTGTGATTGGCTTTACTTACTGTGGTTGGAGGCTGAGGGTTTGTGCTCTGTGAGATCTTGCTGGTCACTTCCCCTAAATAAATATCAGACACTGTGACTACTATTCCCACACACGGGGCCTTTGCTCCTGGAGTTGGGGAGGACACAGTGGGCAGCTTATTCCTGGGAGTTCCTTGGTGTCAGTGATGCCCCATCACATCGACTTGGCACTGCCTTCCCTCCTGGTGCCTCAGTGCTTAATCTAATCATGATTCCTGCTAGTGTTTGTTCTTCCCTCTTTGCAGGATTCTGAGTTCGCTCTCCTTTGCCCCCAGGTGCCAGGACCGCACCCAGGGCTGGTGCTTTGCTGTTGGTGAACTGTATCCCCAGGCTGTGGCTTCTTAGGTGCTCCTGCACCTGCCCTACAAGTCCTGGTCAGCTTACTGCAGGCGGTTCTAGCGCTTTTGTTTCTACTCCTGTTCTTGACCAAGATGACTTTAATGCTTTTTCTTCAAACCTGTCCCTCCTGCTGCTTCTTTTTTTTCTTTTTTCTTTTTTTTTTTATATTTTCTTTATTTTTTTTATATATATGAGTACACTGAACCAGTGCACCGGTTCAGACACACCAGAAGAGGGCGTCAGATCACATTACAGATGGTTGTGAGCCACCATGTGGTTGCTGGGATTTGAACTCAGGACCTCTGGAAGAGCAGTCAGTGCTCTTAACCGCTGAGCCATCTCTCCAGCCCCTCCTGCTGCTTCTTTAGTCAGCAGGCCATGCTCTCTGCATAGTCTCGCTGTTTCTTGGAGTCCCTCCCTTCTCTCTCTTCTTGGACCTTGGCTTCCTGACTGGAGGATAGAAGGACATAATTGAATCTGTTCTCTAAGTAGGTGGGAATGGATACCAAGAAACAGAGGTGTTCAGGGACCATGAAGACAGGGAGGCCGAGCCCACAGGAGCAGTGCTGAGAAGCAGAGGTTTAGGAAAGGAGAGAAAGGGCTCCAGCTCAGGCAGAGGCAGAGAAGTCCTTGCCCACTCCCAAGCATGACACTAAGACTTGGAGAAAACAAAAAAAAGGAAAGACCGTCCTACCCGCCAGTCTTCCTGGAATAGAGGAAATATGCCAGAGCTGCTATTAGAGCCACCCCAGCCACAGCTCCGATCACGATGCCAGCAATGGCACCCTCTGAGAGGCCGGAACCTCCTTGTGTTGGGTCAACTGTCAGAAAAAGAAAAGACAACAAGGAATGAAGTGAGAGTTTTTTCCAGTGCTGTATCCTGGAGAATTTCCAGCATGACATTTTTTTTTCCGCCCTTTTGGGAGATATATTTTCTGTGGGAAGGTTGATTGGGAGAGTTGAAGTGTGAGGCCCTTAGCAAATGCCTCTTCCCCTCACACCGTGTCCTAAGTTGGTTCTCCCTCTTCCTTCCAATCCCCCAATTCCATCAACGTTATCCTGGCAATGTGAGACAGGATGATAGATAGCTATTGTGTACATTAAAACTTCCAGTGTTCGCATGGCTCCATCTGTTCCCCAGATGAAGCCATCAGATTGTGGTGATCAGAATGAAGAGACTAGGGTACAGAAAGCTGACGCGTCGCAAGGTCAAGAGGATTAACCACGGCACCTTTTCCCAGATTAGCTTGGAGAAAAGAGGTGGCCACTACCGAAATTTGAGACCTTACCATCCACTCTTCAGAATACTAAGAATTCTAAGAGCACTCAGTACTTATCTGCTAGCAGCTGGGGGGCCTAGATGCAACAAACAAATTCCTAGAATCTGGACTCTGCAGAGATGGAAGCATGAAGAAACATAAAATTGAACAGATGTATAACCAATAAGACTGGATCAATAAAAAAGTTGACAAAATTTCACAGCCTTTAATGACAAAACCACTGGACACTGGTCTAGCTCAATGTCACAAAGGCCACACATGGAAATGCACAACCAATATGGTAATCAGTAGGGACACTGAAAGCTTTCCCTCTAAGATCAGGGAGAACACGGAATGCTGCTGTGACCACTTATATTCAAAAGATTCTTGGGAGCCCTATGCAGAACCATTAGTCTAGACAATGACATAGAAGTACCCAGTTATAAAGCGGCAAAATGGGTATCTGTAGAAGACACTAACTTGTTTGTAGAAGATCCTTAACATTCTACAAAATAGTCTCAGAACTAAATTAGTAAAACCAGCAAACTGTTGGCTAACAAAAGGAACATACCCAAGGGAGCTGTGTTTCTGTATATTAATATTGAGCACGAACAGTTAGAGTTCCTTTTTCTTTCTTCTGGCAGTTCTAGAGATTGAACCTAGGGTCTCAGGCAAGTGTTCAGCCACTGAGCAATAGCCCCAGCCTTAAGAGTGAACTATTTGGAAGGAAATTAAGGAAGTAGTTTATTTAGGAGAGCAATGAAAAGAATAAATACTTAGAATCAACTCCGCCAAAGAGATAAAAGATTTGTACTACCAAAGACTGCTGTCAGAGATGATGAAACAAGACAAGAAATGAAAAACACCAGGTTTGATGGGCTGGAAGATGTAATCTCAATGTTATTATTGTTTCATTACTGGAGATTGAACCCAGAGCCTGTGCATAGTAAGCAAAAGCTCTACAATTGAGCTATATTCCAAACCCTGCCTTTTAACTTTTATTTTGAGACAGGGTGTCACTGAACTACTCAGGGTGACCTTGAACTAGCTATGTTAGGCACTCTTAGTTGGTCCTTCTGCCTCAGCTTTGTGAGTGACTGGTATTACAGTCATGAGCCAGACTGTCTGAGAGATTTTTTTTAAAAAAAATAGATGATATTACTGAAATATTCTATCAGTTCTATGTACATTGGATTAAAACCTCAGTGGCATTTTATATAGCAATAGAAAAATCTATTCTAGCTGTCCTGGAACTCACTATATAGACTAGGCTGGCCTTAAACTCTCAGAGATCCACCTATCTCTGCCTTCTGAGGTCTGGGGTTAGAGGGAAGTGCCGTCACACCTAACCTTAAAAGTATCTTGAAAAGGAAGAACAAAATTGCGTGAACATCCTTCATGATTTCATAATTACAGTACAATCAGTTTAAGCTTATCCCCGACTAGCTTACATATAAATGAGACTCAGACTTTTTTTTTTGGCTTTGACAATTACTATGGGGTAACCCCTAATCTACTCTTCTGCTGCTGGCCTGTCTACCTCCACAGCGGTGTACCCCAGGTACTAGTTGTTTCTCCTGGCCATGGACTCACTGTCCATCTCCCCCTCTTGCCCCCCAACCCCCGTCTCTCTTCCTCTAACCAGGTCACAACAAGCCCTCCAGTAATTGGCTGTAGCTAATTTGCTATGTATTGAAATGCTAAGTGTGGGTCCCCAAGACCTGGTTGCCCCAGAGATCAGAGAGTCTGCAAGTAGATCCAGGTGGAGCTGTGTGACCATACCCCCAAGTTCTTTCTGATTGGTAAATAAAGATGCCAACAGACAATAGCTGGGCAGAAGAAACATAGGTGGGTTTTAGGGTTCCTGCCTAGGGGGTCCAAGGAGAACAGAGAGAGAGAGGCAGGTAGGGAGAGGGAAGGAGGAGGAAGAGGAGAGGGGAAGGAAGAGGAAGGTGAGGAGAAAAAAAATCACCATAGAGTAGGAGTCAAGAAAACATGACCCTGAGGGTTGGCCAGTGGGAGTTAAGAGCAGCCCAGATGAGATGTAGCAAGTAATAACTTGGGGTTATTGATAGGAAATAGATTTTTAGTAGCATAAGGGGTAGATGTCTGCCCAGCTTTAGTACAGATTAAGGCTTATTGTAAGTTATAAAAGTTGTGTGCCTTTTATCCGAGAACTGAATGATCAAAGGTAGAGTAGAAACTCCAGATTGGGATTAAAATTTTCTATAACAATAATTTTAGTACAAATCTGCAATAACCAAATTGCCTGACCTAAGGCAGACATACAGAGTAGTGAAATAGAGCAGGAAGCAGCTCAGAACTACTCATGTACACTGGCCAAGGACTCAATTAAAGCTTAGTTGGTACATGATAAATGTGCACATATGGGGTACAGTATACGCTTTGCACATATATGCGCGTCGGATCAGAGAGGACGGCGTATCTATCACTTCATTTGCCATTTTTTAACATTGTGAACATTCATCTCTGCGGGTTCTTTTGAAAGACAGAGTTAACTGGTGTAAAACAGAGGTGTCCTATTGAGTTACAGAATTTGGGAAGCATTCTTGCTGTCCAACTGTACCTGGGACCAGATGAGTTTTGATCAGACTGCTAAGATTGTTCAATGATAGAAGGATAATCGTTCAAACAAGGGATGCTGGAAATGGGATATCCAGGGAAAAGAGTGGTTTTAAGCCCTCACCTAACATCATATAAAAATCAAGTCTAAGTGTATCAAACATTAGAGCCAAACACCATAAAACGTTTAGAAATCAGGATGAAAGTTTCTTGACATTAGATTTGGCGTGGTTTCTTTGTCATGATGCCAGATGCATAGGCCACAATAAAAATAGACAAAAATTGAAAATGTTTGTGCATCGTAGGATGTTGTCAGTCATATAACCCAGCAAGTCTTTGTGGCATTTTTCACAATGATCAAGGCATGGACAGTAAATGTCTATCAGTGTGTGGATGAGTAAAGAAAATGTGAATGTATATTCACATAGAGGTGCTGTTAAACCTTTCAAAGGAGGCTGTTCTGTCAATGTGATTATGTGAAAGAACCTAGAGGACACGATGCTGGGTGAGACAGACCGCGCACAGGAAAATGCCACCATAAGGTTTCATCTGTGATCTTAACACTGCCTGTGGAAGTAGAGAGCAGAGTGAAGATTACCAGAGACTTCGTGGGGCAAGAGGGAATGGGGAGTCACTAGTCAGGGTACAAGGTTTAAGACAGACCAGAAGGTTAAGTTTTGAGGGGTATGACACATCAGGGGAATTAGAGTCCGCCATAATGTAACTGCAAAGAAATGAACAATAAATTTCAAATGTCTTAGCATAAAAAAAATGATAAAGGAAGTAACAGATGTGTTAATCATCTTGGTTTAATCATTCCAAACTGTATCTAGATACTATTTCTCCTAAATGTATCCAATTATTATGTCAATTCAAAAACCATTACTAATAATAAACAAAGGCTTTTACCAGGAAAATGAAAAGTCCACTTCCAGAATAACAGAAAATACTTGTAAATAAAACATCTGACAAGAGGTTAATATTCAGAATGTGTAAGAAACTCCAACGCTAGTAGAAAAACAAAAACCAAACCAAACCAAACATCCCAACTTAAAAACAAGGAAAGACTTGAACAGTTTCAAAAAAAAAGGTGTATAAATGGCCAGTAAAGCACATAAACAATGCTTCACTTCATTTCTCAATCATTAACAGAGGGGGAATCAAAATCACAATAAAATACCACCTTGCGTGTCTTAGAATAGATACCTTTAAAAACAGAGACAGAAAACAAGGGTTTTGGAACATGTAAGGAAATTGGAGATCTTGGACATTGCTGACTGGGATGGTAAAATGTAACCATGAGGCATTGCATTGTGGTGCTTCAAAAAAAAATGTAAAGAATTGCATCCAACTCGTTTAACATGTGGGATTGTAGAGGGTGGTATTGGTTCACAAGACATGGACAGTGGAGCACAAGAAATGGACAGTGGAGGTGGAGACAGAGCAACATGACTAGATTTTATGTCACTGAACTGTACATTTTAGAATCCCTAAAATGGTAAATCATAAAATTTTTAAAAAAATGTGTATGGGTGTTTAGCCTGCATGTATTTCTGTGAACCACATGCATGCCTGGTTTCAGAAGACAGAAGACAATGTTCCCTGAAACTGCCAGGTGGGTGTTGGGAATTGAATCCTCACCTTTTGGAAGAGCAGTTATTTGTCTAGTCATATATATATATATATATATATATATATATATATATATATATATCACCAAAATAAAAAGGTATCAGAAAAATGGGCTTTGTACAAAGAGGCTCCACTGTAAATACCATTATAAGGATAAAAATCTCAGTATATGGGTGAACAGGATGGCTCAGTTGGTAAGGGTGCCTGCCAACTGCCAGGACCTACTCCCCATCACCACACATAAATAAATGTATAAATTAATCTGGGCAAGTGAAATGGCTTAGTGGGAACTGAACTTGCTGCCTAGCCTAACCCATCTGAGTTCATTACCCAATCACCCACACATTGTCCTCTGACCTCCACTCACGGGCGAGGAACATGCGCACAAAGTGGATAAATGAAAATGTAAAAAGAAACTCGATACCGGTCCTTTCTATCTATGGATTTTACATTTCTGAACCTAACAAACCTTGGAGCTAAACTACTCAGAAAAAAAAAATGTCTACAGTAAAAAAAAAAATGTATGGTTTCCTGCTGTCCTTGATGATTAAGACTAGTGTCTGTGTAGTATTCGTACTATGTATCGGAAATACTCTAAAGGTTTGAGTGTGTGGGGTGGGTGTGCACAGTAGCGTGAGTGTTTTATTAGATCCTAAGGGTTGTGTGTCTGACTCAGACCCTAAACTTTTAAATCACCTTGTATTTCCATTTCCTATATTGACATCTATTGCTGTTGCTATAATTGACAGGGTTCTCAATGTAACCTGGGTGGGCCTTGTACTACTATTCCTCCTGCTTTGCACTCTCTCTCTCTCTCTCTCTCTCTCTCTCTCTCTCTCTCTCTCTCTCTCTCTCTCTCTCTCTCTCCATCCACCCAGGGTCTTACTATGCTATGTAGACAAGGCTGGTTGGGAACTCATAAGATCCATGGTCTCAGCCTCTGTGTGCTGGGATTAAGGCGTCATGCTTAGTTGCTTTGGGTTTTACCATGAACTGACTCGCATCCATCACCATGGTGACTGTACTTGTGTCTTGAGCTGTATTTTTCCCCTTGTAACTTGTACCCATTTTGCACACTCTTGATACATTGCACCCACCATCAACACTGGAGTTGGAAGGACGGAGCAGTCACTCACCTATTATGTCCAGCTGGACTGGGTCACTCTTCCTGACACTGACTGGATTGGAGGTCTCACATTGATACACCCCGGCATCTTCCTTCTTAATTGGGTCTATTGTGAGGGTGCTGTTGTTCTGGGACAGTGTCATCCTCTCTGTGAGTCGTAAACTCTGGCTATTGAAGAGCCAATGGATGGAGATTTCAGTGTCATTTGAGAAGCAGGTCAGGGTCACAGAGTCTAGTTCTTTGACTGTGGTGTTGGTGACTTGGATGTAGGGCTGAGTCACTTCCTCTGTGGACAAACAGAGGAGGGGACCAGATAAGACTTCTTCATCCTTAGAGATCTCAAGCAGCTCACAGTACGAAATGGCCCCCTGTAAGGTTGCATGTTTGGGTTCAAGATAAGATCTGTAAGGAGAGAGATGTAAATTCCTCCTACCCAGATCACCCACAGTGATGCTTGACTCAGGATATTTGTATAGATCCCTCTCCAGGAACCTCTCTGTCCCATAGGTCCAGAAACCTCACCAGGGGCAATGTTTTTCCCATTGATTTTTTTTTTTGCGCAAACTTTTTCAGTGAGTGTGGTGTCAGGTACCTCTGTTATAAAATAGCTTTCTATTTTGTAGATAATTTGTCATGGGGTTAAGATGGCCCAGTTAATCTTAAAGATCTTAAAGCCTAGACCTCAGGACTGGGAAGAAATCCCAAACTAAAGAATCTCCTTGCCCCATGGGTATGGAGTAAATACTACAGTGAAGACGCGAATGGTCGCAGTGTTAACAACAGCTTGCTGCTCTAATGCTTACTACAGATTTCTTTTAAAGACAAGGTCTCACTGTACAGCCCTGGACAGCCTGGGATTTGTTCTGTAGACCAGGCTGGCCTTAAACTGAGACCCACCTGCTTCAGCCTCCTGAGTGCTGGGATTAGAGGTGTGAGCCACCACACATGGCCCTTACCACAGAGGTCTCTCGGTGCTTTTCTTGTCCGTTCCTCTACACAGAAACTCAACATGAAGGTCCCTGTTCTGCAAGCCAGTGTCCTTCACTGTTCCTAGGGATCACCGTGTGCTGGTGTCCAGAGCTCACACAGTCGAACTTTTCGAGCCAGGACACAGTTCAGAGCCACCTGCCCCAAGTTCACTTTTTCACTTTTCTAGTCTTTGGGAATAAGCAAACTCCCATGGACTCGTTGATGTCCATTGGTGACCTTTGATTTCACTTTGTTTTATTTATTTTTTTTTGTTTTGTTTTTTGAGGCAGGATCTCACTATGTAGACCAGGCTGGCCTCAAACTCATAAATCTCCACCTGCCCCTCTCTTCTCAGTGCTGGGATTAGAGGTGTGCACACTACACTCCGCCTACATTTATTTTTTAAACCTTGAGAAGAGTAAGTGAAAGAGCATCATCACATCACCAGTGACACGGTTCCCCTGACTCAGAAGAGGGCTCCCAGATTACCTCCTGCAGCCCAGTCTTCCCATCCCACCACTCAGAGAGACAGGAACAGATTTGAGAGCAGAGCTCAGAGCTGTTGGTCCCCATCTGAGGGGATTTTTTTCTCCTCTCACTTGGAGAAAATGAATGTGAGCATAGTTCAAAGCCCTGAGTGTTCCTTCTAGGTCATGGAGATCATAAAAAGAAAATGGAAGTGATAGAAGGCATGGGTTAGTGACAGAAGGAAATCTCCCTCCCCTGGAAAGTCCCTTACACCACCTGAGGCTTTTCAAGGCTGGAAGAAACTCCTCAATTCCAAGCTCAATCCCAGATCAGCCAGGAGAAAGAGAAAGGGGTTAGATACACGGATGGAGGAAGAAGCTCTGGGGAGGATTGCATTTTGCTTGTTCCCATAGAAACAGGATGGAAATCAAGTTGTTTTGCATCTTCCCAGAACACCAAAAGACTCCACTCCAACCTTAGTGCTGATACTTCAGAGATCCACTTACCAAGGACTGTAATGTTCTTGTCTGTGGTCCTACTGAGGCCAGTGACAGAGTTATTGACGAAGCAGGTATAGGTTCCGCTATGATTAGTAGTGATGTTGGGGATAAAGAGCTCTTGGGAGGATGCCTGGGGCTTCTCATTGATAAGCCAAAAGTACTGTGCAGGTGGGTTAGAGGCTGCATGGCAGGAGAGGCTGAGGTTTGACCCTGGAAGCAAATAAATATCTGGGGGGGATATAATTGGGGTGTCCGGACCATCTGGAGCAAACAGAACAAAGCCACATGTGACGTCAGCAGAGGGAAGGGGAGATCCTGGCTTATAGAAGGCTACAGTATCTGTGCTACAACCTTAGTTAAGCAGGTCCCAGTCAGAGCTGCGGTGCAGGTTAGTAGAAGAGTACTCATGTAGTGTGTATGAGCCCTGATCCTTCACCAACACACAGAGAACAGCCCCACTGGACACTCAAGTGTTCACTGAGCCTGTGTCCAAGATGTCCCCTGTGTCTCCATCACCATGAGACTCTCTAGACAGGAGCAATCCCTCCAGCCCATTCTAGCTCAGTGCTGGGCCTGGCTTCACGTGCTTGGGCGAGGCCAGTATACCATGGCTCACCTAGATATCTATGTGGTGGGTCTGTCATGAACCCAGAAGTGACTGTGTGTCCTGGCTCTAGCTCTCTGTGTTTAGGCAGTTGTAGCAATGATGGGAAAGAAGCTACTCACAGGTAATGTTCAGGTAGAATGGGTCACTTCGGTTGGCACTCACTAGGTTCCGGGTTTCACACTCATAGGGTCCTGTGTCATTCCTCGTGACATTGAGTAAAATGAGAGTCCTGTTGCCCTCAGACAGCTTCAGCCTGTCACCTTCTGAGAGGCTTTCCCCATTTCTGCTCCACAGGTAGACTGTATCATTAGCGTAAGATTCACACGTTAAGGATACCGAGTCCTCACCCTCCACAGGATTGGAGTTGTTGCTTGTGATGCTGGGCTTTTGTAATGGGGCTGTGCAGATAATAGAGAGAAGATTGCCCTGTGTGGTACCTCTGATCTTTACAACAGCCTCTATCAACCCAAGCTGGTCTCTTATCTCCCTGACAACCCAGATCCTTAAAGAACCAGGCAGGAGTGACTGAGTGCTCCTAGATGATGGGGCCTCCTTACTGTGTATGGGAGACGCAAGGGTTTTCTCATGAGTAAACTGAGCTGCAGTTTGGTGATGGACAGATTCAAGGCTCAGAATCAGAGACCTCATTTTGTCTCCTGGTGCTCACTGACTGTTGTATGCCTTGAGACACAATGTGTGAACTCCCTCCAGCTGCCAGAACCTCCGCTGCTCAGTGTAGACAGTGCCCTCCAAGCCTCCGCTGCTCAGTGTAGACAGTGCCCTCCAAGCCTCCGCTGCTCAGTGTAGACAGTGCTCTCCAAGCCTCCGCTGCTCAGTGTAGACAGTGCCCTCCAAGCCTCTGCTGCTCAGTGTAGACAGTGCCCTCCAAGCCTCCGCTGCTCAGTGTAGACAGTGCCCTCCAAGCCTCTGCTTCTCAGTGTAGACAGTGCCCTCCAAGCCTCCACTGCTCAGTGTAGACAGTGCCCCCCAAGCCTCTGCTGCTCAGTGTAGACAGTGCCCTCCAAGCCTCTGCTTCTCAGTGTAGACAGTGCCCTCCAAGCCTCCGCTGCTCAGTGTAGACAGTGCCCTCCAAGCCTCCGCTGCTCAGTGTAGACAGTGCCCTCCAAGCCTCTGCTGCTCAGTGTAGACAGTGCCCTTCAAGCCTCTGCTGCTCAGTGTAGACAGTGCCCTCCAAGCCTCCGCTGCTCAGTGTAGACAGTGCCCTCCAAGCCTTTGCTGCTCAGGGCTGTCCTACAGATAGGCAGTGATGAGACTTCCCATTGAGCGTCCCTGAGAAACCTCACAGCCTGACAGGTATCTCACACACGAGACCTGGATCTGCCTGGCATTCCAGTTGGGCTGGGCTACAAGGCAGGCCATACTCGTCAGGTGTTTGATGTTGACAGACATGAAGAAGAGATTCCCTGAAAAGAGAAGCCCGAGTCCAAGACATTATCTCCTAAGGTCTCCAGGGTGTGGCTCTGGACACATAAGCCCAGGGCCTGTGTGACCCTGATTCAGTGACTGTATTTCCTGCCTCAGTTTCCCTATAACAGTACCCATGGTAAATGATCATTGCCATGCCAGTAAATTAACCTTAATGAGGAACAATGCTCTGACCTTCCACACCCCAGGGTGTGTTACTATTTGCTGCAAGAAATAATCTCGGGGCTGGACACTCTGGAGGGCAAGGAGCCGCCACTTGTTCACTGTTTCTTCCTATCTGTTTAGGGCCCTCGACCTTCCCGTGAAGTCTCACAGGAGCAGAAGAACTGTGGACTGGTTGTCTTTCATACCTCTCCACCTATGCTGAGCACACTGGGTCTCAGGAGGAGACACCCAGGTGACCTACCTCAGACATGGCTCTAGTATAGGCTGACTGTCAACAGGCTACCAGTCGGCCATCAGTCATTGTCCCTGTCAGTTCTAAGAAGAGGTCAAATTTCAGCCCAGTCTCAAAGCTTCCCAGGGTTGCTGGAGTCCAGGCTGGGGCAGAGGTCTGGAGCAGAGCTTCCTGGTGCTAAGCTCTCTGGGAGAACATCACGGTTCCCTCAGCCCAGCCCTGCTTGGGTCCTGACGGGTCTTTCTCAAGGCCATGTACAGGATAAGCATCTTAAGCTACTGGGCAGGGTCTGACATCCTCGGACTGAGACACCCCACAGTCTCTTCTCTGAAAGAGTGGGTCCAAGTGAGGCATCCCCATTTATTGCCGTTTCTCTCCACTCAGTGTGTCCTGTACTAAATGTTCAAACCACAATGTGGGGAACGTAGTTGAGTCCTCTAGGATTGACAGTTCTGTGTATGAATTACGATTAGCTTTACCCACGACCCAGAGGTTACAGAGAATTACTTACGGTGTACAGAAAATTGCACAGACATTTTGATATGATTAAAGTTTTCCTGTAGCATATCTAGTGTGTAGACTCCCTCATCATTCTTGGTGACTCTTTGGAAGAGCAGGGATCCATTGCTGTATATTGTCTCTCTGCCGCTGTGTGCAGGCCCCGTTTCATTCTTATTAGAGGATATTATAAATCGCGCAATTTCATTTTCTCCATCTGTGGTGGTTCCATTGTACCAGTAAAAGACTAGGATTGCCTGTGGCAGATTGTGAACAAGTAGAAGAACATCCTTCCCTTCAGCAACATTGGGCGGAACAGCTTCAATGGTGACTTGGGCCGTGGCAGGAGGGCTCCAGGAGGTTAAAAGCGAGGCTAAGAGGGAAGAGAGAGAGAGATCTATCAATATTAGGACCTTTGCACACACTCTCAGCGTTGCTGAGCTTGTGTCCTATTGGGTGGCGGCCAGCAGCATCCCCTCCATTCCTCAGCAATGCTGCATCTTTCCACTGTAGGACACGGTCTCCTCACATGTTCACACTGCTCACCGCTCACGGCCCTCAGACCCCTGCTCACCTCAGAGTCTTTGCTGAGTGTAGGGTATCTTCTCTGTCCTCCTCTAAAGACCCTGTGTCTTCATTATCTGACTCTCCTCTGCTTTGTTTCTTCTGAAGTGTTTGTCAACCCGACCCCACCTAGATGTCCTCGCTGCTCAGTCTTTCTGCCTAATAGAACTAGGGCTTTGTCAGCAGGACTAGTTTGATTTTGGCTTAACCCCCGCTGCCTGGAACAGGCTTACATACCCAAGGGCAAATCAGTGTCCTGGAGCCTAAGGTTTATTTGCAAATTTCTCATGGTAGTATGCAATGATTATGTTTACTTGCCCCAGTTTGGTTTTTACATGGAGAGCTCCTGACACAGTCGTGGACTTCAATCTTCAGGATATATTCTGGCCAGGGCTGATAAACTTAACAATAGGGAAGAACTGAGCTTCTCCTCACCACTTGCTAATTCACATTCACTGAGAGTTTCCTGCTGCTGTCAGGCTTCAAGCAGAAGCCAGATGTCCCTTCCCAGGTTCCTTTCCTCTCCCAGAAGACTCCAACCAGTCTCTGAGCTCCCCTGCTCTCTACTCCCAAGGAATGTCTCCTTACCTGTGAGCAGTAGTCCCCTCCAGGGAATCCTCGCTTTGTGAAGATGTGCTGAGGTCAGCTCCATAGTCTGCTGCCTGCTAGCTTCTTCTCTGGGGAAAAGATTTGCTTCAATTCTGCTGCCAAGCCTACCTGCCCTGCTATCTACCCTGCTTTTCTTAGCAGAGCTGAGTCTCCTCCCAGAGGAGGGCGCCTCCCAGAGTCACGTGGGCTGGGGGTGGAGCCTGCGACGCCAACAATGCTGTTCTTCAGTGCTGGCCTCCTGTCCTTCTGTTCCTCTCTTTCCTGTTCAGTGTTCTAGAACGTGCTTTGAGCAGCAAGGCTGAGAAGTGCCCTGTGCCCTGTGCCCTGTGCCCTGGCCGTGGGGATCTCAGCAGCAGTAGGAGTTCGTGCACTTCTTATAGCCTAGAATGACACAAAACCCGGGGGAGCCCTGTGTGCCCTGTGTTCTCAATGCTCAGGGTAGGTGGGGTTTACTCCTGGCAGGAAGTGTCAGGGTTATCTCTAGGGTTGGGAAAGGCCTACCTGAGTGATGACTGGGTAGACCACATCCAGTCAGGTGTCTGACCCTAGGATACAAGTTGTCTCAGGGGGTTCATATCCTGGGTGTGCAGGAGGACGTGACCTGTGTGTCCTGGAAAGAGGACCGTGTGCTTCATCTGCCTGTGGAGGGCACCAGGGAGACCTCCCCAGCTTCCTGTGCTAGTTGAATGGGATTCAAGTCTGCCCATGTCCTCCCTGACCTTCCCGGGACACCTTTGTCATTCTCGGAGAAAACCCTGGGATCTCCCGTCTTTCCCCATGGATGATGGAGGACAGAAGGGACTACATCGGGTGTCCTTGAAGAATGGGGTTCTCAGAGATACAGGAAAAAGCCAGTAAGGCAGAGTATGGTTATGTGAGGGAGCTAGCTCCAGGTCTGGCAGAACTGGGGTGGAAACCAGGCTGCAAGATAGGTTCATGCCTCAGGGTTTTCTGTTGATTATATGGTTCAATTTCGCCCTCTGGCGTGCATGAGGAGACCTGCAGCTCATGTCTGGGTTGCCCTAAGGGTGGTAACCAGGGGCCCAGGGCTGTCTGGAGCTGAGCGCTAAGGTTCCCAGGACAGGTCCCAGGTGTGTAGATCCTTTGAGGATCCACTCAGCGTTTTGCTAGAGACTATTGTAGCAGGGAAGTGAGACTCGCCACCGTTTTGATCTGCAGTTCCACGATGACTAATGATGTTGAACCCCCTTTCCCACGTGTCTAGTATTATTTGTACATCTTGTTCAGGGGCAGGGATATCCTAGAACTTTGCTCTCTCTCTAAAATTGTTTTATTCTGACTTTTAAATATTAAAGCAAAGTACATTCATTCGCCAACAATAACATATTTTAGAACTGTAACATTAAAAAACCCACAGCTTCTCAGTGTTTGTAATTTATGGGTTGTTAGTATTTGAGATTCAGTTGCAGTAAGTCAGTATTCCTTGGAATTTTAAAAAAATCATAATTATGACTATTTAAGCACACTTCTGAGTGCCTTCACTCTATAGTTTTTGTAGATGAAATTCTTGTTTAAAGACTAATGTACCCTAATAATGTTGGTGGTACTTACAAAAACTACACTGTACAGGAACATTCAAATGATTAAAAAAAAACAGAACTTCAAATCCAGGCTTCCCAGTAAGGTAGCAGCCCTGCATGGAGTCCCACATGGATACTGCTTGCTAAGGATCTGTTTTACATCAAAGCTGATTACACAGGAGAGACATTCAAAGGACCTGCACAAAGTACAACACGTGTGTGAGCTCATTAGGGAGCGTTTGTCTCTTTAAATTTACCCTGTCATTGCCAGGTGGTGGTGCACACCTTTACCTCAGCACTCAGGAGGCAGAGGAAGGCAGCTTTCTGTGAGCTTGAGGCCAGCCTGGTCTACATAGTGAGTTTCAGGACAGCCAGGGCTACACATAGAAACCTTGTCTTGAAAACCAAACCAAAGCAAACCAAACCCCTTCATGTTCTCCTTTCTAATGTTGTACCGTATCTCCACATATTTAATTACATGTGTACATGCTTCCATTAGAGCTGGGACCCACATACAAGAAAGGACATATGGTTTTAATTTCTTCCTGAGATCAAATGATCTCAGTTAACATGATACATTCTAAGTCTATCCACGGCTCTGTAAATTTTGTCTTTCTGTAGAGACTAACACTTTTATGTGTGGTAGACTTGCATTGTGCATTCGTCTGTTGATGGAGATCTAGGTTGATTCCATTTCCTTACTATAGGGGATGGAGCAGCCGTAATCATGAGGGTGCAGATATCCAACAGTAGGGTACAGGTTCTCTGGGTATATGTCCAGTGAAATAGCTGAGTTATATGGTATTGCTAATTCTTTGAGGGACTTCCACACAGCTTTGTATAATGTCTATATTAATTTGCACACCCACCAGCAATGAATAAGTGTTTCTCTTCCCCCACATTCTCTCTGTAGGTGTAATGTTACTGTGCATTTAGTAAAGATTATCCTTGTATAATGCTGATTTCTGTGCCCCCATGCCTAGTTGCAATCCTTATTGTATCTCCTGCTTCAGTGTTGTGTAAGCATTGGTCCCCATTTATTCTATGATTTGTCAATAAAAGCTGATCAGGCAATGACTAAGCAGGGCATATAGAATAGAACTGGACTTCCTCTCAGCTAGGGGAGGGAGGGAGAGAGGGAGGGAGGGAAACAGAGAGGAGGAAGAGAGAATTAGCCAAGGGGAGAGAGTCCGCGAGACATCACGGAGAAACAGCTGGAGCAGAGAAGCCATAAGAGGCAAGGATCTCGGGGATTTGGGTCGGGAGGCAGCCAGGTTAGCTTAGAGGATTGAAATAGATATTGCTCCATTGTGCCCTTAAAGCTTTTAAATAAATATAATAGTCCAGGGCTGGAGAGACCGCTCAGCGGTTAAGAGCACTGACTGCTCTTCTGAAGGTCCTGAGTTCAAATCCCAGCAACCACGTGGTGGTTCACAACCATCTGTAATGAGATCTGACGCCCTCTTCTGGTGTGTCCGAAGACAGCTACAGTGTACTTACATATAATAATAAAAAATAAATATTTAAAAAATTATAATAGTCCAGTCTCAATTATTTGGGAGCTGTTGAGAGAAAAACCAAACACATTAAAAAGCCACCAACGCCTCTCCCAACATTTGTTATCAGTCGCTTTGATTATAGTCATTCTAACTGGGATGGGCTGGTATCTCACAGTTGTTTAATTTGCATTTCCCTGATAACTAGGTATTGTTTTTTTCTGCATTGTATCAGTTATTTGTTGTGAGTACAATTCATAAATACGTTTTTCTGCTCTGTAGGTTATCATTTCTGTTAGTAGTTTTAATTCATAAACTTACTGTCTTTGGGTTACTATTGCTGTGATGAAACACCATGATCAGAAGGAACTTTGGGGCAAAAGGGTTTATTCGGTTTACAATTCCCTATTACTTACTGTTCATCATCAAAGGACGTCAGGACAGGAACTCACAGCAGGATCCTGCAGGCAGGAGCTGCTGCAGAGGTCATGGAGGGGTGCTGCTTACTGGCTTGCTCCCCATGGCTTGCTCAGCCTGCTTTCTTACAGAACCCAGAACCACCTGCCCAGGGATGGCATCACCCACAATGGTGGGGCTTTCCCTCATGGATCAATAATTTAAAAAGTTCCCTACAGGGTTGCATCCAGCTGGATCTTAAGGAGGCGCTTTCTCAATTGGAGCTCCTCCTCTGCCACGACTCTAGCCTGTGTCAAGTTGACATAAAATTATCCAGAACACTTACCGAGTCAATCTGACAAAAGCATGAAGGCCAGTCCTCAGTCACAGAACCAAGTTTTGTTTTTTAATGTAAATTCTTCTAGAACTTAAAAGTAAATTAATTTTTCACATATGAAAGTGTTTAAAAGTACCCAGAACATTGCGTGTCCTGCTTTTCAGAAAGCCTTTGGGAGGTAGACCAGTTCTCTCTCTCTCTCTCTCTCTCTCTCTCTCTCTCTCTCTCTCTCTCTCTCTCTCTCTCTCTCGTTTCAAAGGAAGGGTCAGAGGAGGCACTTTTGTGTTCTATGTATTTTTTTTCTTTTTCTTCAAATGATGAAGAGGATTGGAGCCATTTACTTTTTGAAAAGTACTTTAAATTATTTGACAATTCCACACTCACAGATAAATATATTTTGGTCATAAACATCCCCAATACTCACAACTTCCCACACCTGCTGAACCTTTCATCCTAAAATGCCCCCCTGAAGTGGAAACTTAAGGGTTCTTTAGAGTCAGTTGTGGTGGATGGTGTTTTGCTGGGACAAACACATGAAGGAGTGTTTTCCTGAAGTGGACACAGGCGAGAAGGCTAAGGCAGACTCATGAAGGAATGTTTCACTGAAGCAGACACAGGAGAAAGGATGTTCTGCTAAAGCAAGCACGTGAAAGGACACGTGATGAAGGATTCTTCACCAATGACCACATGTATCGGTCTGCCTTACAGTGTGTAGTTGAGCTCCAT
This sequence comes from Tokudaia tokunoshimensis, assembly GCA_036184795.1. Lineage (NCBI taxonomy): Eukaryota > Metazoa > Chordata > Mammalia > Rodentia > Muridae > Tokudaia > Tokudaia tokunoshimensis. Next base: position 13,031,200 of record BTHU01000001.1, on the reverse strand, counting down.
TTGTCGGTTCTCCATAGAGAGAAGCATGCCAAAAACCTTCTGCTGGTGTGCTACAGTTTCTTGTCGCTTCAACAGACTCAGATTGATTGGCAGTGAATCAGCTGAGACAGATACACCTGCTGAGGCAAGACATGTGGTGAGGTAAGACCCATGGAGGACGAGTGATTTTTGATGGCTTATAAAACGGATTCGACGGATGGTGATAGTGGCTGAGCTTGGCCTGCGCTTAGAGCTAGCTGTGCAATGCTTGTTGGTCTCGTGTCTTCGCTGATCATCACGTCTGAGAGAGGCACAGCTGGGAACTTTTCCTGGTGTTCCTGTTGGCCCCGGTCCCTTCTGCTGTCTTGTGCCGAGGCTGAGGCCTGGCTGTCTCTGCTAGGCAGTGCCACCGCTGCTGATTCCTGTGAACCGAACTGCTGCTTTCCTGACAATGCAGATAGCATTTGCTCCTAAGAACTATTTCTAAGCAGGTCCACTTCCCCGTATCCTTTCTTTTCCTCTACCTCTGGTGGGTGGTGGGCTACAAGGAAGGTTAAAGCATTTAAGGATCATCACTAAAAGTAGACTTTGAAAAAATTAAAGTTACAGTATTTCTTGTATGTACATGTAATTTATTATTGTTCTACATATACTTGTGTGTGTGTGTGTGTGTGTGTGTGTGTGTGTGTGTGCAGAAGTTTCAGGAGTTGATTTTCTTCTTCCTTATTTCCATGAATTCTGGAGACTAATCTCAGGTCACCAGGCTTGCCTGTGTCTTTTTCTGTGTTACACACTGTTTACTTAGGTTTTGTTACATGAGCATGGGTGGTTAGTCACTATAATAAAGGCGATTAAACACTAAAGAAAGTGAATCCCCATCCCTTAGCAGTCATTAATTGCCAATGGACCCTCAAGAATGGGTGTGGCCTCTCAAGCCCCTATCAGGCCCATAGTGTGCTACTTATGAGCCAGGCTTACACAGGTTTTGTGCTGCTCTGATTACATGAGTTCACGGCCATATCATGTGCAAAAGACACCATTTTATCTCACCCTTCCCATCCTCCAAGTCTCACACTATTTAATCTTCCATGATGTTGCCTGAGCCATGGAGTGGGTTACAGAGAAGCTCTGTTTATGGTCAAACACTAGTCATTTATTCTCCCACTAGCCACCCTGTATCTTCTTGCCTCGAGGGCTCCTCAGGCACACGGAGTCACGACTGTCATCATACCTGCCACTTACATACCTGTGTAGGGCCATAGTCACCATTCCCTGACCTTAGGAGGCTTGTCAGGTGACAGCATCCTGTCCTGCGCTTGCACAACTAGGATCCCGTGTGATGGGGGAGGGCATAGACTTCCCAGGGCCAAGCTGTCTGAAGCCCCACATCCTGCAAGCAGGGTGGGTACGAGCTGAGCCGTCCCTCTGGCAGGAGGCTCAGGGTCCTCAGTTCTGAGAGCATCAGGGGTAACGGAGCATCTACTTAGTGGAGACATTGAGAACGTTCTAGAGGTGAGTGGACAGGGAAGGTTGAGGAGGCTCGGTTTCTACAGGAAGAATGGAATAGCGGTTAGGGTTCTCTGTGCTGGTAATGATAGGGTCCTCGCTGCTCCGGGGAAGCTCAGGGCCACACTGGAGTGATTATTCAAGATGACATTGTCATTTATTAGAAAGATGGGCCCCAGGTTCTGAGCAAATGTATTCATTATTCTGCTTTGATGTGTATGTGTACACACACAGTATGTGTATGCATGTGTGTGTGTGTGTGTGTGTGCTGGCTACTGGGTAGAAGTCTGCAGTGTGGCCTTCATTCCCTTGGTGCCTCTGGTCTTGTCATTTGCTCTGTTTCGGACTCTCTTTTTAGATACTATACAACTTGCCCCTCAGTATCTTCAGATCCCTGCTCACACTCAGAATGTTTGAGTCATATGTCAGGTTAGAGGACACCACCTTCCCTGGCCTTCGCATCTAGAGAGACCTTCGGTATCCTAACCTGAGCTCTCCCTGCTGGCCCCACCATGGTTCTTGTCAACTCCTGACCTCACCCTCTAGGTGTCCTTCCTGTTCTGTCTTCCTGTTCACTAGAACTCAGGCTTTGTGAGGGGAGCACTAGTCCGATCGTCATCGAGGCTACAGCCTGCTCCGGGCTCAGACACCCATGGGTGAATGAATGAATGTGATCCCATGCTCCGTCTCACTGCTGGGGTGTTCGGGCAGACAAAACTCAGAACACTAGACTGCATTTTACCCTACACCACCATCAGGTGTTGGGCTCGCGGAAAGTGCTGATACACCATTCAAAGGGAAACACAGCCTGAGATGGGGACCCCAGCCTGAGTGAGAAACAGCACAGGCTGAGGCCGAAGAGTCAGGGGTTCCCAATCTCCTGGGTGTCCAGACCCCAATGCAAACCACTGGAGTTGAGATCAAAGGGGGCTTGCAGGCCTGTGATGAGGCTGGGCTGGAGGTGGGTGGTGGTGGAAATCGGGAACTCCGGCTTAGCTCAGGGGGTAAATTCCAGGAGCATAGAGGGGCCTTCCGTGGGAGACTTAGGCAACCACTCTGTACGACGAAGGCTTCCCTCCCGGCAGTTCTTGATGAGAGAGATGGTCCTTGGTTCCAAACTGTTTATTGGTTGTTCGTCATGGAGAATAGGTGCATACAACTTCCTCAGTGTGGACCAGAGATTAATACCTTTTGCAGGAAGGACTGTCCGGGAAGGGAAGCTTATTGGTTAAACCCTCGGGGCCCATCTAGATACCTCATTAGCATGGAGACCTCTGTGTTCTGTGCAGCGTGACCAGTGGTCATGTTCTTATGTGGTCACGTGTTCCAGGCCAGGAATCTGGTGGGGAGTAGGTGAAACACCTACCATCCTCAGGTATGTGGTACCGGGGTTTCTGAACCCACTCAGCCTCACCAAGTTTCCTGGCACGATCCATTGCCCCACAAATGACTGGCCTACAACTCTGCGTTTTTAGGAGTTTATTTGCCAGTTTCTTAGGTTAGTAGCCAAGGACAATGTTTTATGCCCAAGTTTGCTTTGAGTGGAGAGTTACGCAGACAGAATGGGGTCACGTGTGCCTCCCCTCCCTGTGCTGCTTGGTTCCCTGTCACTAGGCTCGTCAGGAAGACTCAACTGAGGAAATACCTCTGTAAGATTTGCCCATAGGCGAGTTATAGGGACATTGTTTTTAAATAGTTGTGGGAGGAAGGGCTCGGCTCACTATGGTTGGTGCCTCCCTGGGTCGGTTGTCCCGGGCTGTTGAAGGAAGCAGACTGAGTAAGCTATAAGGAGCAAGCAGTAAGCAGTGCCCCCCTGTGGGCTCTTTCTGTTCTGCCTGCAGGTTCTCTCAAAGGCAAGACATACCTTGAGGTATGTAAGCCAAATAAATAAACCCTTTCCTCCTCAAGTTGCTTTTGGTCGTGGTCTTTATTCCAGCAAAAGAGAGAAAACTAAGATACTTCCTCCCCATACCAATTCCTGCTCAGTGAGAGTCCTCTCGCCAAGTAAGCATCTGTTCCTCTCTCTCTCTCTCATCTCCCTTGATACTCTTATTACAGATGGTTGGGAGCCACCATGCGGTTGCAGGGATTTGAACTCAGGACCTCTGGAAGAACAGTCGGTGCTCTTAACCACTGAGCCATCTCTCCAGCCCATACAAAAGCCCTGTGCTCCCTCTCAGGTTCCTGCCGTCCCTAAGAGGTCCCAGCAGTCTCTGCGCTTTCTTCTTCCCGCCATTTCCAGTGAATGACCCCTTCACTTGTGAGTGGGAGTCCCTGCTTGAGGACACACCCCATGCACCACGGGGTTGAAAGAGAGGAAGGGCATAGCCTCTTCTGCCTGCTCTGCCCTTTTTCTGTGGAGAAGCCCTGCGGCCCCGGCACTGCTCCCACGCCCTGCTGCTCTGATGTCAGCCTTGTTGCCCTTCCTTGAAGCTGAACTTTCAGGCAGGCTACAGCACCTGGGATGAGGACCGCGTCGGCGTCCCTAACTTCCTCCTCTCTCAGTGTGACCTTCCAGTGCTCGCCCCCTTTGTCTCTTCATGACCCAGTCCTCTAGAACACACTTTGAGTAGACAGGTTAATCAGGATCACTTGACCTGCGAGAACAGCTTACTCCAGGGCTAACCTCTGCCATGTCCTGGCCCTGGTCCTGTCAGCATCGGAGGGAGCCCCTGTGCTTCCTAAATCCAGTGGCTTACTTCCCCTTGGGAGACAGAAACCATGCTGAGCCCAGTCTTCCCTGTATTCTCAATGCTCTGGGAAGGTGGGATTCCCGGCAGCAGGAAGGTGACACAGATGTCTGAGTGGACTGGGGAGGGGATGGAACCACTGTCACTGGTGTCACCAATTAGGTTCTGATCCAGGAATAGAAGCCCAGTAACAGTTGTTTTAGAAGTTTCATGTCCTGGATGTGCAGGTGACTTGGGTGTCCTAACGAGAGAATGTGGACTTCATCATCCTATGAATGGTCTCAGGGAGACACGCTAACTTCCTGTGTGGGTTGAGCTGTGGCTGGGGTCTGTTCTTGTCCTTTTGACCCTTCTGGGACATCTTTGTCATCTGTCTAGGTGACTCCCTTCTGATCATCCTGTCTTTTCTTGTGAGTGATTTCCAGGAGTCAAAGTAATATCCTCAGAGACATGGAAGGAAGACAATGTTAGAGCAGGCTTGTGGGAGATACCTCTAGATACTGGGACTGTTGGAAACGAGGTGTCTTAGTTTGCTTTCTGTGGCTGTGATAAACACTAGGAGCAGAGCAACCAGGGTAAGAAGGGTTTCTCTTGACTTACAGTACACAGTCCATTTTGAAGGGAAGCCACAGCAGAAACTGAAGCAGACCATGGAAGACCCCCCCGCTTACTGGCTTGTTCCCAAGGCTTGTTCAAACTGCTTTTTTAGACAATTCAAGGCCACATACTCAGGGGTAGCATTACTCACAGAGGGCTGGGACCTTCCACATCAATTATAAATCAAGAAAACACCCCACAGATTTGTCTACAGGCTGTGAGGGTCTCTGCAAGCACCACGGCCAGCAGAGTAACGATCAAGTTTAAGGCAAGACGGAAATCCTGTTAAACATGGCTGTGTTGTTCAAACCTCTAGGGTCTGGCCCCAGGCAGATTATTTTAAGCATGTTTACAATTTGGAGAAAAGCTTCCTGGTCTACCATAATTCCAAGTGCACAGGTTAGCAAGGTAACACTGAAACTCTTTTCAAAGTTCATGTCTCTTCTTCCCTGAAGATGGTCTCACTATGTAGCTCTGGCTGGTCTGGAATTTACCATGTAGACCAGGCTGGACTCTAGAGATCCTCCTGCCTCTGCCTCAGATCTTGCCTATTTATTGATCAGGTGATTAGAGGACCCCTTGCTGTGTGATTTACTTTTTGAATGTTTTTCTGGAGATTACTCCTGGTCAGGAATGCACACGGCAAGGTTCTCTCCCATCCGGCTGACTCCTCCCTTGGTGATTTCCTTTGCTGTGCAGAAGCATCTCAGTCTCATGCAGTCTCTTTTGCCAATTCATGCTGTGACTTCTCGACACCGGGGTCCAGTTCAGAAAGTCCTTGGTGCTTCACATACCTTGACGATGCTTTGTTCAGCAGTTTCAAAGATTCAGATCTCACATGGATTTTTTTGTGCAGATGAGAAATAAGGATCTAGTTCTGTTCTTCTTGTGTAGATACTCAGTTTCCCTACAACCGTTTGTCAAAGAGTCCGTCTTTACGCTGATGCTTGTTTTCAGCAATGCATTTTTGGTCATAAGTCAGCTCTCTCTCTAGGACCTATGTCCTGCTGCACTGTTTTGAATGTCAGCTCTTTTCTTTCCAGTGCCATATTGTTTTCTTATGTTGCTCTTAGTATATTTGCTATACATGTAGTGGCTCCTCCAGCACTCCCTTCTATTCATGGCTGCTTTAGCCATTTGGGGTCTTGTATGCTTCTGAGTGAATGTAGTGTTTTCTATTTCTCTTCACAGATATGTTTTTGGAAATTGATGGGGATTGCACTGAATCACTTTTGGTAATATCATCACTGGACTGACTTGACCCACTGGCTGCCCAAGTAAAGAACAGAGACTTATTGTTGTGAAAGCTTGGCCTTAGCTTAGACTTGTTTCCAACCAGCTCATATAACTTAACTCTACTCATTTATACCAATCTGTGTTCTGTCACGTGGCTCATTACCTCTCTCTTATACAATCAATCCCAGCATCTGTTTCTCCCCCCTGCATCTGACTGGCAAATCCCCTGTGCCTGATTCTTTCCCAGAGTTTTTATCTCTGCTGGATGTCTCTCCTCTCCCCTCCCCTCCCCTTCTCTCCTCTCCTCTCCTCTACTCTCCCCTCCCCTCCCCTCCCCTCCTCTCCTCTCCCCTCCCCTCCCCTCCCCTCCTCTCCTCTCCCCTCCCCTCCCCTCCCCTCCTCTCCCCTCCCCTCCCCTCCTCTCCTCTCCTCTTTGCTATAGGCCACTCAACTCTTTAATAAACCAATCAGAAGGATGGAGGCAATGTTTCCAAAACACTAAGGTGATATTTCATAAAAATAATAATACCGAAGTTGGCCTGTACTCAAATCTTTGCCGCAGAAATCAACATTTGAATAATACAAAGACAACCTCTACAAAAGAGATTATCCCAACATCTCCCCCTTTTAGACAAATAAAGGCTCTTTCTCTAAAATCAATAAACAATATATAATAAGAACAATTGTGAAAACTATCAGGTAAGAATTGCATTCACAAATGTCCAGTTCATTTGTATCTGGCAACCTTGGAGAAAGTACTCCACTATTGATCCTATCTTGGTAAGTCCAAAGTTCTGTACCTAAATCACTTTCTATTACTATTAAAGCTTTCAGATTCTCTAACCTTTACAGCTTGTATTTTCCATCCTTAAAACATCTTCTTAGACCTTTTAACTGTCATAACTTGCATTTATCAACCTTTAAAACATCTTCTTAGATTTTTCGTAACTTAAACTTCATGTCTTTATAAACTTGTACCTCTTTTGTGAGTTTTTCCTTTCTGAATCCGATAACAAGGAAACTTTAAGATTATAACTATCTGGTCTTCAACTCCATCAGAGACCTGAGAAGGATACATTTTATCTGAGGAAACAGGAAGTGCAGAGCCAGCAACTTCCAAAACTATAGACATGACAGAGACAGCTGGCTGCTTGGACAGTCTCCAAAGATTCCTCTGCAACATTGGAACATCCATGAAGTGGAAATTTCTGGTTTCTTAGGAAACTCAGTTATGTCATCTGCTGTTTTGCTGGGGCAGATGGATGAAAGGATGTTTTGCTGAAGCAGACATAGGAGAGGACCTGTGATGTTTAGAAATAATACAAATATGACCCCACAGATGGTGGGAGGAGGCTCTGGTATTAGTTCGCTTTGCCTCACTTATCTTCACTAATGATGCTCTTGTATTTGTTTGCCCTGCGTCACGTTGCTAATCTTCACTTATTGTGACTTGGCAGAGAGTAACTTGCCAAAGAAATTCTTGTGATATTCCTGTGGCTTCTTGCCACTTCTGCAGACTCAGGCCAATTGGCGGAGCCTTGTGGTTTCTTCTGAATTGAATTGTCATTGCAGATTTGAGAGTGGTTATTGCCGAGCAGACTGGACCGCTGCTGCTGCTGGTACATGCTGGTGTTTGGCTAGAGGACTGGACTGCTGACCATGAAGACTGGAATAGCCTCAAAGAATTATTTCTAAATAGGTCCACAACCTGTTTTCTATTAACTGTTATTTGATTTTTTAAAAATGTATGTGGGTACACTGTCGCTGTCTTCAGACACACCAGAAGAGAGCCTCAGATCCCATTACAGATGGTTATGAACCACCATGTGGTTGCTGGGAATTGAACTCAGGACCTCTGGAAGAGCGGTCAGTGCTCTTAACTCCTGCCACATGGTACCACAATTTTTGCTGGGTCTATTTTCTACTAATTGATGAACTCTCATTTTTCCTTTCAGAATCAATTCGGAAACTTTCTACATAGATCTTTAATTTCTTACTCTGTATGCTAAAAAAAATTTGCATTATAAGATATCTTTTCTCTGCACAAGAATTCCTGTGGGAGAATGAATAGAAGGCAAAAAACTAGACAACTTTTAAACTTGCCAGTACGTTTGGTGCCCAACATGGGGCATGTTATACATACCTTTAAAATCCATATTAGACAAGAGTGCTGGGTAGAAAGCAGACAAGACAGAGATCCTGCAGAGCTACGAGGCCGAGAGCGACTTGTTGCAGCCTGGGGGTGGGAGGGTACACACCCAGCTGCCACTGGGCGGGATTGCACATGGGATACAGAGCTGCAAGCAGCTATGACCCACCTCCTACATGCTAAGGACTGTGGGTAACAGTCCAGCTCGACACAGAGTTCGGCTAACAGCTGGCATGGAACTAGGCATCTTGCTCCCATAGGAGAGACACAGAGTGACCTGCATGCTGCAAAGGGAGGAATCCAACGCGCGATTGCAGGAGAGACTCCTGCTCTGGACACAGCAGCGGTTACCTAGCAACTACTATTTCTCAAAGGCCAGTTGCCCAGGACTTGTAGACCGACAGCTTGAGGTGCAGCAAGATGTCTGGCAGAGAAGAACAACAATAACCCCAGAGAGGCTGCTGTAGCAACAGCAACAACAACAACTAACAAATCCTGGCTTTTTTACTGGAGCCTGCGGGGTAGGGGTGGGGAGCAGTTCCTATCTAGATGTAGGTAGGAGGCTGATGGAGCTGCTCTCTTGGGCCAAAAGCCTCGGGGGGGGGGGGGGGGGGGGGCCGCGGGAAACCAGCTTGTTAAGGCCCCAGCTGAGGGCACTCATCTTACTGGCTAAGGCGAGTCATCTGACTCGCTGGCCAGAGGAAATAACACCAAGGTCTGACAACTTCCCAGAGCTGAAACGCCTCTTGTCTGTGAGCTGAAAGATAAGGGCATGGTCAAGCACAACACAGCATCTGAGCCGAACCACAAACACACACTGAGAAAAGACACACAGGAGAAATCCAAAGCAACTGAACTTCTGACTCGATAAAATTGTTTAAAACTCATGCTTTTATGCTGAAAACAGAAGGGATGAAGTAGGAAACATCATAATTAGATATAAATACTTTGAAATTTGTAATTAAAAGTAAACACACAGATGAAAGGAAGAAAGCTGAAAGACACAATGATACAGAGATTTGGGGCTTCAAATAATGCCATTTTAGGTGGCTTCAGGATGGAGACAAAGGGGTGACTTGGCTGAGATAGACATATTGTCATTTAGGTATATTACCATGTTAGTAACTCTTGAGACTCATAATGGTTTTCTGACCTTAAAACAAAGGGCCTTAGAAAAAAATTAGAAAATTTTATAATTAAAAACGAAGAAGAAAGGGAGAAATATGGGAGAATGAGACAGGCCTTGGAAGAAAAATTGAAGAGGTTTATAGGTCAGAATGAAGGGGGGGGAGAGAGAGACAGAGACACAGAGAGAGAGAGACAGAGACAGAGAGACAGAGACACACACAGAGAGAGAGAGAGAGAGAGACAGAGACAGAGAGAGAGATGGAGAGAGAGGAAACATGAAGGCAAGGCTTAGAGGAGACCATACTAAAATTAATAAATCAAAATAAAGAGGGAACTAAAATATCAGATACACAAAATAAGGAAAAATATGGAAATAAGACTTAGAACAGAAGGTACAAAAATTTACAGATCAAAATGAACAGTACACAGAGAGAAATGAGACAGGACAAGCCTTAGAGAAGTTACAAAATTATTAAAAATCAGGTTGAACAAAATGCTAGGATGACTGAGATACAGGCACAAGAGAGGTATGAAATACGGACACAGACCTTACGAGAGGAGCTTAAATTATTGATAAGTAAAAATAAAGAAAATACTCAGGTAGAGACAGAAGATGAAAATTTAAAAAGCCAACCAAAGGTTGTTAGAAAAGAAACTTGTAGCTTATCTAGTTAGTACACAACAAAGGCCACAGATTTATAAAGAAAATGAAAAAAATTTAAGAAAATGTTACTAACTTTGGATACATTCACCATTCATAAAACAAATTTTGACTTCTTGGATGATCAAAAATAGAATAATCCCCCAAGGCTGGAAAGTTATAAGAAGAGCAGTTTTAGAACCTGAGCCACAGTTACAATGGATTTCATGGTGCAGAGAAGCGGCACCATGAAATAGTGAGGTAGAGATGCAGGTCATATATGACGAAGAAGTCGTAGCATTGTGTTGCATGGCAGTGGCAGCCTTAAATGTCTGGAACAAGGTTGAAGAAACAGGAAAAAGACTTGAACCATTTACCTAGGTTACACAAAGTCCAAAGGAAACATCCACTTGACTTTTTAAAGGTTAACTTCGACTGTAGATGGAGAGAAACCAGATTCACTAGCTAGGAGGGCATTAATTGAATCTTTGGCTTTTGAAAATGCTAATGCTGAATGCAAAGAGGTGATCAGACCATTAAGGGCAAGATCAGCACCTGTAGATGAATGGATTAGAAATACAATTGAGGGGCTGGAGAGATGGCTCAGCGGTTAAGAGCACTGACTGCTCTTCCAGAGGTCCTGAGTTCAAATCCCAGCAACCACATGGTGGCTCACAACCATCTGTAATGGGATCTGGTGCCTCTTCTAACATGCAGACAGAACACTGTGTATATAATAAATAAATACATACATGCATACATACATACATACATAAATCTTAAAAAAAAAAAGAAATACAATTGACATTAGATCTCACTCACCTGAGATGGCCCTAAAAGGAGAAGCCATCACAAAAAAGTTTTGAAAAAATCCAAACTCTCAAATGTTTTAATTATGGTAAGATCATTTAAAAATAATTGAAAAAAAATCCAAACAAAAGCATATGCTTTTTGAAATAAGAAAAAGATGCAGTGAAGGCTGACATTGGGCTGGTGGAGGTCAACAACACACAAATAGGGTAGCTCCTTATCAAAAAATAAAAATCCAAGTGGGGCTTCTCACAGGTCCCAGTACTAAACATCAGAAATACTCTTCCACAAAAGAACTAAACACCACTACTCTAGAAATAAGACATTCAAAACCCAGATATCAAAGTCAGAGCAACTTCTATAGATAAAAACAAATGAACAAAAATAAACGAAAAACCAGTAAGGGGCAAAATGAATGGTTTGGCAAACTTCTATAGATAATATAGAGGCCAGACTAAAGGAATTTATAAATAATATTGGAATTAATGGCATGCCTGACAGTGGAGCAGATGTATGTATTGTCTCTCCAAAATTTTGGCTTCCATATAGGCCACTTCAAGGGATAGATGTCCAATTTCAAAGAGTTAGAACTTTATCCCAGATAAAACAAAGTATCAGATGGCTTAAATGTATAGGGCCAGAATGTCAAATAGAAAAATTAAGGCCATGCATGGCTGATATAGCCATAAACTTATGGGGAAGAGATCTATTATAACAATGGAAAACACAGATTAACGTCCCTCCAACTTGAGGGGCATCATAAAATTGATGATGGTCCTAGTTTTATAAAAAAGTAAAAATGTTATGAAGCAGTTACAGTTTGTCTAAGCTGTCCATAAACAGGGTACATCAGATGCTGACTCTTCAAGCTTACAGTAGGGAGCCACTGTTGAGAGAACAGCACAGGCCTTACCATTAAGGCGGTTTGACTGACCAGCTGATGTGGATTGAGCAATGATCTATGACTAAGGAAAATATTACAGGCACTAATCCAAGAATGGCTGGAGGCTCAACATATAGAAAAATCCACCAGCTTTTGGAATTCTCCTATATTTGTCATTAAAAAGTAGTCTGGCAAATAGAGGATATTGACAGATTTGAGAGCAATTAATAAAATTACTCAGCCAATGGGTTCTTTACAGTCTGAAATCCCATTGCCTTTCTTGCTACCTATGAAATGGCCTATCATAATAATTTACTTAAAAGATTGATTTTTCACAATTCTTTTACAAGTGGTTGAGAGTCCTTATGATTCGGTTCAAAAATCAAAGCTGTATGTCATTCTTATGGTATTATTAGATTTTCAAAAATCTCTTAATGTAGTAACTGACTCTTGATATGCAGAAAGACTTGTTTTGCATACAGGAACTGCTGAATTTATTTAGGATGATTCCAAATTAAATTCACTGTTTATTCAACTACAGCAATGATCAGAAATAGAAATTATCTCTTGTATATAACACATATCAGATATCATGGGAGTCTACCAGGCCTTCTGGCTCAAGATAATGATGAAATTGATCAACTATTGATAGGAAGTGTGCTAGAGGCTTCAAATTTTCATAAAAAGTACCATGTTAATAGCAAAGATTTATGGAAAATTTTTTTCTATCACATGGCAAGAAGCCAAGGAGATTATAAAGAAATGTCCTACTTGTTCTTAATATAACCAAACTCTATTACCTGCAGGAAATAACCCTAAAGGTACCCAAAGAAATGAAATTTGACAAATGGATGTGTTTTATTTTGCATAGTTTGGTAGACTGAAATATGTGCATCATACTATAGACACATATTTAGGATTTCTATGGACAACTGCTTTAAGTTGTGAAAAGGCCAGTTCTGTAATTACACATTTATTAGAAGTTATGGCAATTGTGGGAATACCTAGACAAATTAAGGCTGATAATGCTCCAGCATATGTCACTAGTAAAATAAGACATTTTTGCATGTTATAATAGAAAGCATATTACAGGTATACCACACAATCCTACAGGAATGGCAGGTGTTGAGAGATCCAATCATACTTTAAAAGAGATGCTTAACAAACGGAGAGGGCTGTCAAAGACCCCGAGAAACAGATTACATAATGCTTTATTGACTTTAAATTTTTTGAATGCTAATGACATAAAACAACAGCTGCTGAGAGACATTGAATTATAGAAGAAAGAAAAAAAACCCTCTGATATTAAATCAACCTGTTCATTTTAAAGATGTCCTAACCTCAGAATGGAAAGCAGGAAATGTGTTGCACTGGGGAGAGGGTTTTGCATATGTTCACAGAGGAAAAAAATTGGATTCCCTCAAAATTGATAAAAATCAGATATGACAGAGGAAAACCCCCTGAAAATCTCCTTGGCTACAGACAAGAAGAAAGAAATAAAAAAGACAGAACAGGTCACATAATTTGCTGACCCCTTCCTATGGGAATAACTCTGAAACTGACTGAGGCATAAAAATGTCTTCAACCAGAACCTCAGCTACACAGAGCTAATGAACCTTTGGCTACAATATCCTCAGAACTTATCATGCCGTCCTTACAAATGGCATAGATAAAAATTTATATTATAGTTTGGTTATGTAATCCAAACTAACTTATACAGGAAGACACATTCATTTCCTGCTCATATAAAGAGTAGAAAATCACCTTTACCTGAATTGTGCACACTGCATATTCTATACATATGTTAATGCAGAACTGTACATTGCTCATGAGACTTTATATGTTTACAGACACCAGTGAAGTCAATACGGTCCTGACAAGATTGACTCTCGGAGGTGCTGAAGCGCCGAGGCCGCAGCATCCTGCCTGCGCCTACCTCACACTGCCTCAATGCTGTTTCCTCAAAAGACTTGCTTCCAGGACAGCTTCAGAACAGCTAGCTCACTTGGTCCAGCCTTTCAGACTGTTCCAATCAGAACTTCATTTAACCTGCATATTCACAGCATACAGAGACTGGACCACAGCTATTACAGCTAACTTTCTTCAGACTAACCATTTCCCCAATTTTCTTGCCTCCCCCCAAAAGGAAAGTAATTCCCCAAATTAGCAGGAAGCAATTTTAAGAGAACTGCTCCATTCTCAAGAGGTGAGTTAGATGATTTTTGGTGGTTCAATGGGTGTTGGACATTTGTCGTTGTTTAAGGGGGATGGTCACAAATACTTATTGTCTCAGACAGGGAGGAAATAAAATAGGGAGGTTAGATTCATGGATTTTTTTTTCTCTTCTTCATCCTTTCCCCCTATCTAGTGTTAGGGGGAAAGGCGGGGAGAGAAAGGATGAAAAGAAAAAGAGGATTAGGAATAATTTCGGAACGATAAAAGTAATGGGTAGATTATTGAATCTACTTTTAGTCTAAAGAACATTAATAAGCCATAAATCCTACCTTGATATCGATCTTTGTATATTGATATGTATCAAGTTTATATTTTCTTATGTTGGTATAGACCTGTGTATATTGATATAAAATTGAGATTATATTTTACTACAGCATACTATGCTTTTTATGTTTATGTATATATGTTTTCAATTTTATTTGAGGTATTTTACCTATATAATTCTTAAAAATGTAAAGTTCTAGCCCTCTTGAAAGCTGCTATTATAAACTTTTGAGAATAAATAAGAACTTCAAGTTAATAGTCAAATAATCAAACTCATGGTTATGTTAGATACTAGTCTAGTTAATTATAGTAAGATGTTTTTAAGGTTATTCAGAGAATAGATAGTTAAGAGCGAACAATATTTAACAATTCAGATATACTATAGATGGCCTTTTAAAACCTCAGAGACCAACAGAATATAGTATTTAAAGTTGATTTATTTGTTTGTTTGTTTGTTTGTTTTTTGAGACAGGGTTTCTCTGTATAGCCCTGGCTTCCTGGAACTCACTCTGTCCACCAGGCTGGCCTTGAACTCAGAAATCCACCTGCCTTTGCCTCCCAAGTGCTGGGATTAAAGGCATGCGCCACCTCTGCCTGGCCTAAAGCTGTTTTATTAATAAAAGATCTTTTTTGACAATGAGACAGGTCTGATCCTGGCAGTACTCCTGGTCTACTTCAAAGAAGGTGATGAACATTGAAGAACTTCCGTATGGAGTTCACTTCAAATGTGGCAAGCTGCCACTGGGCAGAAAACTGTTCTTGCTTCAACTGCAGACAGAAAGCTGTCCAAACTGGACAAACAGAATGCAGGGAAGTCAACTGCTGAGTTTTGCCAAGACAAGGTAAGCAGTCCTTTCTAATTCTTGCTTCACAAAAAGGTCTGTCAGATATTCTGGGCCAGAAGGATGAAGATGGCTGCTCCATCGTTACAGAGGTATTCATGGGGGACTGTTCAGGCAGTCGACTATGCCTGTCATTTCTATAGTTTTGGAAGCTGCTTGCTCTGCACTTCCTGCATACTCAGATAATATTTATTCCTTCTCAAATCTACGATGGGATTGAAGACTATATAATTATAGTCTCACTTAGAAATTTAAGTTGTTAAAGATTTAAATAGATGTTTTTAGGTAATGCAAGTTGTGATAGAAAATGATTTAGGTACAGAACTCTGAACTCACCAATAGTATAGTTAATAGAATACTTTATCAAAATGACCAAATACATATGGACTAGATATTATAATATAAACCTTACCTGATAGTCTTCATAATTGTAGATCATTATTATTTGAGAAAGAGTCTTTTATTGGACAAAAAGGGGCAAATGCAGAAATAATGTTTTTGTGCACTATGTAAAGATAATCAAATGCTGATTTCTCTGTCCTCATAACTTGTTGCAATCTGGACATGGCATTGTAATGCTTAGTCCAAATATCTGTTTCAAGTTAGAGTAAACAATGTTCTATGCCTTGCCAATAAAAGCTGGTTAGCCAGTGAGTGGGTAGAAGAGAGAATAGGGTTGGAGACTTCTGACAGCCAGGGGAGGGGAAGACTGAGAAGAGTAAGGAGTATTCAGCCACTAGGAGGGGTAGAGGAGAAAGACATGCATTTGAAGCTCAGAAAGCCAGATCAATACTAAAATGTAAATATTTCAGGGGAGTTGGCTGGCAGAAAGCCAAATTACCTTAGAAGATTAAAATAGATCAATAACTGCCCAGGTATTATGCAGTAAAGCTTGGTTAAATAAATCTAATAATCTCAGTCTCTTCGATTTAGGAGCTAGCCACAGGTAAAGAAAAACTTTTTAAAATTACCATTACAGAGAATCTTACCTTGTTGTTACAAGTCTGGTTAGACTGATCTCTTCTTGGTTTAAATATGGAACTGTATGTGAATTTAGAAATTCATCCATTTCTTTTAGATTTTCCAACTTAATGGGGTACGGATTTTTAAAGTACTCCCTTATAATATTCTGAATTTCTTTGATGTCTATTGTGATGTTTCTTTATTCATTTGTGATTCTATTAATTTGGGTTCCCTCTTCCTTTCAGTTAGTTGGGCCAAGGGTCTGTCAATCTTGTTCATCCTCTCAAAGAACCAGGTCTCAAAAAGCCCAGCTGCTGGTCTTTTCCAAAAAAGGCACACAGGAGTCATGACTATGGAAAGCTGACTGACTCAGAAGGCAGCCCTGTGCTCACCTCATTATTAAAAGAAGACTGAATCCAAGTTACGTGACAGAATCCTGTAACACATTAAGATGGCCTCAAACATACTTTAATCACCAAGCTTTTTCCTCAGATGTAGGAAGCAACCCCCTTTGCTTAAATTTTTATATCCCAGTTTTGCGGTCTCATAAAACCTGAGAATTAGAAAAAAAAGTTCACATTTTAATAAGAACCTTGGCACATTGTCAAATGTGCCACAAGTGCACACTTAAAAACATATTTACATGTGCCACAATATCATATGACACTGATGTGAAGGGGCACTTTCTGTAAACAAAAGGAAGGCGAGAAGGCACACATAATGTGTTGGTTTTAATATGCTTGGTCCATAGGGAGTCAAACTGTTAGGAGATATTGCCTTGTAACTGTGTCACTGTGGGGGTAGGCTTTGAAGCTCTGCTCAGTGTGGAATAGTCATTCTTCTCCTACTTGCCTTTGGAACAAGATTAGAACTCTCAGCTCCTCCAGTGCCTTGCCTGCCTGGACACAGCCATGCTTCCCACCATGATGATATGGACTAAACCTCAGAACCTGTAAGCCAGCCCCAGTTAAATGTTTTCCTTACAAGAATTGTCTTGGTCATGGTGTCTCTTCACAGCAACAGAAACCCCGAGGTACATAGACTCAAAAATACTAACAGGTTAACTCTAATTGCAGTTTTATCTCATAGAAGACATGTAGTTCCCCCCCCCCTTTTTTTTAAACTAGAATAGAGATGAACATCTAGCCCCGTGAAGAAAAGTCATTTTCTCCTCCTCCAGTCCCATGCTTAAATTTACCAGAAGTTCCTTGTAAGACCCATAGGAAAGAACTCCTGACTTCCCATTCCTTTTCATAAGTTATGAGACTGATTAGCTTTGTATATTATTATTATTTTGTACATTTCTATAAGTGCCCAAGTTTTTTTTAATACTTATGACCTTTATTAGCCATGTTATGAGTTTTTATTAGGAGGGTTCTCTCAGTATCCTCTCCATAGAATGACTGTCAACAGTCATCTAATTTGATTATTATTTTATTTACTACTTGTAACTCAGAGAATACAGAAGACAGAAAACAACATCTGAAAAAAAGCAGCAGAATTTTCTTTTCTTAGTCTGTTATATCGTTGTAACTATAAAGTAAAAGTAGGAACAAAGTGCAGTGGTCTGAATGAGAGTGGCCCTCGTAGACTCATATGTTTAAATGTTTATTTACCAGGGAGTGGCACTATTAGAAAGGATCAGAAGGGTTCAGAGTTTGGCGTTGCTGGAGAAAGTGTGTCTCTGGAGGTGGACTTTGAGGTTTCAAAAGCCCATACTAAGCCAGTGCCTTTCTTTCTGCCTACTGGTCAGAGTGTAGAACTCTAATGGACTAACACCTGAAACTGTCAGCAAGGCCCAACTAAATGCTTTCTTTTACGAGAGTCGCCCTGGTCATGGTGTCTCTTGACAGTAATGGAACAGTGACTGAGACACAGGGTGCTGGGGGATCACATTGAGCAATAGAAACAAAAGCAGACAATTTATGTAGAGCATAGGGGTTTTGAGAATGTAAAGAATATTTTACCTTAGAGAAAGTCAGGGCAGAAAAAGCAGACTTTAAGATATAGCAGAGCCGGTATCTTGTTTTAAATTTATTTATTTATTTACATCCCAAACGCTACTCCCCCTCCTGGTCCCTTCCTCAGAGTCCCTCACCCCACCCCCCTCTCCTCTGAGTGGGTGGGCTCCCTCCCCTGTGTATTTCCCCACCCTAGCACATCAAGTCTCTGCCAGGTTAAGTACAACCTCTCCCACTGAGACCATACAAGGCAGCCATGAAGACCCAGCTATCTCTCTGCTACATATGTGCCTGGGGCTTATTCCAGCCTGTATATGTTCTTTGGTTGGTGGTTTGGAGGTTTGTTGACTCTGTTGGTCTTCCTGTGGGATTCCCATCGATTTCAGGGCCTTCAATCCTTCCCCCATCTCTTCCATAAATGTCCCCAAACTGTCTAATGTTTGGCTGGTTATCTGCATCTGTTTCAGTCAGCTGCTGGGTAGAGCCTCTCTTTAGGACAGTTATGCTACGTTCCTGTCTGAGAGCCCTTGCTGCCACTTCAAGGGCATTGGCAGGAATATTTACTTTGGTCTAGGAGGACAAGGGAGTTGGCTCAGATAAGAACGTTTGCATTGGGCTAATACAAGGCTCAAGATGAATACAACCAAGGAATATATTGTGTTCCTTTTATCTTGGTCATCTTTACTGGACTTTGTTTATTGCCTTGTTCGGCTACTTTGTCTATGCTTTGTTTGTTCTTTGACTATTTTGCCTTTGATCTAAGAACTGACCCTATTCCTTGTATGTACCTAGGATGGTATAAAAGCAGACTGGGAAAAAATAAACCCGCTTCAGCCTCAGCACTGGCTTCCTCCCAGTGGAAGGAAGATGAAATAAAACAGAGAAAAACTGAGAGGATTGGGATGCACTGTGGCACAGGGAGTCCCAGGAGTGCAGCGATCCTCTGAGGGCCCAGTGATACTGGAAAATATTAGGGTTGTCACCATTTTGATGTTACTAGCCAGGTTAATGGCCAGATCACATGGTCACCTCTACCTTAATGAAAGTATCAGCCAAGATGGCAACAAAGTCACTTGGTTTCTTTTTGACTGCGGAATGAGCTCAGCTCCATAAAATGAGCCCATATCTCACCAGGGCATGAGGTCATGGGGGATATGTAAAAGTGGGCAGCTATCCCTTTATTTCTCAAGCAAGTGTCTAAGTTAGATTAGCGTTGATGTAACAGAAAAAAGTACCCTCTGGTGTGCAGTCTCCAAAGAGCAAAGTATCAGAGGAAGGAATTTCATGGCCTCAGTCAAAGACAGGGGCGTCCTTATGTCTCAGCACAAATGTAACTGTGAATTCAAAACAATGTCCTGTGGTCTTTCTTTGATCTCACTCAGCTTCCAGGTAAAGGAAACCAAAAAGGCAGCAGAAGGAACAGGGTGGGGTGAGAAGTACCAGCATCCCTACATCATCTCTGTAACAGGTACATGGAATGTAAGAGAGCTGGGAGGTCAGCGTGAGCTGTGGTCCACTGATAGGCACCACAGTTAGACAGTTGTCCTTGGTTTCTTTCAGACTCAACAACCATGGCACCTTTTGTCTCATGAGTGCATGGCTTGGGCTGAGAGCAGACAGACACTTTCCATGTTGGCTGGACCTTTAGCCTTGAAACTAATTTTTTTTTAAGATGTATTTATTTATTATATGTAAGTACGCTGTAGCTGTCTTCAGACACACCAGAAGAGGGCATCAGATCTCATTACAGATGGTTGTGAGCCACCATGTGGTTGCTGGGATTTGAACTCAGGACCTCTGGAAGAGCAGTCAGTGCTCTTAATTGCGGAGCCATCTCTCCAGCCCTTGCAACTAATTTCTTACAAATAAGTAGCCCTGGTTTAAAACCTTGGTAGCTGTGGATGGTGATATGCAAAGTAAAGCAGTTGCCTGAGGAACCTTGCAAAAACAGTATGGGACCAAGCTGCTGGCTGTTCTCTCTTCCCACAAACTCCATACAGTGTCTCCTAGGCTCTCCGAGGGGACCAGGTGAAGAAGGGAAGAAGGGCGTCTCCCATGCCCAGTGAGGAAGATAAGGAGATATAGTGTTATTTAGCTCCCATCACAAGGCCATAGGTCACCAAGTAAGATCTGAGGGAAGGATGGTTTGCATTGTTCAATCTCCCCTCGGTCAGGGAATGGAGGGATATATTCAGTGGGCCAGAAGAGTCTGGTCAACAAGAGGTGTTTGTTCCCTCCTCTGGAGAAATAAGGTTATTTTTTCACTGAGCTAGGTTTCACCTTGGTATTTCTCATTCTGGTTCCTGAGTTGGGAGTTCCCTAGAGACACACTCCCAGTGCTAAGGAGGCGGCTTCTTGTATCTGAGCATCTCTAACGAGGAAGAGTCCTGCACTCCATGCTGCTTCAGTATGTTCCAACAACAAAGGCAATGTTTCGTCGGCTGGATGATTTTGTTACCTTGGTCTGTGCGCACTGCTGTCTGGTCACCATGGTGCTTGGCTGGGCCCTTCCCCCACATTGCCCAGATTGTTACCTGTCCTGAAATTGCTACTAATCCAAAGGAATGTTTCTCACACAATAGCCTGGTGGCCACCAAAACATGTAGGGGAAGTGACTTGTCCATGGGAGTAGACTCAGATGAGACTTTAAATTGTTAGAAAGAACATATATGTCTTTCATGTGACTCAGTGAGGTTACTCTTTGCCAAAGCAGGCACCAATAGCACAAACCAGGCCAACATGCACACCAGGGCCATGTGCATGGGTTGAGCAAACAGGTGCATATGTTAAGAGTTTCATGAGACATGTGAGGTGGATGGAATATTGGCCCTTGGAGGCTAGCCATCTTTGATAGGAAAACAAGTACTTCTTGGAGTAAAAGTCTACTCAGAACACTTGTACATTAATAATGTTCCTGAGACTGCTGAGCTAGACCAGTGGGCAATGTTGATAGCTTAGCAATGGAGACATGAATTCCATCACTGAAGCCCATGTAAAGGTGGAGAGAGAGAACTGGTTCTGTGAAGCTATCCTCTGTCCTTCAAAGATAGGTAGTACCCAAGCCCTATAGCACACACTAAAATTTTAAATTACATTTGTATACTTAGGGTTCTGTGTGTGTGTGTGTGTGTGTGTGTGTAAGAGAGACAAACATTATATGCATGTGTTTACATCCCTGTGTATACACATGAACACACATGTGTGTGTGTGTCTGTGTGTGTGTGTGTGTGTGTGTGTGATTGAATAGGCTAGTGGATGGAGGAAAGAGACCTGAAACCACTAGTCAGGATCCATAAGGCACTTTATAGGACATTAACTTAGTGACCATTTCTCTGTGTTTGTCTACATTCTCTGCTTCTGTTTCTCTTCTCTTCTCTTCTCTTCTCTTCTCTTCCTCCTCCTCCTCCCTCCTTCTTCTTCCTCCTCTCTCTCTCTCTCTCTCTGTTATTTTACCAGCATGTATGTCTGTACATCATTTACATGTCTGGTACCCCGGAGGCCAGAGGAGAGCATCAGATCCCCTGGGACTAGAGTTCAATAGGTTGTGAGCAACTGTGTGGTTGAAGGTAATCCAAGTCCTCTGAAAGAGCAACCAGTACTCTTGCCCACTGAACCACATCTCCAGCTCCTTCCCCGGGCATTTCTTGCATATGCTCTACTGTATGAAGGCAGGTGGGGACAGACTTCTTGTCTCCTTTGTCAGCTGCCTTCTTTCTCGATGCAGCCTTTTCAGTCTCTTCTGTCCTGCCACAGGAGCTGGTGGGGCAGAAGGTGTACAGAGAGATGGAGGGAATCAGAATAGAGGATCGTGCAATGCTCGGTGCTGAAGAAAGTAGGAAATGCGAGCAGGAGAGGAACTCTGGAAGTGTGAAGGACACTGGAGATTCCCCAGTAGGAGAAAGAGCCAGTTTCAGGAAGCTAAGGAGACAGTAGTGTGTCAGGGAGACCTGAACACAGAGTGGACAAAAGTCCAGAGTGCTCCATGCACTTGCAGATGGCTTGTGTCACCTAGGTTAGTAGGACTGGAGAGCAAGTCACAACCGAGAGGTGAAATAGAATGCACAGCGCAGGAATCCCAAACAGAAATGCTTGGGAGATTGTAGCTCCCCACCACCGAGCTGCAGCCCAGCTCCCGATGACCAGGGCCACACTAGGACCAACCAGGACTGCTCCTGCTGCAGGACCCTGGACTCTTGGCCCTTATCTGTTCAGCAGAAATACCATGAAGGGAAATCAGTACAGAGCGGCTCTCACTACAGCCCTAGAGCTGTACACAAGCCCATCTGGGTTGTCATCCTTCCGATGGCAGAGGTCACATGCCAGGAACAACTCTCAAAGGACTTTCCCTATTGGAGGTCACCCCCTCCCAAGGCCCATTAATTCTCTGCCACTGGCAATTCCCCTGCTACAGGTGACCCAAAAGCCCACTTTTGCTGTTGTGGTCTAAAGAGCCAAGTCCCTCAGCAGCAGTTCCTACCGTGCTGGCCACCTAGTCCATTATCTGCTTTTCTCTTTGCTGACTCTGAGGGCCAGACTGCAGGGTTGTTTTGGTGAGGACAATGTCCTCCCCTTCCCCACTAGTGAAGGGCGGAAGACTGACACATGGGCCGTGCAGCTAACAGGACTGGTCCCATCGCCGCGTTTTTACTTTGGAAGGCCATTGTCGCTGGTGAGATGGGGACACTGAGATTTGGGTTGTTGGACATTGATCTTCAGGAAATACTGTGAACTCCAGCAACCTGAAAAGTATGTGCAGTGGTTAGCGCAGTCAGCAATTAGTGCAGAGAGAGACAGGGAATCTGTGGATCTTGGATGACAACGTGCAGGTCGGTTGTGCACCTTCATCACTGAATCATCTCAGCTACCCTAATATGGGCTGGGCGAGCATGTGTGTGCGTGCGTGCATGCGAGAATCTGACCCCATGTAACCCAGGGAGTCCCCGTGCTCCCCAAGGACCAGGCTGCTGTGACTCTAGGTGTGCACCACACTCCTGCTTTCTGTGCTGCTGCGGATCAGATCTAGGCTGCTGTAGAACCCAGCAAGCACTCATTTGTAGCCTTGCAAACTCCGTTTAAATCCTTTAAATGACGTTCTCAATTGCTAAAAGGACTTAAGATGCCATGTGGCAGGATCTTTCTGATAAAGAACAAAGACACACAATCTTCCCTTCCTTTAGTCAACCTACGTGGTATGCCACACCTCAGGGAGGCTGTCTGTGCAGAGACTTTAGAACACCGTACCCAGCCTACCTAACCACACAGCCCGTGGTCCACTGGCCATTGTCCACCGCTTGAGGGCCTTCCATCTGCAGTGGGCCCTTTGGTTGATGCCCACCATTGCTCTCGGGCATGCCTCCCGTGTTTCTCTAAGAAACCTGGCAGTCTCCTGTACGATGCCCTGTGTCTTGTCAGAACTCATCTGACAGACATTAAAGGACTGGGGTGCAGGGTAGAGGAGGAGACAGAGACCCCAGAACCTGCACCTCTCACTGCTTTGAATGGAATCCCTTCCATTGAAGGCCAGAGCAGGTTCTGATGACACTAGGCAAGGCGGAAGGGTGTGGCCCTTCCTTGCTTGGGTCTGTGCTGGGAGCTACACAGCTGCTAGCTCAGCCACGTCCTTTGACCTCTCTTTGTAGTGGGCAGGATGCAGGTGAGCAGGCTAAGGACGGAAGAGGCGAAGCAACTTGTCTGTTGCATGAGGAACTAAGGACGCACACTTGACTGCACGGCTGTGACTCCGAGTCCCCGGTTCCTGCAGAGCCCTCTGAGAGGAAACAGGCAGAGCGAGTGGAGATACTTGCCTCACGAGGAGAGTTGTCGTGGGGCCTGTGGCCTGCGGAAGGAAGTGAGAGAAGAGTCACCAGAGCATGGAAAGGCGAGGCTGATCTAAGGCTTGTGATTTGTAGCTGAAGGAGGCCGTGGTAGACATGCTGAGAGCTGGTGATGCGCATGGCTGCTTAGAGTTTGCATGCTACAGAGTCTGTTTTGCAGACTGAGCTCGTTAGGATCAGAGGAGAGGTAACAAGGACAGAAGCCTGGAGTATGTGGTGCAGGAGTTCTCCCAGATCACGGCTGTAATACGTCTTTCCTTGGGGTATGTGTCAGGCACATGCTCCTAGGAAGACAAGGACCACAGCTCACACAGCAGAGTCTCCTAAAGGAGAATGAAGGTTCAGGACCCTCAGGGGTGGGAGGGAAGGCGTTAGCAAGAGAAGCTGGCTCCTGGACACACGGTTTCCTCTGACCTGCCCCGCCTAGGTGAGCCGAATCTCCCTTCAGCACTGACCTGTTCTCCCATGGCTGGGAAGGGGTGAGGGCTGGGGAGAGAAGATCTGCTCTGTGAGTCAGACAGTGGACAGTGGCTGGTGTCCAGGATGCCATGGTGGGGACAGGTGGAACCTTCTGGTTCCCCTTGGTCAGCGGCTGTACTTACCTTGGGTGGACAGTGTCAGTTTGTCCTCACTGAGAGTGCTTCTACTTCTTGCCCTAAAAAAGTGGGGGATATTGTCACTGTTGTTTGGTTCCTGAGTTGGGGAGCCCATGAGAGCCATGACTCCTGGGAGCACCCTGGGAATCATGACTCCTGGGAGCACCCCGGGAACTATGACTCCTGGGAGCACCCCGAGAGTCATGACTCCTGGGAGCACCCTGGGAGCCAGGATAGGGTAGAGGACAAGTCACTTTACCTGCTACGAGTTGAGAGGTGACCAACTAGGAATATTAGCATAAGCAACCCCAGCAGACATTGGGCACCAATTGCAACAACACCCAAGGTGAGAGTAGATATCTTCCTTTACGTTTTGGTTCTTGTTTACCTGTCATGGAGAGAAAGTAGAAGAGGAATCACAATAAATTCATCCTCATTGGGCACATGGAAAGGAACTCTTGATGGTGTGTGATATCTGTTTGTTCCCTGGAGAACGCACGCCCTGGAAGAAGGTAGATTGGGTGAGGGGATTGGCAGGGTATATTCTCCCTGTTCTCCCACAAGTAGTGTGTATACAAGCAGTGTAGAGACAGTTCTTGCTCTGCAGCCAAGGCTGGCCTTACTCTCCATCCGCATGCCTCAGCCTCCTGAGTGTGGGGTAACTGATACCATGCCTCAGTCTATAGGTATCTCAACTGATTGTCTTCTCTCTGTCACAGCATTGGTTAGAAACAAAGTCCCCCAGTAATCTGCATGGGTGATGGTACAGTCGGTACAAATGCTTAATGCACACATTTGACTATCTGAGTTCAATCCCTGAAACCCAGGTAGAGGTGGAAGGTGAGAACAGACTTCATATTGCTGTCCTGTGACCTCCACACTGGCACCGTGGCTCCCGTGTTATCATAAAATAGTAAAAAAATATGTTTTTGCCAAAAGAAAATAAAGCCAGGAATGTGTATATGAGGAGAGATGAGGGGTCACTCACTCATCATGGCCAGGAGATACGGGTTGCTCTTTTCAGAGATGAAGGCATTGGTGATCTCACACTGGTACATCCCAGTATCCTCTGTTTTTAGCTTCTATGTATAAATTATCTGGCTGCTTCGTAACAGCTGATCCTTGCAAGTTCCAAAAGCATTGGTTTTCCATGGTAGAACCATGAGACGTGGGTTCCACTGGCATTTATCACCTTCTTTAAAAGACTGTTTGGAAACCTGGATTTCAGGAGTTGACAGAGGCTCTGTGGACAAGCAGAGGATGGGACCAACTGAGAAGAGTCCTTTCTATTCAGTTTCAGGAGTTTTGGGGGCCAACTCTGTAAGGTATAAATCTCTCCAAGGTTATCCCCAACTCTCAGAGACCGTGAGTCTCAGTTGAGAAGACAGTCTGTAGTCAGCAAGGCCAGGTTCTTAGGGTATCTCCTGAGTAATCTCTGGAATTTGTCTGTTGGGATCAGTTTCTTCAATACCCAAGAGATGTGTGTGCACTGGTTGTCTCATGGTTACTAATGTTGAATTCTCATAAGAACTGTTGGCGTCATGACACTTTCCTGTGGATCTTTTCACAGCGCTCACATCCACCCCATCTTTACTCTCATTTGTCCCCCTGCTTTCTTGTCCATATTGCCCTGCAAAATGTCCCCCTCAGCATTTACGTCTCACGTTCATACATGTACACGGAACCATGCGTATGTATGCGTGGATCTGTATTCCCAATAGGGCCACAGTGAGCACGGGTGTGCAGGGAACTGTGATGTGCTGACTTAGATGGCCTTGCTCCCATGGGAGGGACAGCTGGATAATATGGTAGTCACAGATTTGGAGTTGAGGAACCTCAGGACTGACGAGTAGGCTGCAGTGGTAGAACTCCCCATGCTTAGGATGTACAGCTTCCTCTCGCCCTGAGTTCTAACCTGCATTTCTCAGCACTAGCTTTCTGGACAGCCAGCCTGCCTGGGATGCCCTGTGATCTCAGTACCATTCTCAATGAGTTGCATCGATGGCTGAAGTGTTAAACATTCCCCATGATTTTTGATGGCTATTCGTGTGTTCTGAATCCGTTGACCCATTTGTAAATTGGAAGGATGTTTTCTGTTCTTTAAATTTTCAGGGGAGCCAGGTAGTAGCTGCACACACCTCTAATCCCAGTACTCAGGAGGCAGAGACTGGTGGATTTTTGAGTTCAAGGTCAACCTGATCTATAGAGTGAGTCCCAGAACAGCCAGGGCTACACAGAGAGACCCTGTCCAAAAAAAAAAAAAAAGTAAAATAAAATAAGATGTCCTGTTTGAAGTAATTTGTGTTGGTGTGTTGTGCACATGTTCATGTGTGCCCATATGTAAGCGTGGTTGCATATTCTCATGTGTGCACACAGAGGCCAGAGAAAAAGGTCAAAGCCACAATACCATTACCAGCTTTACATGTTGGCTGCACATCAGAACTCAGGTCCACATGCTTCCATAGGAAGTAAATTATCCAACGTGTCGTATCCTGGGCCTCTTGAGTTCTTTACATGTTCTTAGTATTAATCTCCTCTTGTATATAGTATATATCCTCCCATTCTGAAGACTGCCAATTTACTCCGATGATTAACTATGAAGTGGCTTTTGAAATTTCACAGAATTCCTTGACAATTTTGCCTGTTAGTCTCTGGCTATGCCTGCATCCTCAGAAGGGCTTGGCTGTGGTCATCTTGAGAATTCGTTCAATTTCATGCCTCCTGTCTTTAAGCCATTGTGAATGTTTCCTGTAGACCAGGCAGCCTCAGACTGTGTTGCCAAGGATGAGCTAAAACATCTGATTCTCTTGCTTCTCCATCCCACGAGCACTGGGAGTTCGTGTATGTACCACAGTGTCTGGTCTGCACACTGCTGGAGATCAAACCCCAGGCTTCATGGATCGTAGGCGAGCAATCTTCTGACTGGGTGTGTCCCAGACCCCAAGCTGATTTCTCTACAGAGTGAGATATGGCATCTCCTCTCTTCTTCCCCATGTGGATGTGCAGCTCCCCACGCCCTTTGTTGGGAGGTGTCACTTCTCCCTTTTCCCCTGAGAAATATTTCGTGTGACCCCAGGTACATAGGTACATAAGGTACACACACTAATCAGATTGTCACTGCTGTCCAGACTTTAAGAGTTGTCTTTAAACAGTCCAAGGTATGTGTGTGATGTTAGTTTTTATTAAACATGAACTCACACTTTCTCCTAATGAGGAGGAGGTATTCATTTCTTTCTATGTAATTCTTTTCTGAAAGTCATCAGTAGCCAAAGTTCAGCAGAAAGAGCTGAGTCCCATGAGCATCTCTGAACCCATGACTATGTCACCTATATTGGGGACTTTCTTTGGACCTGCTATTGGTATAATGCCACAGAGGCTTTTAATACAGTTTAAACCTTAGCACTTTTGCTGGGACAGTCTCCAGCTAGCTCATCTGTCTTAACCCACATCTTATAGCCTACAACCTGCCACGTGGCTAGCTCTGTACCTTTCTGCTCCATTGTGGTTTCTGTCTGCTTGTGTCTGCCCTATTCCTTCTGTTTTCTTCTGGGTCATTCTCTCTGCCCAGAAGTTCTGCCTTCTTCCTTCCTGTAGCCCTTCAGTGACTCACCACAAAAAAAAAATGTTGCACCACAAAAGCCATCAAAGTGGCAGCAGACCCCTCCTTCTCGCCCCAGCCTGTGGCTATAACAGTATATGGTCCACAGGTGTTCTCATGGCAGCTCCACCACGTCTCTTCACCCTGCAACGATTACAAGAGCTGAAGGAGCTGTCCATGGTAGCCTTCCCAGCCCTTCCAGCCTCAGTGGGCAGCTGCCCCTGAGGAGCAGTCCACGGAGGCGACATCCTTCCTGCCTCAGCCTACAGCTTTCCTGAAACACCACTGCCGCAGCAGTCGCACAGGAGCTGTCCACAGTGGCAGCATCTCCTCTCCAGGGCCCCACACACAGTAGCCCCACAGAGATGGTACTTCAGTAAAAGCTGGGTGCAGTCAGAAAGGACTTCCCAGGAAGGACTAACCTGATGCAGGGAAAGGGGGGGTGAAAAAAGCCACGGATTTCTGAGCAGAAAACCCACCAATGCCTGAGCTTTCCACAAAAAATCTACCAATCCCTGAGCAGGAAGCCCACCGATCCCTGAACAGGAAACCCCACCAATCTCTGACACATACACCATCACCCCCAAGCTGGGGGCTTAAAATCCCACCAATCCTCACTCAGGAAATCTCTGCCCTGAGACGCTCCACCCCCTCAGAAACTTTCTAAGCACTGCCCTTTGTCTGGTTCCCTGCTCCCAGGAATAGAGTGCAGTCATCCCCGGATTTGTCCACCCTCTCCCTGGACCCTCCAATAAATCTCTTTCGTAAGATTTTCTGCCTGGTGCTGCTCTTGTTGGAAGAAGCCAAAAAGAAAAGGAGCAAAGAAGAGAGGAAGTGAAGAGGAGGGGAGCTGAGGCTCCTGAGCTCAGCTGGGGATGCCCTTCCCCCCACCCCCGGGAGCTGCAACATCTCCGCTGAGGAGGCTTCCTCTCAGAGCTGGGTGGTTCCTGGGCTCCCATGTCTCAAGATGCCCTTCCACTGGGATAACTTTCCCCCTCAGAGCTGTGTGATTCCTGGGCTTCTGAGTCCCAGGATGCCCTTCCATCTGAGCAGAAACACTTACACTTCCTGTCCAGATATTGGCCATTGACTCATTACTAAAGCCCATCAGTAGCAAGACCATCTCTGATACAATTCTAGATTGCCTTAGGCAGGTGAGGAAGGACAAATATTTACAAAAGAGAAAATCCTGTGATAAGCCATAGAAATGATAATACCAAAATCCTGCCAGCGTTTAGCTCTCAGCCAGTACAGAATTAACAATTGAAACTACAAAGACACACCTTCACACAATGTGAAGAAAAGGTCATCCCAACAGCCACCACCATATCCTCCAGCAACAACAGACAGGAGGATTCATTTGTCTCAGAAGCAGCTTCATGTCCTGAGCGTGAGAGAGGAGACGGCTGTGTGTCCTGGGAAGGGTGGGACTCTGTGATGAGAGGGTGGGACTCCGTGAGCTCCACTGTCTGCCAGAGTAGGTCCAGGAAGACACAGTGTGAGTGTGGATGGAGCTGTGGCCCAGGCCTGTTCCTGTCCTGACTGTCCTGTGTGAGAAGCTCCTGTAACTCCCCTGCTGTCTACTGCATTTGTCTGTGGAAGATACTGGAAGGGAGGGGAGTGCACAGGGCCCTCTGACAGCACAGGCCCAGGAATGGGCAGTCATAATACATCAGGCACCTGGGGGGAACTGCTAGATCTGTGGAAACAAAGGGAAAGTAGATGGGGTGGAGGAGAGGAGGGAGAGGGGAACCTGATCTGACATTGGGGGAGGGAAAAGGTCTGAAGCCCTGAGGGCCAGCAGGAAGAATGGAAACAGGCAACCTTGGAAGATAGAAGGTTTGGGGGACCCTTCAAAATGCACCAGAGACCTGGGAGGTGAGAGACTCTCAGGACTCAAAGGGAGGGACCTTAGATGAAATGCCTGGCAGTAGGGAGAGGGAACTTATAGAGCCCACCTCCAGCAAGAAGACAGGGCTTCAAATGAGGGTGGGGGGCCATCCCACAGTCACAACTCTGACCCATAATTGTTCCTGTCTGAAAGAATTACAGGGACGGAAATGGAGAGAAGTCTGAGGAAAAGAAGGTCCAGCGACAGGCTCAAAGTGGAATCCAGCTCAAGGGGAGGTCCCAAGGCCTGACACTATTACTGAGGCTATGGAGCACTCACAAAAAG
Organism: Tokudaia tokunoshimensis; assembly: GCA_036184795.1. Lineage (NCBI taxonomy): Eukaryota > Metazoa > Chordata > Mammalia > Rodentia > Muridae > Tokudaia > Tokudaia tokunoshimensis. Next base: position 13,001,113 of record BTHU01000001.1, on the reverse strand, counting down.
GCACCTAGCATGACAACTTCCTGAAGACCCAACAAGCAGCTGAAAGAGTCAGATGCAGATATTTGCACCCAACAAATAGACAGAAGCAGCTGACCCCTGTGGTTGAATTAGGGAAAAGCTGAAAGAAGCTGAGGAGAAGGGCAACCCTGTAGGAGGATCAGCAGGCTCAATTAATCTGGACCGAATCTTTGTTCATCCAGAGATGACGCACCTAACCCTCAAGAGACTGGAGCCCCAGGGAGTTTAGAGGTCAGGTGGAGTGGGGGGGTAAGGACATTCACATGGAGACGGGGAGGGGAGGAGGTATGGGATGTGAACAGTCGGAGGGTGGACAGGGGTTGTTGGCAGGGTAGGGAATAAAATATGGAGTGTATAAAAATAATTAATAAAAAATATTTAAAGATAAAATAAAAGTAATATTTGGAAAAAAACGGACTCTATCTCTATCTCCTCAACTATGTTCATTTCTCCAAGACTTCATTTGATGAGTGCTGTGTCCTGGTGAGGCTTCTGGAACACTGGCCCGGTGGGCCTGCCTGTTCTTGGAGCACTAGGCCAGTGCTGAGTACTATTAAAGTCTTGTTAAGCACTTGATGTCAATACTATTATTAATAAAAAGTTCCTTATGGTTATTTTCCTGTACAGGACCAAGAACACTGGTGGGGAAATGACCAGTTTTACTCACCCGTTGCCAGCTTTGGAGCATTTCTAGGCGAGCTGATTGGCTGAGAATGGGATGTCAGTCAGACCCCCAGCTGACCAGTTCTCATGGGAGCACCAGCCACCTGGACACTCACAGACATTTGACGGAGCTCCACAAGTTCAAACAGCTTGTCCCAGCACTGTGACGTGTGACCCTCGCACAACCACTCAAACAGCTTGCCCCACACTTTCGCTGTAATGTTTCCACACAGCTGGGGTTATATTCCAGTGAGGCCTAGCTAGGATTATTGTGACTAATACAACAGAGTCCGTGTCGTGATTGTCAGCAGGACCCGCCCTTCCCACTTAGGTCCACGGTGGTTGGACCTCACACCCCTTGCTGGCTATGTAAGCGTGCTCTTTGGTTTTGAGTCGCTGAGAGACAGGCCCATGTGCCGCCTCTTCCAGTCTCACATTCAGGACAGGCCTCTTGTGAGGATCTTCTTTGTCTTTGGTTTCATTGCTGTGAAGAGACACCATAACCAAGGCAATTCTTATAAAGGGCATTTAATGGTAGGCTGGCTTAGAGTTTCAGAGGTTCTTTCCATTATCATCATGGCAGCTAGCATGACAGTATGAAGGCAGACATGGTGCTGGGGAAGGAGCTGAGAGTTCTATATCTTGATCTCAGGCAGCCAGGAGAAGAGACTGACTTCCAGGCAGATAGGAGGAGGGTATCACTACCCACTCCCACAGTGACACACTTCCCCCCAAAAGGCTATACCTACTCCAACAATGCCACACTTCCTAAAAGTGTGGACCAAGAATATTCAAACCACCACACTCCTCTTGCCAACTTTTGGTAGTCTAGGCTGAATTGGTAACATCAAGAAGGAGGCATTGGTAATGAGATTGAAGAGTGATGTCACAAGTGATGGGGATGTCCCCCAGGCTGAGCAGAAAATGGCAGAATGGCTGAGAGGCGGGGCTGCAGAGAGAAGTCACTGAGGCTGAACCAGTGTAGTTGGGAATCAGCTGGCTGTGGCTAAGGCTGGGGTGCGGAGAGGGGCTGGTGGACCAAACTACAGACTTGTGGAGTGTCCGCCTACCTTAATGATGGTACAAGGGGCTGAAGCCATGAGGCCAGTGGCTGACAGTGGCAGGACAGACAGCAGCAAACAAAATGGCAACAGCTACTGTCCCAAGGGAGTGATGACAGAAGTCAGAGTAAAAACTGTAATGAATTCACAGACCCGGAAGTAGCTCCAACAGTCAAGTGTGGAGGAATCTCAGCTTCCTAGATGTACAGAAGAGCTGAGACAGTTGTCATCAAGGGTTGAGGGTTCCAGTCCCAGAGGCCTGCACGGCAGGAGGCTCCTCCCTCTTCCGCTCTAGCCTTTCTATTGCCACCGCTTGCCACTGTCAGATTATGGTGGGTGCTGATGCTGCCAGGTGTCAGCTGCGGAAGAGCTTGTCCTCTCCTAGCCTCAGTTTCCCTCTGGGTCGAGCAAACTTCTGGCATTCAGCAGACTGGGGTTAAGGCTCAGGGCACCAGTTTGGCAGAGGCACCTGTTGTAGATTTGCCAATCTTTTATCTAACTCCTTGGCTATCTTTGCCCCAAATGCGTACAGTGGTCCCTTGAGTACAGTAGGCACTGCCTGTCCAGAATGGATGTGCTTTACACAGTGTACCTAAAGAAGTTTTATTTAACTTTTGAAATATTTACCCCAAAATGCCATCTTGACCATTATCTGTGTAACAATGACTATTTTCAGCTGCACAACTTTCATTTACTGTTTCTAGAGCTTTTCACCACTTGTTCAAAATCTCTAACCACTAAGCAATAACCTCTCATGGCCCAGCCCTAGCCCCTGGAAATCTCTCCATGTGACTTTCTTTGTGAATTCACCTACTCTTTCATATATAATAATTTGATAGTACTTTTTTCAAGTTGTTATTGCTGCTGTATTCAAAACAATAAGAAAAGAAAACCAGTCTAGAGGCCAATCAATGAAGAAGGAACAAGGGAATTAATGGGCATCCACAGTGGAAACTTTTTTTTTAGTCTCCTGGGTTTTTTTTATTTTTCACTTTACATTCAGATCACAGCCCCCGTCCCTCATCTCTTCCCAGTCCTACCCTTACAAATCCCTCTTCCTGTTGTCTCCACCTCTTCTCCTGAGAGAAGAGGAGCCCCCCTTGGGTACCACCCCACCCTAGATATCTAGTACCAGCAGGACTAGGGACATCCTCTCCCACTGAGGCCCATCCAGGCAGTTGAAGTATGGGGAGAGGGGATTCCAATGGCAGGAAACAGAGGCAGAGGCAGAGACAGTCCCTGTTCCACTTGTTAGGGGACCCACATGAAAACCAAGCTGCATATTTGCTACAGATGTGTAGGGAGTCTAGGCCCACCTCCCGCATGCTCCCTTGTTGGTGACCCAGACTCGTGAACTCCCATGGTCCCAGGTCAGTTGACTCTGGGTCTTCTTGTGGTGTCCTTGATCCCTCTGACTTGTTCATTTTTATCCCTCACTCTTCCACAAGACTCTCTGGGGACTTTGCCTGATGTTTGTCTGAGGCTCTCTGCATCTGCCTCCATCTGCTGCTGGATGAAGCCTCTCAGGAGACAGTTATGCCAGGCTCCTGTCTGCAAGCATAGCAGAGCATCATAAGACCACAGTCACCCTGACACCTAAATCATGCAAAGACTCAGCAGAGAATGAAAATTTCAGACCAATTTCTCTTATGAACATTGATGCAAAAAATATTCAATAAAATACTTGCAAACCAAATCCAGGAACACATCAAAAGTGTCATCTTCCATAAGCAAGTAGGCTTCATCCCAGGGATGGAGGGATGGTTCAATATATGAAAATCCATCAACATAATTCACATATAAACAAACTGAAAGAAAAAAATCATAAGATCATCTCATTAGATGCTAAAAAAGCCTTTGACAAAATCCAGTATCCTTTCATGTTAAAAGTTTTAGAGACATCAGGAATACAAGGCACATACCTAAACATAATCAAAACTCTGATGTCTCTGATGAGGTTGAAGACTAAATAGTTGCAGTCTTACAGTTTTCTGTGTTATCGGATTCAAAACAGAAAACTGGCAAGAGAGATGTAAAGGCTAAAAGGCAAAACTTGAAATAACTTAACACCTAAGAAAGTGTTTGTGGGTCTAAGAAGATGTTTTATGTGAAATCTTAAGTGGTGACTAGGAAGTGGTTTAGGTACAGAACTTTGGACTCACCAAGACAGGATAGACAGATAGTAGAATGCTTTCTCCAAGTTTGCCAAATACAAATGGACTGGATGTAGCTAATGTAACACCTGATAGTTCCCATATTGTTCTTATCGTATAAAATTTATTAATGTTACAGATGAAGCTCTTTCTTGGACTAAAAGCAGGAGACATTGGGGTAACATTCCTTCATTGTATTAAGTTGTGTCTCTGTATTTTCTTTTATACTTTTTCCTTAATTTATTTATTTATTCATTCACTTTATATCCAAATTGCAGCCCCCCCTTCCAGGCCTCTCCTCACACAGTCCCTCTCCACATCCCCCCTCACTTCTTATGTGAGAAGGGGGAGGACCCTTGGGTATCATCCCACCATGGTACATTACCTCAGTACAGGATGAAGCACATTCTTTCCAACTGAGGCCAGACAAGACAGCTCAGTTAGGGAATGGAATCCACAGGCAGGTGACAGATTCAGGGGCAGCCCCAGCTCCAGTTGTTGGGGAAACTGCATGAAGACTGAGATACACATATACAACATATATATGGGGGGTGGGGTAGGTCCAACCCACGCTTACCCATGATTGGTGGTTCAGTCCCAAGGGTCTAGGTAGGTTGAATCTGTAGGTCTTCCTGTGGCGTTGCTGTCCCCTTCAAGTCCTTGAATCCTTACCCAAACCCCTGAGCTTCATCTAATGTTTCACTCAAACACAAAAGATGATAGTATCTTCTCAGCACCTCACGGAACCATCTCCGGAACTGACCATATGCTCAGTCACAAAGCAAGCTCTTCAACAGATACAAGAAAAATTGAAATAACCCCATGTATCCTATCAGACCACCATGGATTAAAGTTGGACTTCAACAACAACAGATACAACAGAAAGCCTACACACTCATGGAAGTTGAAGAACCCCCAATCAATGATCACTGGGGTCAGGGAAGAAAAAAGAAATTACATACCTTCCAAAATACAATGAAAATGAAGGCACAACATAACCCACACTTATGGGACAGAAGTAAAGCAGTGCTAAGAAAGTCCATAGCTAAGTGCCCCATAAAGAGATCGGAGAGTCCTCATACTAGCAATCTGAAGGCACACCTGAGAGCTCTAGTAAAAACGAAGCAAACACACTCAGGAGGAGTAGACAGTAGGGAATGATCAAACCCAGGTCTGAAATCAATCAATTAGCAACAATGAAAAAATACAAGGGATCAACAAAACAAAGAGCTGGCTCTTTGAGAAAATCAACACGACAGATAAACCCTTAGCCAGACTAAAAGGCAGAGAGACAGTATTCAAATCGACAAAATCAGACATGAAAAAGGAGACAACAAAGGTCACTGAGGATTTTCAAAGAATCATTAACTCTTACTTCAAAAGCCTGTACTCCACAAAATTTGAAAATTTAAATGAAATGAATGATTTTCTAGACAGATACCACTTACTAAAGTTAAATCAAGATCAAGTAAACTATCTAAATAGTCCTATAACCCTTAAGGAAATAGAAGCAGTCATTAAAAGATTCCCAACTAAAAAAAGCCACTGGCCAGATGGTTTTAGCACAGAATTCCACCACACTTTCAAGGAAGAGCTGATATCAATACTCCTAAAACTAGTCTACAAAATAGAAACAGAAGGTACACTACCAAACTCATTCTATGAGGCCACGGTCACCCTTATACCTAAACCACACAAAAACCCAACCAAGAAAGAGAATTTCAAACAAATTTCCCTTATGAACATTGATATAAAAATACTCAATAAAATACTCGTAAACTGAATGCGAGAACACACCAAAGACATCGTCCACTGTGATAAAATAGGATTCATCCCAGGAATGCCAGGGTGGTTCAATATATGCAAATTATCAACATAATCCACCATATAAGCAAACTGAAAGAATAAAAACCCACATGACGACCTCATTGGATGCTGAAAAAGCCTTTGACAAAATCCAACACTCCTTCATAATAAAAGTCTTAGAGAGATCAGGGATACACGGTGCATACATAAACACAATGAAGGCAATACACAGCAAGCCAATAATAGCCGACCTCAAATTAAATGGAGAGAAACTCAGTTAATTTCCACTAAAATCTGGGACAATACAAGGCTGCCCACTCTCTCCCTATGCCTTCAATACAGTACTTGAAGTTTTAGCTTCTCTCCCTATCTCTTCAGTGTAGTAGTTGCAGTCCTAGCCAGATCAATAAGACAACTAAAGGAGATCAAGGGGACACAGATTGGAAAGGAAGGAGTCACAGTATCACTATTTGCAGATGATATGATAGCATATATGAGCAACCCAAAAAAATTTACCAAAGAACTCCTACAGCTGATAATACCTTCAGCAAAGTGGCTAGATACAAAATTAACTCAAAGAAATCAATAGCCCTTTTTTATACAAATGATAAGTGGACTGAGAAAGAAGATAGGGGGTCAACACTCTTCACAATAGCCACAAATAATATAAAATATCTTGGAGTAATCTAAGCAAGCAAGTGAAAGACCTGTATGACAATAACTTCAAGTCTCTGAAGGAAGAAGTTAAGAATGCTCATGGATAAGTAGGATTATCATAGTGAAAATGGCCATCTTACCAAACATAATCTACAGATTCAACGCAATTATCATCAAAATTCCAACACAAGCCTTTATAGACCTTGAAAGAGAAATTCTCAACTTCATATGGATAAACAAAAACCCAGGACAGCCAAAACAATCATGAACAATAAAACAGCTTCTGCAGGAATCATCATCCCTGATCTAAAAGCTGTACCACAGATAATATAATAAAAACTGCGTGCTATTGGTATAGAGACAGGTTGATAAATGGAATCAAACTGATAACCATGAAGTGAATCCACACACCTACGAACACTGGCTTTGACGAAGAAGCCAAAATCATACAATGGAAAAAAAAAAGAAAGAAAACATCTTCCACAAATGTTGCTAGTTTAACTGGATGTCTGCAATTAGTCGAAGAAAGCAGATAGATCAATATTTATCACCTGCTGTAGATTTGCTTTAATGCTTGCATTGTGGGTTCCCAAAACTGCAAGAGAATTCCACAGGTGAGACACTGAGGGTCCCTGCCCCGCCCCCAGCTGGTGCTGATTGGTAAATAAAGTTGCCAGCAGCCAATGGGTGGGCAGGGAGACAGAGGCGGGACTTTAGGATTGGCAGGCAAGAGGACCAAGGAAGAAGGAGAACTGCTGTGCCAGGAAAGGATTAAGATCCAGGCTTGAGAGCTGCCGAAGGGAAAGCATGCAGTCCTGTAAGAGCCAGGGAAGAGCGACCCCACGGCGCCCCTCCCATTGGGTCTAGGGTAGCAAAGATGGACTATAGACTGTAGTAAGTAATAACTCAGGAGTATCAGAGGAGAGGCGTTAGCAACATGGAAGTTTGGGAGTGGTCCAGCCATTGAGCTATTTAAGGCATATTAAATATAAGGCTGTGTGTGTGTGTGTGTGTGTGTGTGTGTGTGTGTGTGTGTGTGTGTGTGTGTGTGTGTGTGTGTGTCTTTCACTCAAGAATCCAGAGCATTGGGGCGAGTAGCAAGGAACTATCACCGCTGCCGTGGGGGAGAGTAGAGCAGATTAATCTACTATAGCAACAATCACCCTGCACAAAACTCAAGTCTAAGTGGTTCACAGACTTCAACCTAAGACCGGAAACACTAAATCTGAAAGAACAGAAAGTGGGAATGCCTAGAACACACTGGTTCAGAAGACAACGTCCTGAACAGAACACCGATGGCTCAGGCATTAAGACCAACAATTAGTAAATCAGACCTCATGAAATTGTAAAACTTCTATAAGGCAAAAAGACAACTCCACCAAGAGGACATTACAGTTCCATATATTGATCCATCAAACTTGGGAGCACTGAGTTTCACAAAAGAAATGCTATCAGATCTAAAGTCACAGATCGACCCAACACAATGACAATGGGTGAGATCAGCACCCTACTCTAGAAGTTATGCCTGGTTCTTTCTCCCAGCCCCGTGCTCCCAGAAATAAGACTCAGACTCAAATGTATTTACAAACACCTTGGCCATATAGCTAGGCTCTTTTTTGACTAGGTCATGACTTACTATAATCCATTTACTCTAATCTACATTCTGCCACATGGCTGCTTACCCGTGCTCAGGTACCATGTGTCTGTTTCCTCTCATCTTCCTGGGTGAATCTCCGTTGCCTGGTTTTGTCCCAGAATCCCTTCTGCCTCCTGGATTTCCCACCTTCTCCTCTACCTGGGTGTACAGGTGTGTCCTGGAAAGAATATCGACCTATGGTGGGTTTCAGAGAGACTTCCCAGCATCCTGTGCTGGCTGAGGGTGGCTCAAGTTTGATAGTTCCAGGGGTATCTCTATTCACTTCCTCACTCTTTCCCCTGTTTTCACCTTGTTTTCTTCATGAGTTATGACCCTAACAGAGTGGATTCCCCAGAGATATGAGAAGGAGCCTGTTAAGCTTCTGTCTGAGCTCCACCCCACAGTTACCTGGCAATAGCCAGGTAGGTCTGGCCCACTATAAAAGGGGCTTCTTGCCCCTCCTCCCTCTCTGATTCTCCCACTCTCTTAGCTTCCTTCTTGCCCTCTTGGGCTCTTCTCCCCTCCCCCGTCTCATCACATGGTCATGGCCGGCCTTTGCTTCTCTGCTCTCTCCATTTCTCTGCCTTTCTCTGCCTCTACTACCCCCTTAACTCCCCTCCCTATGCCCTGAATAAACTCTATTCTATTCTATACCATACATGTGTCTGGTTCCTCAGGGGGAAGGGATGCCTCGGCATGGGCTGGCTGAGGCACCCCCTTCCCCCACACCACTGCAGAACATATTCTCACACCTATATCTCTTTTTATGATCACAACAGAGCCAGTAAGTCAGAGGAAGCTCCTGGAAGGAAGATTCAGATCTGCTGGGACAAGAATGGAAACCAGTCTGCAAAAGTAACTTAATGCTTCCGGAAAGGTTTTTGAGTATTAATTGCATGTTCTAATGTCACCCCCTGGTGTTTACTTGGAGAACTGCAGCTTATGTCTGGGCAGTAGCAGGAAAGTAACTGGGCTCCAACTGCTGTGGGCCAGCCTGACCTGAGCTTAGAGGGCTCTGACCTCTAGGCTGCAGGACCGTCGTTCTCTGCCCCGTGGCTCCCATATCTTTGGACTCCATCCAGTACAGGGTAAATTCAGGGACATTTGGAGGTTTGTCCTGGGAACTCCCAGTCGAGTTGGAAGTGCCAAGCACCCAGAGGATGGTGATAGTGGGAGGACAGTCATGAGATAGGTGTCCTGAGACGTAAGGCAGAAGACACCAGCATGGGGTGTGCCTGCACTTGCTCAGTTCATCTCTTGGCTCTAAATACTTAGATCTCTTTGCACACATGTGTGCACGTGTGCAGAGAGGGGGAGAGAGAGAGAGAGAGAGAGAGAGAGAGAGAGAACAAAAAAGTTTTGAAAGAAAAGGAGGAATGTACAAAATTAGTTGGGTGTGGTGACACATACCCATAATCCCAATACCTGGCAAGTAGAGGCAGGAGGATCACCGCAAATACAAGGCCAACAAGATCTATGTGTTGAGTTCTAAGGAGATATAATGAGACCTTGTCTCAAAAGCCAAAGGTGGGAGGAAGAGGTCTGGGAATGTACCTCAGCTGGTAGAGGGCTAGCCTGGCACGCATGAAACCCTGAGTTCAGTCTCCAGCCACCAGACTGGGTGTTGAAGTGGAAGCTCGTGGCATCTTTGGAAAGTCAGTTATGTCAGAGAACATCTGGCTGAGGCAGACATAGGTAAAAGAATGTTTAGCGCAGGCAGACTCATGAAGGAACATTTCGCTGAGTAAACACGTGAAAAGACTCATGATGAAGGATTCTTCGCTAACGACACACATGTATTGGCCTGCCTAACATGCGTTGTTGAGCTCCTGGTAATGGTAGGCAGCTTCTTGCCACCTCTATAGACCCAGGCCGATTGGTAGAGTGATGTCAGCTGATACAGACTCATGTGGAGTGTGGCTAAATCAGACTCATGTGCTGAGGCAGGACCCGTGGTGAGGCAAGACCTGTGAAGGACACATGGTCTTTGGAGGGAGTGTAAATAGGACTCAATGGACAGTGAGAGGGGCTCACTTGCATAGCTACTTTGCAATGCTTCTTGATCTCTGCTTTGCTGAGAGAGACACAGCTGAGAACTTCTCCTGACATCCCTGATGGCCCTGGTTCCTCCTGCTGACTCGTGCCGAGGCTGAGGACTGGCTGTTTCTGCTAGGTTGTGCCACCGCTGCTAATTTGTGTTTGCTATGCCGACATGACTGAACTGGACTGCTGGTATATCATGAAGTATTTGAGTGGTTGAGCTGTGGCTGCTGACCTGTGGACTGAACTGCTGATTTCCTGACAAACGCAGGTGGGAGTTGCTCCAAAGTGCCTTTCTAAACAGGTCCACTTCCCCTGAATCCTTTCTTTCCCACTACCTCTAGTGGGTGGTGGACTAGACAGGAGGTTAAACCATTTAAGAACCATCATTAAAAGTAGGCATTGAAAAAAATTAAAGCTATAGGATGTGGTGTTGTATGCTTGTAACCCTGGCACTTGGGAAATGAACCAGGAGAGTTGGGAGCTCAATATCATACATAGCCACTAGCCTAGGCGACATGAGACCCTGCTGCAAACAAAACAAAACCAAAGCCACAAGGTGCTAGGGTGTAGTCCAACTAAATGATCAAGGCTAGATCTAGGTTTGGGCTGGGAATACAGTGCTAGCATGGCATGCATGAAGCCCAAGGTCCCATCACTAACAGCAACACATGCACATGTATGCATGCACATACACATACATACAAGCCCACACACTCACATACATGCATACAAGCAAAAACACATGCACACACACTTTAGTCCCTAGCACTGAAAGGAGAAAAAAGAATTTTCTTGCTATTCGGAAGCATAAAGTACATACACTGGGCTTGGCTGCTTCTAGAAACTCCAAGAAAGAATTCATACTCTACTCTTCTGAGCTTCAGGAAGCTTCCTGCTTTCCTTGTGTCACTCCAAACTTTGGGGTCTGGCATCCTGACTCCTGTTGACTCGACTGGCCATCCTTCTGAGAAGAACCACCTGATTCATCACCCGGTCACCTATGATAAATAATATCCCCATCTCAAGATCCTTAAACTGGCCAGCTGGTATTGTCGCATGCCTTTAAGCACTAGGGAGGCAGAGAGACAGGTGGATCTCTGAGTTCAAGGCCAGCCTGGTCAACGGAACCAATTCCAGGAAGGCAAGGGCAACAAACACACATACACACCAGAGAGAGAGAGAGAGAGAGAGAGAGAGAGAGAGAGAGAGAGAGAGAGAGAGAGAAAGAGAGAGAGAGAGTCTGCCAAGGGCCGTGCAGCAGGAACAACAAATAGCTTTAGAACTCATGGAATGAGGTCCACTGGTTAGCACCATCATGGTGGGTGTGCCTCCAAGAGGCATGGCTCCAAGGACTATGTATGTGTCCTAAGGACTCATGCTGTTGTGCAGTTTAGCTCTGGTTGTGGCCTTCACTTCCTTCTTAATCTAAGAACTCTAAGAAAACTCTCGGGGGTTTCCAGCCCCTCCCTGGGCAGTATCTCTGGCACTCACAGTAACAAGTGCTTGATCTCTGTCAGGCATTGCTGCTGGAGCAGATTAGTGATTCAGTCACTACCCCAGGGAAGAACTTAGAGATGTAGATCGTCAGCAATGACCACCACCCTTAGAAAGCATTTGCAAAAATAAAATTGTTAGTGGAACTAGGTTAAGATGTTTGGGGTACTGGCTCTGATGTAGAAAATCTTAGGGAACAATTTGAAGTTTGGAAAGGTAACTCTTAATAGTTAAGCTAGAGGTTTTTTTAAAGTCAGGGAACAAGACAATGACTGCCGTGGCTGTCGGGACTCTTCCTGGGGCTGGACTGGTGATGATTGGTTTCTTGTACCCTCAGCTCCCTAATATAATTTATAAGAATTTCCTGATGAGTAGATATGCATTTTGAGGATTTAAAGTAGATAGACATGACTGCTTGTTCTTTATATAAAAGTTTAGATCTGTGATTCTTTTAAGATTCTTACAAGACTACTTTTAAAGATAAATAATAAAATAATTACTCCTTTTATTGTAACTGCAAATTGCTGCGTGCCAGTAAGAGAAACTGGCTGAGCAAACTACCTTGCTTGCCCCACGTGTTAATCTATAACAAGTTGCTTAGTTAGGAATGTATATGGGTACTTGGGAATAATTTGTTTTCTTTACCTGTACTACATAATGTTTTTCATGTGAAGGCATTGGGGAACATACTGTTTTTTTAATGTTATTCACTAGAAGAAAAATAGGATGTAATCACATTGTAATTATATACTACTTGAAAGATTTTGCTGGGATATATAAGCTATGAAAGAAAAAAATGTGTGTTGGAGCTTGCTCCATCCAACTATGTGTGTGTATATATATATACACACATGTGTGTGCGCACATGCATGAACGTTTTTTATATATGTGTATATATGCTTGCTCAAGAGGCTTCAGAGAAGAAGATTCATTTGTGGCCTAGAGATAATTACCAGGATATTTTGGTGAAGAATGTGGCTGATTTCTGCCCTTGTCCAAAGAATCTGCCTGAGGTTACTTGAAGAGTTGTGAATTAAGTTTTGGCAGAGAAGATTTCAAGACAGCCTAGCATTGACAGCATTGACTGTATTGATTGGTTATTAGTGGCCACACTTATGCAGATCTCTAATGAACAGGAGCAAGCTGAACATGTTAAAATACAAGACTACAACTTGAGGCAGAGGCTAGTGGATGTCAGAGTTTGAGACCAGCCTAGTCTACAGGCAGGGAAGGAAACTCCATGAAAACCAGAAAGCTGGTGAGGGTGTATTTGATCGAGGGGTCCATGTTCTAGCCCCAGCCAGCTGCAGAACTTGGCAACTTTGACCAGGTGATTCTGGTTTTAGATTGAAATATACACAAAAGTGGTTGTAGAATCTTAGTCCACATTAAAGGAAAGCTACTGAGGCCAGGCATGTGTCAGGGGTATCCCTGCATAGAGAGGACTAGAGAGGCCATTGTGTGGAACTGTGACGGTGAAGCCTGGATTGCCCTGGAGACTGCAAAATGTTGGAGATGCAAGAGGCACGGGATGCCTGTTCAGGAAAACTGCTAACAGGGCGTTCCCAACCAGCCCAAGAGAAAGAAGTGTGTTGCAGTCAACAAAGCTAAAACCAGTTAGAGATCTGAAAAATGGGGAGTCCCAGGTCCCCTAGAGTCTGGGAACTAGAACCTAGTTTCACCCTAGGATTAAAATAGAGTCTGAAAACAAAATGTCAGTACTTAGGACAAGTTCTTCTAGCTTGTTCCCAACACCATAAACTGGAAGTATGGTTCAAGATGTCTCACCCCATGGAACTCCCAGATCACTTCATTCTTTCTCATCCCGGCCTCTCGGCTCTATCTGGAACCCTGCTGTCTACTGGCCTCCAGGCTTGGTTTCTTTGCAATTGTATTTTTACAATTTTTTGTAGAGCAGGCTGGCCTCGAGCTCAGAAATCCGCCTGCCTCTGCCTCCCAAGTGCTAGGATTAAAGGTGTGTGCCACCACCACCTAGCTATTTTTACAATTTCTAACTAAGAATGAAACTCTGAAGCCTTGTACCTTTAAAGGCCTGTCTTTGTTTCTACCCCAGGAAGCCTGCATGTGTCTTCATAGCTCTCTCAATACTCCTTTGTGTGTGTGTATATATATATATATATATATATGTGTGTGTATATATATATATTGCCTTTTGTTTCCTTTTTTGAAATATATTTTTATTGCTACTTTGTGGGTTCTTGGTGGGCTCCTCTTTTGTCTCTTCTCTGGCTCAGCTCAGCTTCTCCTGACTCAATTGTCTTCTCTCGGCTTCTTCTCTCTCCTGGACCCTACTTCTGCCTCCTCCCCAATCCTACTACTTTCTCTTTTACTACTACTCTTTCCAACTCCTCACTCTCCCACCCTACCCCTGAGAAGTCCAAGAGACAACTGTCATTGAAGAACATAGGATCATTCAAAGGGCAGATACATAAATATTTCATACTATACCCCCCATTCGTATTAGCTACTAATTAAGCGATTTTGAAGCTGCTTCTCAGTTCTTTCCAACGCCTTTGACAGGGTTCTCAGGGGTCTGATGTGATCTTTCTGTTGACTCTGAGGAGCATATCCACAACTGAGATAACCTAACAGTGATACTTCTCTTGCCTGTTCCTCGAATCTTTTTTATTCCTGGACTGTCATCTTCTAACATCTTATGTTTTGAGGTTCCTCATTGAAGCCTCTTAATCTCCGTCCTGATTAACCTTTGGCTTGCAGCTCTGACTTGGATCTTGCAGGATGAGGTATTCAGCATAGTCTGTCTTAAAGTCCAGCTCACAGGCCTGTTTTGCTTTGCACTGTGGATGGCTCTGTGTGGCAGGAGACCAAAGTCCTGCTCACAGGCCTGTCAGTGGTTAGGTGCTGAACATTTCTTGTCCAGGCTTCTCTGGTTGTCAGGGAAAAGAGTGGCTGCTCAGGCTCTCTTCTTTGCTGTTTTGGTCAGTGGCCAAAGTTCTCAGAAACCTCCCCTGCTCAACTCTGAGATTTATTAGTTTTGATGGTATCCACAGCTTTTTGTTTCCTGTGGAAATACAAACAAATCTGCAGGCCCAATGCAAAATATTCACTGACTTCTAATGTTAACACATCCTGATGGTTAGTCTGATTTAATTCTACAGGTTGGTTTTGGTTTTGGTTTTTTAATAACTCAATGTCTCTCAGCCACTGTTGTTCCTTTCCCATTAACATTCAGAAAATGTGAAGTTAACAGAGCACTATTTAGTCTATCCCTGGGGGGGGTGTCTTTATTCTTTTTTTAAAAAAATAAGTGTTTCTTTTAAGGTATGATGAGATCTTTCTACAACAGCTTGTCCTGTAGGATTTTGTGGTATACCTGCAATGTGCTTTATATTATAAAATGCAAAGAGTTGCTTCATCTTACTGGAGACATACGCTGGGGCACTGTCAGTCTTAATTTGTACAGGTTTCCCCATAATAGCCATGACTTCCAGTAAATGTGTAATTACAGAATCAGCCTTCTCAGAACTAAATGCAGTTGCCCACTGAAACCCTGGGTATGAATCAATGGAATGGTATAGAAACTTTAGCTTTCCAAATTCTGCATAATGAAACATATCCATCTGCCAGATTTCATTTCTTTGGTATCCGTAAAGGGTGGTGGCATTTGGATATACAAAGAACAAGTAGGACATTTTCTGATAATTTTCTTGGCTTGTTGCCAAGTGATAGAAGTTTTTGTCATTAAACCTTTACTGTTAATATGATGTTTTTCATGAAATCTTGAGACTTCTAATACATTCCTATTAATAATTGGTCAATTTCTTCATTAGCTTCTGCTAATGGACCTAGCAAGCCTGTGTGAGACCAAATATGGGAGATATATAATGCATAATTTCTGTTTCCAATTGTCTGTACGGTGGTATAAATAATGTGAATTCTGAATTATCAGGAATAGAGTCAGCAGTTTCTATATGTAAAACAACTCCTTCTGCCTATTCAGAGTCAGTAATTATATTAAGAGGTTCGGGAAAATCTAATAAAACCATAAGAATTGCATACAACTCTGAGTTTTGAACTGAAGTATATGGGCTTTGAATTATTTTGTTTATTCTTTTCTGACTTATAACCAGTCATTCCCAATTTATTTGCATCAGTATAAACTTGGCATTCCTTTTACAATACATGACAGAATCAAATTAGTTCTTTTTATAATCTGAATACACTTGCTTTTAGGATATTGCTGTTAATTTCTCCTGTTGCTCCATTCAGGAAGCATTCGTGAACCCCAAAAAACCACCAAGGAGCCAACTCCAATGCAATCACACTAGGACCTTTATTCACCCACCATCTCTGATGCAGCAGGACAGGAGCCCTGAGCCCTCAAAGGGACAAGGTTTCATAGAAAATGGGGATCAAGTGAGGGGGTTTCCAGCCTGGTAAGCATCTAATTGTAAGCCAACAGGTGGATGCTCTGAAGCAAAACCGTGAACAATCACAAATGGTTTGAAAGTCTATCTGGAACTATCAGACTAATCCTGACTGGCTGTTGCTAAAGAGTAGCGAGGGAGTAACGCTGGGGTATGGGCCAGGGACAAGCTGGAGTCCTTCCTAGAACGTGGGTGCAGCTTGGGTTCAGCTGCAGGTCAAGTTCTTGGGCCTTTTTCTTTTAAAATGGAGGCCAGTCCCAAAATGGAGTGGATTTGGTTTCTCACTCCCAAATAGTTGCTACAAGTTCTTTGCCAATCTTCATTGATTACTCATAATACAGTAATCTCAGGATTATTATAAGACACTATGATTTCTGCTGATTCTATTCCTGACAATTGATGTAGTCTTCTTCTTCCTTGTATAATTAAATCAAAAACTATGATGGCTATGCCTGGTTGTCAATTTGGCTACATCTGGAATGAACTACGATACAGAAATGGAGGGTACACCTGTGAGTCTGGAAGACACAGGCTTCTGACCTGGATGTTGACTTGGGATGATACACACTTTTTTTTTTTAATTCAGACCTTGCAATATAGTGGCCATGAAAAGCTTAGGCCCAGGCAAAGTAGAACATGCCTTTAATCCCAGGAGACTGAGGCAAGCAGATCTCTGAGTTCAAGGCCATCCTGGGACAGAGGAAGTTCCATATCCAGGCATGGTGGTACATACCTTTATCTGGGCCATACCTTCTGCTGGAAGACTACATGGGACAATGGGAAAAGGAAGTATTCTTTCTTTGTCTGTTTGCACTTACTTGCCAGCACATCTGTTGAAACCTACTTCTTCAGGATTCCAGCTCATACGGAAGGCCAGTTAATCCCATGGTGGGCCATATCCAAACAGCTAGCTTCTTGGTACTGAGAAACTCCTGGACGTCCCATTCACAGCTGCCCATTGTTGGGTTAGTTGGACTGCAGACTGTAAGTCTTCCAATAAATTCCCTTAATATATAGACATTCCATAAATTCTGTAACTCTTAGAGAACCCTGACTAATACAGAAACCTTTTCTATATGTCTCTAACTTTTTAATTTTGTTTGTGTGCTAAGAAGATTCATTCTAAATACTATCTTCCCTTTGCATTATGAGCCTAATAGGAGAATGAGTCAAAGACAAAATAACCAAAATAATCCAGTTTGGGATCTATGCTATCCACATATGATCTTGCAGTCTCTTTTCTACTACTCTGCTTCCTTGGTTAGCTGTCTTGTACTGTCTATGTCTGAATCTCCTTGTAATGTTTAAAACAAATTACTTAACTCATGACTAGTTAATCCAATTGATTTCACACCTTATTATAGGGATTGTGTCTGGTATTGAGGGAGTATTAATCCGAGTTCCCTACTAATGTGATAAATCTCATCCTCATAAATTTATGACTATGTCAGCCGCATAAAACTTTAACTTTCCTATTTGACCTTCTGGTCCTACACACTCAAACCATAACACACTTTGTTTTGTCTGAGATAACTGTCCAAGTCCTAGAAACTGGGTATAAACTTCTGCCCCAACAGGTGCTAACTGGCTTGAGATAGGGCCCAAGACACAGGAAGCAGATGAGACTCCAGTCACAGGCTTCCTCCTGAGCAGGCTTTTGGTCCCTCTCGCTCTTCCCCTCACACTTCCTTGCTAATTGTCCCCATACTTAGGCTTTTACCCTGTATTTTAAATGTTTTTCTTCACCCTATACCCATACACTATATTCCTCAGAAGCTCTCCCAATGGCTCTTGCCCTACAACGGCCCCATTTGTTCCTGATACATCTGCAAAGACCTTTTAGATGCTGTGGAAAAACTCTGGCTAAACCAGACCTTCATCCCTTTCACCTCAGGCTGGATGCAATTACTTACATCAGCTCTCTACATTTTCCTTGTCCCTTCCTTTGGCGCTCTGGTTGCCTGCTGTACCTGCCACCTCCCTCCAACACAGTGCCCCTGCTGTGGAACTAGTTACTCAGCCTGAGGGCTGGGGGGTGTGGCTCAGTGGTAGAGCCCCTGCCTAGAATCCCCCAGTGAGGGGCTGGGGGCGTGGCTCAGTAGTAGAGCCCCTGCCTAGAATCCCCCCCCCAGGGGCTGGGGGCAAAGCTAAAATAGAGGGAAAGACATAGGGCATGCATGGTACATTTGCTACACATCTGCTGCCACTGACTTTCTATTTTCAGACATTTGAAATTGTGGAGGCTGTAGAAACAGCTCAGTGGTTAAGAACACTTGATGTTCTTGCTAAGGACTTGGGTTTGATTTCTAGTACGTGCATATGGCAGATCACAACTGTCTGTAACTCCAGTTCCAGGACAGCCAACACCCTTTTCTGGTACATTTCCATACAGGCAGTGAAATGCCCAGGCACATTAAAATAAATTTAAAAAAAATTTAAAATAAGATATAAACACTACACTATAAATTTAAGCGTTCTGGAAGCCATATTTTAAAATGCTGAAAGTAATAAGCAGTGTTGGAGATGTAGCTCAGTAGTGCAGTGTTTACCCAGCACGTACAAAGCCCTGGGTTCTATCCCAAATACCCCTTCCACAAACCCTAAGTTTTACAAATTTTGGAGGGTCGGGCATGGGGGCATACACCTATAATCTCAGCAATGGAGAGAGGAAGGCTTGAATATCAGGAGTTCAAGGCCACCCTCATCTGTCTAGCAAGGAGGAGGCTACTAGCCTTGGGTACATGAGATCCTGTCTCAAAAAACAAAATGAAACAAAACTAAGAAGCAAAAAAAAAAAAGGTGAAGTTAAGTTGGTGTCCCAATAAAAGTTAAAAAAAAAAGTCAAACCAGGTATGTAACTCAGATCTGTCACCCCAACAGTTTGTCTGTCACCCCAGCGGTGTATCTGTCACCCCAGCACTCTGTTGCCCTAGAAGTGACATAGCTGACAGAAACTGTGAATTCCAGTCCATACTGAGGTATGTAAAGAAATCCTGTTGCACAAAATTCAATTGGACCAATGGGCAGAAGGGCTGAGCGGTGGCTCAGTGGCTAAAGTGCTTGGCTAGGGAGTATAAGAGTTTGAATCCCCAGAACCAATGTAAAGCTAGAGAGAGGCGTAGGGAATATTTGTGATCCCAGCACCTCCTTGGAGAGTTGGGAGGTGGAGACAGAAGAATTGGAAAGAGCTTTCAGGCCAGGTAAAGTGGTGTAGAGCTGTAAACAAGAGAGACACTATCTCAGGGTAGAAACCAAGAGAAACCTCATCTCAGGGCAGAAACCAAGAAGCAATGCCTGGGCTCATCCTCTAATCTCCACAGATGCCGAGGTTTGCGCATGCGCAAACCCACACTCACACACATACGCCAAGCACTGTGGCGCATACCTTTAATCCTGGAGCTCATGGACAGAGGCAGGAGAATCTCTCTGAATTCCAGGCCAGCCTGGTCTACAGGACTAAAACAATGAGGAAGAGGGGGCTGGAGAGATGGCTCAGCAGTTAAGGGCACTGACTGCTCTTCCAGAGGTCCTGAGTTCAAATCCCAGCAACCTCATGGTGGCTCACAACCATCTGTAATGGGATTGGATGCCCTCTTCTGGTGTGTCTGAAGACAGCAAGAATAGGAAAGGAAAGGGAAAAAAAAGAAGGAAGGAACCAGTTTAGGGCATGGTTCATGGGCAAGAGCATTTGCTATTCAAACCTGAAGGCCCGAACCAGACTCCCATCTAGGCCAGGCCTGTAACCTCAGCATTGGGGGTCAGGGGGGAGGAGCAGGCAGATCCCCGCCTGGCCACAATGGGATGCTTCCAGTTCAGAGAAGAAACCTTGTCTCAAGGGTTTACAGTGAAAATCCATAGAGGAAGACAACCCCACACACCTGCACACAGAAGTGCACGTATATCACATACCACACACGAAAAATGGTTAAAATAATCAATTTTATGTTATATAACCACAATAAAGGCATATAAAATCAATATTTTATCTCATATATTCAAAATATCACTTCAACACGTGGTTGTAGCGTTGTTTAAATTGTTGAGAGGTTTTGCCACAGAGGTGTTTGACCTTCGTTGTGTTCCACATCTCAGTCTGAACCCACTACGTTTCAACTGCTTGATGGCATGGCGCCTACCACACTTTGCAGAATTGATCTTCAAACCTGTCTGCCAAGATTCCATCGCTTTTGCCAAGCACCTGGTCTCCAGGTCGCACTGCAAACATCTCTACAGACACACCTGTGGCTTCTGTGTCCCTCTTACATCTACAATCAAACCTGCCCACAGCACCCAGGTCAATGCCAGGATCTCCAACTGCACATCTTTGGGTAGAGCAGTCTACCGAAGGAACGAAGGAGTGCCATTGATTCTCAATCTCTGTTTTCTTTTTTTGCATAAATTTGCATCTCATTTGCATGTCAAACTAAATCACCTCAGATGGTCATCTCGAAGTCGGGGAGGCGCTGGGCTGGATGGGATCTCCCTGAATGTTCTTCCTCCCGCTTCCCCTTGGGCCCTTTGTACTCTTCAACACAGCTCTTCTCCTCCTCTTCCTCCTCATCTTCCTCGTCTTCCTCCTCCTCCTCCTCTTCAAGGATGGTGACCAGCTCTTCCCGAAGGGTCCCCATCTCCAGTCCCAGATCACACAGTTGTCCCAACAGCTGGACATCCACTCGGCGCAGGTCCCCCTGTAGGAATGAAGGAACACCGTGGAGATACCACACGGAGCAAGACAGCCTTCCAGAGCATCGTGGGGGCAGGCTTCAGCTCCCGTCCGTCCTGCGTGGCCAGGGCCCTCACATCTGTCTCCACATCTCCAGCTATGTTTTCTCATCCTTGCCTTCGGTCTCTCCCAGCCCCCATTCCATCTGAGGTCTTGGTCTGTTCCTGCTCGCGGTCTCCGATTTCTACCTCTGTTCTCTGGGACTGACTCCAATCCTGTCTCTCATGCTCTGTCCCCACCCCTACCTGTGTCTGCCCCTATTTATTCTATTTTCACACGAGATCTCAATCTGCAGCCCAGGCTGGACTAAAACTTGCACCTCTCCTGCCTCAGGCTCCTGGGTGCTGCGTTACAGGCGTAATAAGCTCCGGACCCGGCGGATTCTCCGCTATGTCTACCTTTATAAATATCCACTCAGCGTTCTTGCCCCTCTCCTGTGTCTCTAAAGCCCTTTCACTCACCAACTCCTCCCAGATCCACAGCAGCAGCTCCCTGGCACCCCCAAGTAATGCCCCTGAAGACATAAGGGCGTGGCCAGGGTTCCCCTCTGGTGGGGGCATCCTCAGGGCCTTGGGGAGTGGGCCCAATCCACTGGGTTCCAGTCCGGCCTGCTTCAGCTGCACCCACAGCTCCATAGCCTGAACCATGGACTGAAGAGCAGGAAGTAGCAAGGTCCAAGTGACCCAGTCCCCCAGGAAGCTGTGGGACGCAGGGAAGGCGGGGAGGGGCTGGCAGAGACATCCCAAAGTCCACTCTTCACTGTGAATCAGCTGGCCACACTTTCTTTCTTTCTTCCTTCCTTTTTTTTTTTTTTCGAGACAGGGTTTCTCTGTATAGCCCTGGCTGTCCTGGAACTCGCTCTGTAGACCAGGCTGGCCTCGAACTCAGAAATCCGCCTGCCTCTGCCTCCCAAGTGCTGGGATTAAAGGCGTGCGCCACCACCGCCCGGCCCTTCCTTCCTTTCTTTTTCTTTCTTTCTCTGGAGTCCAACCTCCATGATCCCACAGGGTCCAAAGATAACCTTGAGCAGAGGTCCAGTTTCACCCTGTTGCCTCTCGGGCTGACACCCCCCACACCCCCACACGGGGTACATGGTGCTTGGTGCTCAGTACCTGAAGGGGCTGAGCTGTCTTCCTTCCTAGGTTCTCCCTGTTGTCAGTCTTCCTCAGCCTCTTTAGCTGAATGACTTTGGTCAGCCCCCAACTTGGTCCTTGTCTGTCCCCTGCCAGGGCTTTGCCACCGGTGTGCCTGAAGAGCCTCCATATGGAAGCTAGTTCTGCTAGTCACAGACTTGCCAGCACTGTGTCCTTGTAGAGCGGTCAGAACTGGGAAGTTCTTAGGTCTTGCTAGGTATGCCAGTGGCCAGTGCCTCAGGGTTGGGGCTAGACCTCAGCTGCCCACCCTCCTGAGCCCACCCTCCAGTTCTGCAAGTCTCACATCTTGACATCAGTGTGGTCAGCACAGAACTCCCACTTTGGGCCCACCCCATTGGACCCATTTCCTGTTGATGTGGAAACAAGTCACCATAATCTGGGTACCGAATGCAAGGAGGTTGCAGAGATGCATCAGACGGAAACGGTGCTTGCCATGAAGAGTAATAATCTGAGTTCAAGTCCCAGGACCCACAGGATGAAAGGAGGGAACTTACCCTTGCAAGTTGTGCTCTGCACATGCGCGTGTGTGTGTGTGTGTGTGTGTGTGTGTGTGCGCGCGCGCACGCACACACACGCGCACACACACTTCAATCCCTGAAAGGAGAAAAGATGATTCTCTTTATTCTGAAGCATAAAGTAGGTACACTGAGCTTGGCTGCTTCTAGAAACTCTAGGAAAGAATCTTCTGGAAGCTTCCTGCTTTCCTTGTGTCACTCCAGTCTTTTGCATCCGGCATCCTGACTCCTGTTGACTCCACTGGCCATCCTTCTGAGAAGAACCACCTGATTCATCACCCGGTCACCTATGATAAATAATATCCCCATCTCAAGATCCTTAAACTGGCCAGCTGGTATTGTCTCATGCCTTTAATCCCAGCACTAGGGAGGCAGAGGCAGGTGGATCTCTGAGTTCAAGGCCAGCCTGGTCTACAGAGTGAGTTCCAGGTACACATCTATGATCCCAGCTCGTAGGGGGCCGAAGCAGGATTACAAGTTCCAAGCCTGCCTGAATTATAAAGCAATATACTGCTAAGAAAGGGAGTGGGGCTTGGGGGGGGGGGGGAGAAGGTAGAGTCTTTTTTTTTTAAAGATTTATTTATTATTATATGTAAGTACACTGTAGCTATCTTCAGACACACCAGAAGAGGGCGTCAGATTTCATTACAGATGGTTGTGAGCCACCATGTGGTTGCTGGGATTTGAACTCAGGACCTTCGGAAGAGCAGTTAGTGCTCATAACCGCTGAGCCATCTCACCAGCCCAGGTAGAGTCTTTTTAAAGTGATAGAATTTGGTGGTTTGAAGGAAAGTGTCCCCTACAGGCTCGGTGGTGGGTTGGGGAGCTTTAGGGGGAACCTTGGTGGAGGAAGTACCTCATCGGAGGTGAGCTTTGCAAGTTTAAGGCCCAGCCATTTTAGTTTGCTTTCTCTGCCCCTTGGTTCAACTGAAGATGTGAACCTCCAGCTTCTCATCCCTGATGCCATCCCTGCTGTTTGCTACGATGGCCTCTTAGCCCTGTGGAACTGCAAGCCAAAATCATCTTCCTTCTGTAAGTTGCTTTCAGTCACATCATTATCACAGTGACAGGAAAGTAACAGCTACATACAGTCTCTAAGGATTATAGGACATGGACATCTGTGGTTGGGGGCTCTTCAGTCTGCCAGCACCACTCCTGGACACACCTACTGCTCCCTGCTTCTCCATTTCCATGAATGGCCCCTTTCGGTTTCTCAGGCTTTCGTCTCTAGCAGCTGTCACCTCAGCCACCCACCCCTCATTCATCACTTGCCTCTACTATGCAGAAACCTCTTTGCTGGGCTCAAGGCCACCTCCATCCTCTCAGAATCATCCTTCAGATCTCTGCAACATGTAAATCAGATTTTGAAACTCCTCGATCCCTCTGTGACTAGAATGAAATGGAGCTGGGCAGCCAGGCAGCCAAACCCACTGCCCAACTCTGGTCACGCCTCCACCTCTCTGCAAGCTGGCAAGTACCTCAGGCCTTTTGTACTAGCTGTTACCCCTGCCTGAACAGTTGTACTCCAAGCCTTTGGGCAGGTGTCTCTCTCCTGTCACTCATTGCAGTTAAATGCACCTGCTCTACAGACCTTTGCTGCTGCCCTACGCCCCGCCACACCCTAATATATGGCTTGTTTTTACCTACTTTTTATCAAACACTAGCTTTAATTTTGTATTCATGTCTTACCTATTGCCTTTCTACCTAGAACAACGACTACTTAAGAAAAGGGCTGTCGGTGTGACCCCAGTAGCCACTGTGAGTGCTTAGTAAACACTTATTGAATGAATGAATGAATGAAGAGAATCCACCAAGACTTCACACTGAGGGCTCGGCATGTGGCTCAGTTGGTAAAGGGCTTGCCTAGCATGCAGGAGGTCCTAGGTTTAGTCCCCAGCACCTCATAAACTTCTGACCACAGCACACGTGTGCCTGCACTCATATACATAAAATATATACACACATTAATGACAAACATAAGCTTATAATTGAAAAAGGTTAAAGGCAAGTGTAACATACACGAGAGACCCCATGTAAAAGTAGTAACTCTCTTAATAAGTCTAGATGTGAACTCCAAACTAAAGACAGTCTCTTATACTCAAGTCTAACCTGGCTGCTAACTCGTGGCTGAGGAGAGAAGCCTCAGTGCCTGTTAAGAGCACTGACTACTCCTTCAGAAGACCTGGGTTCAATTCCCAGCACACACACACATAGGTGCTGGCAACTCCAGTTCCTGGGATCCACCGTGCTTTTCTGGTCTCCAAGGCATTGAACACATGTGGTGCAGAGCTACATGCACACACATACAAAATAAAATTTTAAAACCTAATAATAGGGCCAGAAAAATAGCTCCGTGGGCAAAGGTGCTTGCCGTGCAAGCCAGGGGACCTGAGTTCGCTTCCTGGGCCCAGATTCTGCTCATTTCTACACCTGCGCCGGGGCATGCACGCGTGTACACACACAACAATAATAATAAACAAAAAAATCATAATCAGCCGTACCGATTCTGCTTTAAAGAGATATCGGGTGAAAACCGAAAAACCGATGAACGCAAGAGAATTGCGACTGCACTCAAGAAAAGTAGATCCCTAAGAGGAAAGATCGCCTCCTCCCTCTTAGACGGTGTGAAGATTCCGTTTTAAAGAAAAGGCGCTCTAAATCCAATTGAATTGGACGAGAGGGGGGGGGAGAGAGAGAGGGGGGGGGAGAGAGAGAGAGAGAGGAGAGAGAGGAGAGAGAGAGAGAGAGGAGAGAGAGAGGGGAGAGAGAGAGGGGAGAGAGAGAGAGAGGGAGAGAGAGGGGGGGGAGAGAGAGAGGGGAGAGAGAGGGAGGAGAGAGAGAGAGAGGAGAGAGAGAGAGAGGAGAGAGAGAGGGGAGAGAGAGAGGAG
>BTHU01000001.1:10048000-10213000 GCA_036184795.1 Tokudaia tokunoshimensis | reverse complement strand
GTGTATTTGTGTATGTGAGAAAGTGTGTGTGTGTCTGTGTGTGAGAGAGAGAGTTTGTATCTGTGTGTGTGAGAGTATGTATGTCTGTGTTTGTGTGAGAAAGTGTGTGTGTGTGTGTGTGTGTGTTGAGGATTGAACTCAGGTTAATACATGCTAGACCAGCCACATCACCACTGAGGTAAATGGGGAGCACTGCACCCCTGTTCTGAGTTTGCTATGCATTCACCCAGCTGGCAAATGCTTCCCTATCGTGGGGATGGAGCTCAGAGGACTTGCCAGGGCAGAAGGCTCCTCAACTCAAATGCGGGGCAGGGGTGAAATGGAAAAGGAATAAAGAGGCAGCCGCCATAGAGTCCTCGGGGTAAGCTGACAATAAGGAAGAGGCTGGGGCTGGGTTAGAGAAGCCAGAGCGTGGAGGAGAGTGAGGTTAGGGAGACCACAGCAAGCAGCAGGGGCTTTACAGTCAGGATGAGAACTTTGGCTTGTGGCAGAGATGGAGGTACAATCAGATAGGTGAGGGCTAAATGGCATTTCTGTTCCCCTGACAGAGCCTTGTTCTGAAGTCAACTCACTTTAGGTCTTCGAAATCAAGACCCCTGTGGTTCACCGTGGGCCATGCACCCGTGTACATCCTTGGAGGCTTTTATGATGAAAAGGCCATCCTGTTTTCAGATTCTAATTTCCAGGACTATGTTCTCTTGGAGGTGAGTGATAGCTGGCAGAGGCAGGCTTGGGCTTTTGGGTAGTGCTGGGTCTTAGACCCTGGATGAGGGTCTGGGACTACAGAATACGCCAGTCTCCAGCAAAAGGACTTGAAGAAAAATTTTACTGCTAGGAAGCATAGGTTCAAATATGTTTTAAAAAATACATTTCATGGGGGGCTGGAGAGATGGCTCAGAGGCTAAGATCACTGGCTGTTCTTCCAAAGGATCTGGGTTCAAGTCCCAGCACCCAATGGCAGCTCACAACCAGCTCTAACTCAAGCTGCAGGAAATCTGGTGCCTCTGATCTCCATGGGCACTATAACTCAAACACAAACTCTCTCTCTCACACACACAGAGATACATAATTTAAAATAATGAAATATATTTAAAAGTTATTGCCCAATTACATTTTTTGTTATTGCTTTATTCTGTTAAGGCAGGGTCATCCACCAGGCAGTGGTGATAAACACTTTGAAGCCCAGGACTCGGGAGGCAGAGGCAGGCAGATCCCTGAGGTAAAGGCCAGACTAATGGTCTACTGAGTGAGTTCCAGGACAGCCAGGGCTACACAGAGAAACCCTGTCTCAAGCAAACAAAACACAAAAAGCTAAGGTCTTACTGTGCAACCTTGGCTAGCCTAGAGCCTGATATAAAGATCAGGGTGACTTGGAACTTGTGGAGATCCACCTGCCTCTGCCTCTCCGAAGGTGGGATTAAAGTTGGTGCTCCATCATGCCTGATCCCATCATTTAATACATAGATAAATATTATATATACATATTTGGGATGGAGAGATGGTTGAAAAATTAAGGGCTTTGGCTGCTCTTCTAGAGGATATGGGTTTGATTCTCAGCACCCACAGAATGGCTTATAGCTATCTGTAACTCTAGTTCCTAAGGATCAAAGGTCCTCATGTGGCTACCACAGGCGCCAGACTTACATACATCAGGCAGTCCACCTATACATACAAAATAAGAAATATATATACATAAATATACGTGTATGTGCACGTAAACACATATCTATGAGAGAGTCAGGAAGACAGGCAGAGACAGACACAGAGGGAGGAGAGCCAGGGATAATGGTGCACACTTTCGATCCCAGCATTCAAGGGGTAGAGACACGCAGATCTCTTGTGAGTTTGAGACCAGCCTGATCTACATAGAAAGTTCAAG
The DNA here is from genome assembly GCA_036184795.1 of Tokudaia tokunoshimensis. Lineage (NCBI taxonomy): Eukaryota > Metazoa > Chordata > Mammalia > Rodentia > Muridae > Tokudaia > Tokudaia tokunoshimensis. Next base: position 10,211,121 of record BTHU01000001.1, on the reverse strand, counting down.
GCTAACCAAGGCAACATAGTAACACTCTTTATTAAACACACACACACACACACACACACACACACACACACACACACACACACACACATACACACACGACTGGGAAAGGTAGCTCGACAGTAAAGAGCACTGGCCCGGTGCCCACAGAGGCCAGAAGAGGGCCGTGGATCCCCTCTAGCTAGAGTTAGAGAGAGTTGTGAGCCCCCAAGTAGATGTTGGGAGTTGAACCTAGGTCCTCTTGAAGAATGAGCAGTGCTCTTTACCACTAAGCCGTCCCTCCAGATTCAACATGGACTGTGTTCTATTTGTGGGAACAGGACTCTGAGCTGTGCACCGGGCCTGTTGAAGACATTGTGCACTCTTTAGCTCTGGGTTGTGTACAATGCTCAGCCTCGGGCAGGGTGCCTATCTAAGCAGTTAGAGCAGCATCAATAGCCAAGGCAGAGCTCGGAGGCTGCGGTCTCACCCAGGCTCACAGGGCTCACACTTTCTCTGCCCCCCTGCAGCTGAGCATTGACAGTTGCTGGGTCGGCTCCTACTACTGTCCCATCCTTAGCTTCTCAGCCACTATCCATGATGCCATCGCCACCGAGAGCACGCTCTTCATTAGACAGAACCAGCTCGTCTACTACTTCGTCGGCACCTATACCACACTCTTCGACAGAAGCCGTGGCAGCAGTGAGAACACTGGTCTGGGGAGGGGGTGGGGGCATGTGGGTGTCAGAGAAACAAAACCAAGAGGGATTTTGACCACAGAAAGTCCAGGCATTACCATGGTGTACACCTTTCATCCCAAGGTGGATGGGAGACAGAGGCAGGGGGACCAGGAGCATTTGGTCACCCTTAGCTTGTTTTGAGGTGAATCTGGGCTCTATAGGACCCTGGAGCAGGGGAGTGGGGGGCATATCCATGGCTCAGGAAGCTGCCAACCTCTAAGCCTAGCACTTGAGAGACTGTCTAGTGGGCTATGTATTAGGTCCCAGGCAGTCTTGGCAACTGAATGCAAACTGCTTCAATCCACTCCCTTGAGGATGGGGTGAGGGCAAAACAAACCAGGAGAAGTGGGGTGCTCCTGTGGGTTAGCTTACCCGACCCAGAAGCACATGAGCTTCAGACAGGTTTATCCACGTACTCACTGTAACTCGTGGTCTCCTTGCTGAGCTTGGTCATTCCTACCCACACCCAGCCCCAGAGAGCCACACATCTTTTGGCTAGTGGCTGCAAGCTGGAAGGGCCTCTATTTGCTTCACTCTGTCCAACACACAGTTCAGAACCAAGGGAACAAAAGAAGGGGTGAGCCCATCTAGACCTCATGAACAGCCCCAGCAGTGGTACATACCTGACACCGCAGCGGTGATGGGGGCGGCAGCAGGAAGCTGGCCAGTTTGAGAGCAGCCTGGGCTACATATGGAGTTTATTTGAGAGCAGCCTGGGCTATATATGGAGTTTGAGGCCAGCCAGAGCTATAGTGTTAAAACCCTGTCTCATAAAACCAAAGTCAGTCATAACAAGCTAGAGTTCAAGGGTAGAGGATGGAAGGAGGGTGTTATGAAAGTGACAGGCGTTGCTCTCCTGCCTCCCCAGCACCGTGCTGACTGACATGTTGCTCCAGGCTAAGACCACAGGTAGCAGGCTCTGTAAGACCAGAAGGGAAGGGTTGGGGTCCAGACCCCATTCTTAACAGCCGGCTTCTGGGTCCCCATTCCTGCCCCCTAGACAGATGGGTTCGTGTCCTGCCTAGCGAGTGCATCAAGAAACTGTGCCCAGTGTATGTCAGTGGCAACGGATCTGAGTACGTTCTCGCCCTCACCACCGGCAAGAATGAGGGGTATATTCACATCGGGACCATCACAGGTAAAAGCCTGTGTCTTCTGAATACTCAGGAGACGTTTTTCTACACTCACCTGGGGCTCCTATTCCTTGTCCTGTGTCCTCAGGAGAGGTGGCAGGCTCAAGGGTGTTCTCTATGTGTGGAAATGGGTATGCTTGCTGCTGAGCCCGAGGATGCACGTGAAGGAAGAAAAGAACCAACTCCCACAGGGTGTCCCTCTAACCCACTCATGTATACAAAGCATGTAGGATTTGGGGGCCATCATGGTCTACATAGGGAGTTCCAGGATAGCTAGGGTTACATAGTGAGACCTCTCAAAAAAAAAGGGGTGGGGGCTGGAGGACCAGAGAGATGGCTCAGAGACTGGGAGCACTGGTTCTCCAGGTCCTAATGATATTCCAGGGGATCTGATGGTCTCCATTGGCCTCCGCCAGCACCAGGCACTCAGGTAGTACACAGACATATAGGCGTGCAAAAACACACACAGAAAACAAGGAGATCATAAAAACGCTATGAGGTGCTAACATGCAGTGTTAGGCAGGACTACCACATCTCCTGGGGGTCAAGAGGTCACACAACAGAGGCACAGCTGTCTTCACCCCACATCATTTACCTGTCTGTTTTTGAGACAGGTTCTTAGCACATAACTTGCTCTCTTGGAACTCACTATGTAGACCAAGCTAGCTTCAAATCCATAACACTCTCCCTACCTCTGCCTGTCGAGTTTAAGGCCTGCACCAACACTCAGGGGCACTCGTGTTCTCAGTTTCCCACCAGGGATCTGCCAGGCCCAGCTGAAAAGATAGTGTTTGTTTGTTTGTTTGTTTGGGCTTTTATAAAAAAAGGAAAATTAGTTGATAAGCTGGTGTCTTAGTCAGGGTTTCTATCCTTTTACAACGCATCATGACCAAGAAGCAAGTTGGGGAGGAAAGGGTTAATTCAGCTTACACTTCAGATTCTTGTTCATCACCAGAGAAGTCAGGACTGGAACTCAAGCAGGTCAGGAAGCAGGAGCTGATGTGGAGGCCATGGAGCGATGTTATTTCCTGGCTTGTTTCCTCTGTCTTGCTCACCTTGCTTTTTTTATAGAAACCAGAACTATTAGCCCAGCGATGGCACCACCCGCAATGGGCCCTCTGCCCTTGATCACTAATTGAGGAAATGAATTATAGCCAGATCCCATGGAGGAACTTCCTCGACTGAAACTCCTTTCTCTGTGATAACTCCAGCTTGTGTCAAGTTGACACACAAACACATCACTATTAAGCCTCAACCCTTACTTTCTTATTCATCCCCAAGGTCTAAATAACTTTGAAAGTCCCAAAATCTTTGCAAATTCTTACATATTAAAATTTCAGTCCCTTTAATATATCTACTCTCTTTCAAAATCTAAATTCTTTTTACAACTAAAGGTCTCTTAACTGTGGGCTCTACTAAAATCCTTTTTACCTTTAAGAGGGAAAAATATCAGGGCACAGTCATGTTGAAAAGCAAAATCAGTCTCCAAGTGTGCAGTGTCTGGGACCCACTCAAGTGACATTCTGGGCTCCTCTAAGGGTTTGGGTCACTTCTCCAGCCCTGTCCTTTGTAGTATACACTTTGTCTTCTAGACTTCAGCTGCCTGTACTCCACTGCTGCTGCTGTTCTTGGTGGTCATCTCATGGTACTGGCATCTCCACAACACTGCTGTCTTCTGCTGCAACTAGGCCTCACCAATAGCCTCTTATAGGCTGTCCTCAGGGTGTCAAGCCTCAACTCCTTTGCCTGACCCCTTCAGTCCTGGACCATTAACTGTAACTGAGTCTGCACCTTCACCAATGACCTCCCATGGCCTCAACTGTTCTTCATGACCCCTTCAGGCTTTCAAAACCACTACAACCTGAGTGACTCTTACACATTACCAAGTCAAGCTGTAGCACAAAGTACAACCTTTGCTATCTCTGGAACACAGTGTCTTTGCGCTCTCAGAAAACACTTCCCAGAAGATGTCACCTCAATGATGCTGGTCTCAATCACCACTAATGTCTTAGCTCCAGCTAACCAGCACATCGATAGTTCCAGCAATGCAAAGGTTTCACTTTAGTGGTTCTGGTATCTTGTCAATTACAGCTGATTCTTCAGCCCCAGCTAACCAAAACCACAGAATCTTCACAATCAAAAATAGTGACAGCCCTGATAAGAGTCTTTAATCTTCCCTCTGAAATTTCACAAGCCAGGCCTCTATCTTCTGCACTGTTCTCTACATTATCTTACAAGCTCCTACAGAACATCCCACAGAGCCCTTAACATCTCAATGGATCTACTAGTTCAAAGATCCAAAGCCCTTCCACAATCCTCCCCAAAACATCGTCAGGGTGTCACAGAAATACCCCACTTCTGGTACCAATTTGTATTAGTCAGAATTTCTATTCCTGCACAAAATATCATGACCAAGAAGCAAGTTGGGGAGAAAAGGGTTAATTCAGTTTACACTTCGAAGTTGCTGTTCATCACCAAGGGAAGTCAGGACTAGAACTCAAGCAGGGCAGGAAGCAGGAGCTGATGTAGAGGCCATGGAGGGATGTTCCTTACTGGCTTGCTTCTTCTGCCTTGCTCAGTTTTCTTATAGAATCCAAAACTATCAGCCCAGGGATGGCACCACCCATAAGTGGCCCTCCCACCTTGATCACTAATTGAAAAAAATGTCTTACAGCTGGATCTCGTGGAGGCATTTCCTCAACTAAAACTCCTACCTCTGTGATAACTCCAGCTTGTGTAACATTGACACACAAAACCAGCCAGTACAGCTGGGCAGTGGTGGTGCACACCTTTAACCTCAGCACTCAGGAGGCAGAGGCAGGTCCATCTCTGAGTGTGAGGCCAGCCTGGTCTACAGAGTTTGTTCCAGGACAGCCAGGGCTATACAGAGAAATCATGCCTGGAAAAACAAAAAATTATAGTTGAGTCCGTATTATTCTATCAAGTAGTGATTAACCATGTATAACACAGATACTCCCAACCCCCACCAGCCTGCTCCATGGAACTCTCGATCTGTGGCTTTTGCCAAGTAACAAGAGTTCCCTCACACACTTTCTCATCTATAAAATGGGACCATATGACATTACTGTACCATTTTGGGGGGGTTAATGAAAAGATTCAACAAATTCACTAGACAGGGTGGTGCACTTATGGTAATCACAGCACTTGGAAGTCTAAGGCAAAAGGATCAAGAGCTGGAAGCCATCTTGAAGTAAAAAAGACAAATGCAGGGTCAGCGTGTGAACCAGCGTTAGACAGTCCCTATGGAATCTACCAGTAAGTGCTAGATCTCCAGTTGTGCACCACCACATCTTGCTCCATCAATTCTAACACCCAGGCTGGCCACAGGATGCACTCTGACTGGCTTGTATTGGTCACAACTCCATATCTAAAAATGTTTTTGAGACAGTAGATCAAGTGTAAAGATGGGAATGCTGAGAGTCAGCCTGAGCCCTAGAATCCTGGACTAAGAGTTTCAAGATGTGGGGGACCCCGATGGGGTACTGCTTGGGTCGGATGCCCTGCAGGTGCTGGCAGACTAGAGAGAGACTGAGCATGTCATCTGACTTGATCCACAGCTGGCCGCGTGTCCTTCCAGATGGTGCCGGAAGGCTGGTCCATATGTGAAAAGTTACCAGGTACTCATTTTTTTGGTTGGATCTGGAGTAGGAGGGTGGTGTGCCTCTGAGAAAGGGTGGGAAAGGTTACAGGGACAGCTGGATTCTAGAGTGCTGTAGATTCTGCTCTCCCTAACAGGCAAAAACTGCAGCATCGACTGGGCTGTATACATCCCCGATGAGAGGAACCTGCTGCTGTTAGTGAAAATTGACTCCGGGCAATTTTACCTAGTCAACTTTAATACTGGTAAATCACGTTGTCAGGAGGTCAGGAGGGAATGTGCAGGAGCTGGGACTGTGGACTCTATGCCCACCCTACACATGCCATGCTTAGATAAGGTGTACAGTGTGCTGGGGAAGCTAATGTATCTAGGAGCTACAGAAGAGGACAAGGAGGAAGCCTGCAGAGGGGAACAGCACTACATCTGGAAGGCCCTGGAGTCCACAAGGAGGCTCAGTTTTACATTCCCTTTGAGATGACAACTGTCTCAAAAATGACAATAGAGGAGGAATCCCCAACTGCACCCCCAGTGTGTGTATGCACATACTTGCATTTTCATATTCTAGGCCAACAAGATGGCTCAGTGGGTACAGGCACTTGCCACCAAACCTGATACCCTAAGCTCAATTCTCAAGACCCACAAGGGAGAAAGAGAAGACTCCCAAAAGCTGTCCTCTGTGGCTGAAGAAATTGCATTTGTGTGCACACACACACATACATGTTGACAGAGTAAATATAATGAATCAAGGAAGGTATTCTACCTTAAGAGGAAAACTAGATTCTTTAAGGTGGGTGGGGATTTGTTTTTATTGGATTTTTGGTTTTGTTTTTTTGAAACAACGTATTATGTAGCCTTTGCTGGCCTAGAACTCCCCATGTAGACCAAGCAGGCTTCAAACTCTCAAAGATCCAGGTGCCCCTGCTTCCTGAGTGCTGGTATTAAAGGGTCACCGTGCTCAGTTGCCAGCAGAGTCTCATATGAGGCTTGGAGAATAGGATCTCTGGCTTGGCTTACTGATACTGTAAGATTAGGGTTTCAAGAGAGTTCTTCAGGTTTCATGGTGCTGTTTTCCTACCTCTAGAGTTCACGACTCTGGATATCCTGTACAAAATACCACGGTTTATCCCTGAAGGTAGGACCAAAGGGCAAGGGTGGTTTCCAGGGTGGACGGTGGTCAGGAAGAGATCAGGTGAGCACTCTTCTCCTCTTCCTGCCTTCTCATGTCCTCTGCTATGGTCAGCTAAGGAACTGGACTTCTTGGTGCTGCTTGACACTGAGACCTACACAAACACTCCTATGACACCCAAGGGCTTGTTCTTCAACACACTGAACAACATGCTGTACATCTGGGGCAACTTCATCCTGCAAAGGTATAAGTTATCTCCCCAGGGACCCAGGCACATGTGTGCATGCAGGCATGTGAGCGCACGCACACACATTTATTTATATAAGTACTTTTAATCTGATTTTGAGACAGGTCTCACCTATGTAGCCTAACTTGTCCTGGAACTCACTGTAAACAAGGTTGGCCTCAAACTCAAAGTTCTCTCTGCCTCTGCCTCCTCAATGCTGAAATTAAAGGCCTATGCCATAACTATAACTCCCAGTCGAGTTTTATTTTAATTATGTGTATGCATGTGTGTCTGTGTGGTGGTGATGTACACATAGGGGTGTAGGTGTCTGTGGAAGCCAGAAGAGGATGTTAGAAACCCTGGAGCTGGAGTTAACCCATCAGCAAAATGGTTTGTTTTTTCCAGTCACTAGGATGGAGCTCAAGGTCTTGTTTAAGTTAGGGAAGTCTGCTATTGGAAAGCTATGCCCTGGACCCGCAGTAGTGGACTCTGCATGAGGACTCTGATCAGAGTCATCCCACTCCAGCTCCAGGAGACCTTTTGTTAAAATGAAACTTCTCCGGACTGGACACAAGTGAGCAATAGAAAGTGTTTTCTGGGATCTAACCTCATTCTTCAGGAGCCCAGAGGCCCCATGCCACCTTCATGGACAGTTGGCAAACTGCTTTTTCTTGATGCATTTGGTTTTAAAAGAAAGAAACCCAACACAAAATTCAAATAAGCACAATGAAGCTATTGACTGAGGCATGGAAAGATGAAGGTCTAGCCTCAGGCATGACCAGATGCAGGGCTCAGAAGTCTTGCCATGAGGACCCCATTTCTAAGCAAGGTAGTGCTTTTACTGTCCTAGGCCAGATAGCTGAGTCCTGGGGTCCCCTAAAAAGCAGAGATGGGGAGATTTAGGTACAAGAGCACAAGGAAACTTGTGCTCATGCACAGTGGAAGCTAAAGCCATGCTCACAGGGTCCCTTTGCTGTTGTTTACAATGTCAGAGAACAAACAGTCTATGATTACTTGCTGTACAATGGATGCAATGGGAAAAAAGTGTCCAGAACACCAGATGTCCCCATACTCAGAGTGCCCTTTCTCTGCCCCTGCAGCTATGATAGGGAACACTTCATTTTTCTGGCGGACTTCCCCATGGAGTCCACCATCAAATACATGCTCAACTCTTACAATGGACACATGGCTGTTGTCACAGAAAATGAGGAGGTGAGATACCCTGTCTTTCTCCCTAAGCCCTCCTTGTTCACCTCCAAATCTTCCTTCCCTGTCAGGGTGAACACCCTTCAGGGACCCCAAGATAAAGGTCAGTAGATGGCACTACCTCTAACAGGGTTGTGGAACTTGGAAGTGGTGGGTGATTTTTCCAAAGAGTGTGCATCTTTGGAAGGACACAGTGGAGTGGGAAAGTAGGAAGGCTTCCCTTGTTCCTTGAAGACTAATATATATGCTGCTTGATCCACAGATCTGGTACTTTCTGGAGGGTGGCTATGATGTATACCAGGTGGTCCCTTCCTATGGCTGGGACTCCTTCTTTCACCTGCAGAAGATGCAAATGTCTCCCCTCTATTCAGATGATGAGTCCTTGGTCTCCCTCTTCTATGAAAATGGAGAACTCTTCCAGGTACCAGGATGGTTTGGTAGGGTAGAGGTGGGGAGCAGGTTGAGAGCTAAAAGGAGGTTTCCACATGCTTACATGCCTGCTTCTGGCCCCAGCTGGTCTATCTATTTGACGTCGGAAAAGAACGTTTGGTCAAGAGGCTCCTTCCTGTGGGAATGTTGATGGAGTACAACCTGCCCAAACCCTTCTCAGTTAGGAGCCAAGGGTGAGAAGATTGGGCCCATGAAGCTGTCTCAGAACTCCGGGCCTAGGGGTGGGACCTGGAGCCACCCTAAGGATAACCTGGTGGTGAGGATGGATGGGTGCTTAACATGGAACACAGGTCAGAGGAAGAGTGAGGTGCAGCTGGAGGGCTTGGGGCACCAGGGAGGAGGGAAGCCATGATCTGAGGGTGAGGAGGAAGTGGGAGGGTAGTAGAGGGTGTATTGGTTAGGGTTTACTGCTGTGAACAGACACTGTGACCAAGGAAATTCTTATAAGGACAACATTTAATTGGGGCTGGCCTACATGTTCAGAACTTCTGTCCCTTATCATCAAAGCAAGAACATGGCAGCATTCAGGCAGACATGGTGCAGGAGGAGCTGCGAGTTCCACATTTTCATCTTAAAGCTGCTAGCAGAGTACTGGCTTCCAGGCAGCTAGGGTGAGGGTCTTAAACTCACCCCCACAGTGACACACCTACTCCAACAAGGTCAAACCTATGACACCAGGGCCATACTGTGTAATAGTGCCCCTCCCTGGGCCGAGCATAGACAAATCATCACATTCTACTCCCTGCCCCCATAGGCTGGTTCAAACATATGAATCTATGGGGGCCATGCCTAAACATAGCATAATGCAGAATACTTCGAAAATCCCCATAGTCTATAGCAGTCTCAACAATGTTAAAAGTCCAAAGTTCAAAGTCTTCTGACATTCATCCAGTACTTAACTGTAATTCCCAAAGCAAGGAAGGAAGCCAGGTGGGTAATCTGCAAACTCTGTGTCTCCATGTCTCATGTCAAAGTGGTCTTCAGATCTTCAACTCCTTTATCATCTTTCTTGGCTGCAACAGACTTCTTTCTCCTGGGCTGGTCCCACTGCCTGTTAACAGCTTTCCTCAGCAGATAGCCCACAGCTCTGGCATCTCAACATGTTGGGGTCTGCAAGGCAACTTCAATGTTACAGCTTCTTTTTCCAATGTCTGGGATCCACACATGATCTTCTTGGCTCCTCCAAAGGGCTGGCATCACGTCTCCAGCTTTGCCCTCTGTAGCAGCCTAAGCTCAGGTTGATCCACTCCATTGCAGCTGCTGTTCTTGGTGATCATGCCACAGTACTGGCATTTCCAAAATACTTGGTGCTTCCGCTGCAACTAGGCTTCACCAATAGCCTCTCAGAGGCTCCCTTCATGCTGACAATCCTCAGCTCCTTTGCATGACCCCTTCAGTCCTGGGCTGTCAACTGCAACTGGGGATGCACCTTCACCAATGGCCTTCCATGGCCTCTCACAGCACCAAGCTCCAGCTGTTCTTCATGACGTCTTCACACCTTCAAAACCAGTACCCCTGGGTGACTCTTACACAGTACCAAGTCTAGCTGCAGCATGAGGTACAACCTTGGCTATCTCTGGAACACATCTCCTTTGTGCTCTCAGAAAACACTTCCCAGAAGATCTCACCTCAGTGATGCTGGTCTCTTCTTAGTCACCACTAATTTCTTTTTTTTTTTAAAGGTGTAGTCCAGGCTGGCCTTGAATTCGTGATCCTCATGCCTCTGTTGCCTTCAGCAAATTCTACAGACCTGTGCCACCACAGTGGAAAACTGCTAATTTCTTAGTTAACCAGCATCAATTGTCCCAGTAGTCCCTTCTATTCCCGACTCTAAAGTCAGAGCAAAATGGCCGGAGCTGCTGACTTCTGCTCCTTGCTGAGGCTGAACATGCCTCCTCCCCTCCCTGACCCCCGTTCAACTTTATCAATGCTGGAATTAAAGATGTGTACCACACCCCCAATTTAAGCTTTTTTTCCTCCTAGAACTTGTTCTGTCCTGGGCTGGCCTTGAACTCAGAGATCTGTTAGACCTTATCTCCAGGGATTAAAGATGTGTACCACCGTGCCTGGATCTAAGTTTAGCTGGGTAGGATCTTGCCCCAAATTCCCACTCTCTTAATCTGCTAAGCCCTAGAACATAGAATTCAGCACCAATCTACTTCCTGGATCTCCTCTAATTTTAAACCATATGAAGACCATTTTTCCTAATCTTGGTATGCTTGTTCAAAACAGTCTTCATGTGACTTAAGAACAAAGTCTATGACGGGTGTTTCTGAGATTTACTTTATCAATGCAGTTAAAATAAATCTCCTTACCTTAGTTTAGGCAGATTCTTCAGCTACATTCATCAAATGTCACAAAACAGTCTCTTGGCCACATATTAAAACCTGGAGAGCCAGGCTTCCACAACGTAAATCACCCTCAGCAACAAAGTCTTCCATATTCCTACTAGGATGGCTCACTAAGCCCCACTTAAAGCATTCTACTGCTCTCCAAATCCAAAGTTCCAAAATCCACATTCCTCCAAACCAAAGCATGGCCAGGCCTATCACAGCAACACTGGTGTCCCTGGTACCAACTTCCAGGCAGCAAGGGTGAGGGTCTTAAAGCCCAAGTCCACAGTGACACACCTCCTCCAACAAAACCACAACTACTCCAACAGGGCCACACGTTCTAATAGGGCCACTCCCCGGGATGAGCATATACAAACCTTAACAGAGGATAAGGAGAAAGTGGGAGGGTTTTGTGACATGGGAACCTTACTTGTAATTGAAAGACTTCAGAAATGACCCAGATCTGTGGTCTCAGCACTTGTGAGGTTAAGGCTGAAGAATTTGGAATTCACATGTGTAAGCCGGTCAGGGCTATACAGTGAGACTGTATGGAGGGAAGTGGAAGTTTCTGGGCACCTGCAGAAGGTACCACCAGGAAGGAAGCTTGGAGGTCAGGGTAGAATCAAGGCCAGCATCCTAGCTGGGGTAGAGGGAGAAGAGATCAATTAGAGAGCATATGGGGACTGAGGGTGGAAGGGGGTGGGCTCTGGGCTGAGGAACAGCCAACAGAGTGTGTCTAGAGACTGCTGGGCACGAGGGCACTGAACTGAGTGTGATACAGGCCAGGGCAAATTTGGGGAGTCAGCAGTTCAGAAGTGGGAAATGCAGACACGGGATGTTCCTGAAGAACTGTCAACTTATCTCCCCTTCCATGTTGTTGTCCACGGCTGCCCAGGGACTACAACGCCATCTTCTTCGACAACATCTGCCCATTCAGGGAAGTTCATATAGTTGATGTGCCCATAAGACATCACGTGGCACGGCAGGAGTGCTACCTGGCTCTGCCACCCCTTGTCTCTGAGCCCTTGGGCTTCCACAACAATAACACCCTGGCTGTCTACCAAGGCCTCGTGTATTACCTGCTGTGGCTGCACTCCAAGTACGAGAAGGTGAGCAACTGGGGCACTGAGGAGGGAACTGTTCTGTAGGGCGAGTCTGAGGGCGAGAAGCCAGAGTGGAAGCTACAGTTCAGAGATGTGAGGACGAGGAAGGGCAGGAGCCTGGAGGCAAGAGGTAGGACCGGTTTGAACTGGTTCTTTGGCGTGAGGCCCTTGGATTGAAAACTAGGAAGGCAGGTTTAGATTTCACATGTTGGTGCATGCCTGAAACCTCAACACTTGGGAGGTGCAAGGCAGGAAGAAGGAGTTCAGGACTAGACTGGGCTACATGAGACCTTGCCCTTTCCAGGAAAAAAAAAACAAAACTGGTATAACAGTGCATGATGTTATCCCAGAGGCAGAGATGGACAAAACTCTTGAATTTGAGGCCATACTTGATACCCAAAACACGACCAGCTGAGTATGAATCCCAGCACCCACAGACAAATCTGGCTGTGAGGGCTGGGCTTGGAGGCCTGGCCCTGGGGAGGCAGAGGCAGGCCGAAGCGAGAGACTCAAGAGCAAGAAGAGACAGCCAGGCCAGGGCTCGGTGCTAACCTCCTGGGCGCCTTCTTTGGAGACACCAGCGGGGTCCTCCTCTGGCCTCCCCAATCTCACACACCCCACACAGGTCCACGAAGCCCAGTTATAGGGCAGGCTGGGTGATTATCTCCTACTTTGGTCAATGAGCTAAATGCAATCCTAGAATTGTCTGCCTCCTTCCTCCATGTCACCTCATGGTGCCTGACCTGTCCCACAGCCCTACGCGGACCCAGTGCACGATCCTACCTGGAGCTGGTGGCAACACAAAACAAAGTACAAGGTAGGTGGACATGTTAGGAGTTGGTGGAGGACAGCACTGAGATGCGTGCCTCCTGCCCAGCGCCCACTAGCTGACCATCCTTGCATCCAGGATTACTTCTTTTACCTGTTCAGCAACCGGCTGACAGCAGAAGGCATGTACATCAACATGAACTCCTACCAAAAGCTCTACAACATCTCGGGCGACTACGGAATTCCCGATTTTATCTTTTTAGACAAAGGAAACTGGTTTAGCTTCACTGTGGTCTTATTGTCGCATAAGGACACCTTCACAAGCTCCGACAGCAAAGGTCTATGGTCGGGCATACTTAGCAACCAAGGGACGAGGCCTGAATACTCTGATGGGGAGGAGGGAGGCAGGTACCAGGCATCAAGTGCCCCCCACCCCCACCCCCACAGGACCCTTGATTGATGTGGAGAGGAAGCTGGCGGTAGCTGTGATAATAGCAGACCCTGAGTGCCTTTCCTTTACTCTGACTCAGGAGGTCCTTCTTAATCGCAACACAGTGCTCTTCAAGGTGAGAAGGCCAGAGAGGAGGTATGGGGCCTTGGCTGTTCTCCCTCTGGTCCTCTGCACAGTAAGTGGAAAGCCATAGATCTTATTACCCCACTGAGTCCCAGTTATCTCTCTGGCCTTTGAATGTCTCTGGATCCTAGGACAGATTTGGATATTCTTCTATTTCAGTCTCTCCTTTCTCTCTTCCTCAGATAAAAATCACAGACCAAAAGATATGCTCTGAACAGGGCATGACTGGTTATAACATCAAGAAGACTTCCATGATGGCCAAGGTATGGTCCAAGTTTTGGGGAGGGATATAGAGAGAGGACACTGGCCCTTGGGATCTCCAATCACTGATTCCTCCTCACAGATCTTGGGCGGTCCTGGGAAATGCTTCCAGAAAACAAACCTTGGGACACGCATTCGAGTACTGGAGTTTGGGTACTGGGTCTGGTACTGGGGGATGGAGGGTTGGCTCAAGTCTCCATAGGGCTGGTTCCTGTTGCTGTCCTGGGAGCACCGTAAATGCATTCTGATTGTAAACGTACGTGTATGAGCATTTTGCCTGCATGTGGCCAGTCACCATTTGTGTGCCTGCTGCCTTCAGAGGCCAGGACAGAAGAGGCCATTTGATCCCCTGGAACTAAAGTTACAAATGGTTGTGAGCTGTCATGTGGGCGGTGAGGATCAAACCTCAGGTCCTCTGCTATTGCAATTACACACTGCTACACACCAATTTCCTTAACTACTTTATTTAATTAATGAATTTATTTGAAATTTCCAGTGCTAGAGATTGAACTCGGGCCTGTGAAGGTGCTGAGCAAGCAAGCAGGTTCCCACTAAGACGCCCGCCCCAACCCTCACCGCTGTTCTACGCACTCCGACTCAAATGTTGTTCATTCATTCTTTGGCTTCATTGTTCTTCTCTTGCTTACGCAGGTGCTATTCCCCTAGCATAAAGTTAGTCATTGAGGCCCAGAGCAATGCAGACTAACCCAGAGAGCTTATAAGTGGTAGAGGGCCTAGAGTCTTTGTTCTCTGTAACTTCCCTGTCCACCCACTAGCAAACTCACCTTGAGGCCCCTCCTTCCTGATTTAGAATGACCCAGGAAATAGAAGACAGTCGTAATAGGCACAGACTCCTTAGATGGCATGTGTTGGGCTAAAGTAACAAGGCACAAGTTTGATTGAATCAGGTTGAGTAAAGAGGGAAGGAGAGAGATTGGACTGTTGATATCTGGGTGTGTGCTGGGTATAAGTAAGAGTGTGTGTGTGTGTGTGTGTGCTAGAAAGCTAAAGGAGGAGACAAGTGTAAGGGAAGAAAGTCGAGGTTTAGAGGAGAAAATAGATAGGTTTTCAATGTGTTCTTTCTTTCTCTTTCTTTCTGAGACAGGGTCTCTGCTCCAGCCTGGCTTCAAATGTGCAGAGGTTGGGCCTCCTTAGATGGATCCCTGTGTGTGCTGCTAGAGGTGGAATGGCGGGGCCCAGACATGCTAATCATTACTGTAGGATGAGCCTTCTGGATGGATTTTGGAGGCTAAAAACAAGAAGCTAAGCAGGCATAGTGAAGGCATGCATGTATCCCAACACTGAACAGACAGGGAGGCTCAGCCACACCCTTAGCACGGCTCTATGACTTATAGGCCGGTGCTCTATAGGGTCAAGCCACATACACTCACAGCCTAGGATCCAAAGTTTTTCACTTGAACATCTGGGAGAAATGGAAGTCCATCAACTAAAATGAGTTTGGTCTCCTAGTGAGTGCTGACTGATGGGTGATGTGACTCATGCAGGCCCAGCCAATCTCATGAGCCACCAAGCTCAGGCCACAGACAACCTCTGGATGTCATGACCTAGACCCGGATGGGCTTAGAGAGATTCTTCATCCTGAAGACAATGTAATGGGGGGAGGGGATGTCCCTGACCCTTGATATCCATTCTGGACTCTATTTCCTTTAGGTATCACATGTTCCTTCTAGTGATTATAATCCAAAGTCTGGCCTCTGAGTGTGCGTAGGAGCCGCAGCAGTGGGTGTGCAGGTGTCGGTGGCTTTGCTATCGCTCGCTAGCAGTGTACGAATCCTACCTGTTTCAGCTCCTGTTTGGCCTTTTAAGGGTTCAATTGTTTTTTTGAGACAGTGTCTCAAATAGCCGAGGCTTGCTAAGTAGCTAAGGATGACCTTGAATTCCCCGACCTTCCTTGCCTCAGCCTCCAAAGTGCTGAGATTACAGGTGTGAGCTGCCATACCAAGCCTACCCCCAACCCCTGGACAGGGCCTCAGTCTATAACCCAGGCTAGCCTGAACTCACTACACAGGCCAGACTGGCCTTATACTCTCAGCTACGGGCCCGTATTGTTTTCCCGAATGCTGGGATCCTATCATGAGCCACCACAGCTGGCTGTCCCTCACCCTTGTCATCTCTTTCGAGTGCTGTGGTTTGAGACAGGGTCTTGCTATCTATAAAACACTGGGATTTGGCCTCACCCTCCCCAGTGCTGGGATAACAGGTACTTGCCATCACATGTGGCTCGACATCTCTACTGTGGAGGATATTGCCTAGGGTGATGCTACTCGTCTCTAATCTCAGTGCTTAAGACAATGGGGCATACTAATGATCTGTATCATACACAGCTCATACAATTCACACAGGTTTACTTAAGAAAATGTGCCAGGCAGTGGTGGGAAACAATGCTGATCCCAGGACTTGGGAGGCAGAGGCAGGATGATATCTATGACTTAGATACCTGGTTGGTCTAGGTAGTAATTTCCAGACCAACCAGGGCTTCACAAGGAGACTTTGCTTCCAGTAGCCACAAAGAACATGAAGTTGAGGGAGCAAAGAAGTGTGATTGGGTCTGAGGGGAGTTAAGAGGAGGAAGGGGAAGTGAATATGATCGAAGTAGATGGTATGAAATTTTAAGAACTAATAAAATGCTTATTAAAAACAGCAACAGAGCTGGATCGATGGCTCAATGATTAAGAACACTGGCTGATCATGAGGTCCTGAGTTTATTCCCAGGACCCACATGGTGGCTCACAACCGTCTATAACGATATCTGCTCCCCTCTTCTGGCATGCAGGAGTGCAACAGACAGAGCACTCATACATTAAAACAACCACCAGCACCACAGCGAAAACAAAAGCAAACAGACACCATCAATCAAGGGCTGGAAACGTCGCTCGGGGGTCAAGTGCTTGCTCAGCACTTGAAGGCAGCCCTGGCTGCAAGCTTAGCACTGGAAAGGAGAAGCAGGCAGGTTGTAAGAATTAGACTGTGGAGTGACCAACGACTGTGCGGATGGGGGCTGGGCGCCACTGTGTGGTTTTAGATGGGTGGTTTCCCTCTGCTCCTTCAAGGCATTCTGGCCACTCCCCAGCAGGGGGTCTTTTCCCTTCCCAGGGTTTCCTGATGGTACCAATATACATCGGCTGTCCGCCTGGCAAACGCTTGGCCTTCGATATCTCCTACACAGTTAAACATTCCGCAGAGATAAACAAGCACTATTTCGACTGTGTGAACAAGGACCCCGAGATGCCGTGCTTCCTCTTTCGTGACTGTGTGTTCCACCCCTTCTCCCAGATTTGCTGCCCTCCTGTCCTGGCCCTTTTGCCTTCCCTCACTTGTCCCCTCCTGCCACACCACCCCCACTTTTTGCTCTAACCTAGAGTCCCCCTCCATTCTTGTTCCGTTCCTCGTTGGACAAACCTAATTTCTTCCTCCCCTGCTCTCCTTCCCAATCCACAGTATTCCAGCCCTTCTTCTTAGTCCAAGACTTGGTGACGGGAGACTCTGGCAGTTTCATGGGCAGGTGAGGACAGAATGGTTGCCAGTGGAAGAGGGAAAAGCATAGTTTAAGACTCTAAGTGATCCATGTTTACCTCTGCATTCTTCAGTTACGTGCTGAAGGTGGTGGGCGGTGGTCCCACGATGGACACCATCAGAGACTACACGGAAGAAGAAATCTTTCGTTACAACAGCCCGCTGGACAAGTAATCCCTTTGGGGCCCCAGTCCACAGTTGGTGGGTCTGGTGTGTAGGGTCTCCCCTTCCACTTCTGCAAGCTACATCCAAGGCGCCTCAGACAGTAATGCCTAGGGTCCCACAATCCTGCCCCACCCACTAGGTCCCCACCCTTAGGTGCTGAGAACTATTTCTGCTCTCAACTCACTTTGACTTTATATGGGCCTGCAAAGAACGAAGAGCCTCATCTGGAAAACGAAGGTCCAAAGGACCACCGATGACAATAAGTTCTACATAATGTCCCACCGGAGCCCTGGAATTGAGTGAGTGCAAGTCCTGGGAGTGCCACCCTCCAGGCTAGCCTTGAGTTCACCATGTAGTTGAGGATGCCTCGTTCCTCTGAGTCTCCCACACAGGGTAATGGGGCTCTGATTTTCCACCCCGGGCTTGGTGTCTGCCAGGCTAGCATTCTATGTACTGAACTCCACCCTCTGCTCCCCCACCCAGTTATTTATGTTTTACACAGAGTCTCACTTGTGTGGCTTTGTCTAGTCTCAAAATTATGATTGCCTTCCTTCTGAAATGTGGGGATTATAGATATGCCTTTTGCACGAGTTCCCCCCCATCCCATCCTTCTGGCCCATTGTGCTTATCTCTGAGAGGCTTCCCAGATAGTCACATTAATCATACTTGTGTTTCCAAAGGCAGGTATCCTTCATGGAGAGAGGTTCTCCTGGAAGTCTGGGGCCTTTCACTCTGCCTTCAGGCCTTAGATTACAAGCACCTTCCTTCAGGAGGGCTTAGCCATGCCTTTTTTCCCCCAGATGGACAGTCAATCCCTCTGAGCTCTCACATGCCTCTCCCACCCTGGGCCTCTGCCTGCATATCTCCTCACATGTTGGTCCTGACCACTGAGAGCCTGTCACTGTCTCCTGAAAGACCTGCCTTTCTACAGCACAATTTGAATAGACATAGTATAACATTTTAAAAATGAAGAAGGAATAAGCTAATGCATGGTCAGCGTTCATTGACAGCTAGGTGGAGATGTCGACAAGTGAAGAAAACTCTAGAGACCCTTGTTAGTATGTGTCTTAGGTAGGGTTTTACTGCTGTGAACAGACACCATGACCAATGCAACTTTTATAAAAGACAACATTTAATTGGGGCTGGCTTACTGGTTTAGAAGTTTAGTCCATTGTCATCAAGGCAGAAGCATGGCAGAATCCAAGCAGGCATGATTTAGGAGGAGCTGAGGGCTCTACACCTTTATCCAAAGGAAGCCAGGAACAGACTGGGCATGCTCAGGCATCTAAGAGGAAGATCTCTAAGCCCAACCCCACAGTGGTACACTTCCTCCAACAAGGCCACACCTTCGAATAGTGCCGCTCCCTGGGACGAACATATACAAGCCACCACAGTATGTCAGGGCTTGAAAGCCATTTCTAACTCAATAAAAGGAAAAACACATAAGACAGCAAATGTGCAGGCTTAGATTTTGTTTTCTTTTCTTTTCTTTTTTTTTTTTTAGGACTTACTTATTTCATGTATGTGAGCACACTGTCGCTGTCTTCAGACATTCCAGAAGAGGGCATAGGATCCCCATTACGGATGGTTGTGAGCCACCACGTGGTTGCTGGGAATTGAACTCAGGACCTCTGGAAATACAGTCAGTGCTCTTTCCCACTGAGCCATTTCTCCAGCCCTAGGCTCATATTTTTAAACCTACTATTAATCAGGGTTCTCCATGCTTCAGCATGTCATGACATAACCAGGAACTTCCACTCCAAAATGGACAAGTTAACCAACTGCACCCAAGACGATGTTCAGTCTGGATTGATTGAATAATGGTCAAGAGGGAATTCGTGAGAAAAGATGCGAGTCTGTACTTAGCTCGTGTCCAGACTGTACTTGTAGGATGAAAGTGGCACACAGTAGGTATTCAGTCTAAGATCTGGGCCAGTTGGCAGGTGGAGGCAGCAGGCAGCAACTGAGCAGCCAGCCTGCCTGATGGCTGTTGCTCAGACGGCCTTACTGTCTGAGGGCAGGGAGTAGGCTGGCGAAGGCAGAGACTGGAGGTGTGGCTCAGTGGTCTCCCACTTGCCTAACTACTGTAGTGAGTCGAGTCTTGGCTCCGCAGTAGAGTGCTTGCCTAAGTCTCATGAGGTCCCAAGTTCAGTCTGACACAGCGTAGTTCCCAAGCACCAGGCAGGTTGGACAAACCAATGTTTCCCCTGGAGTATAGGTGCTACATCTGTCTGCACTTGGACTTGTAGGTGGCTGTGTATGGAGAACTCCCCTTGCTACGACATCATCCCCCAAACCATCTATCCACCTGAATTCTTCCTCAAGTTGTTAGTAAGCAATAGGTAAGCCAGGCACACAGCCTAGGTGTGTGTTGGGGTGGGGATGCAGTGTGCTGAAATTGTTCCTTGACAGGATGCCCCACTAATTAACTCAATCCTGAACTCCATTCCCTCACCAGAGGTGTGGACAATAGCACATACTGTGACTACCAGCTCACCTTTGTAGTGCACATCCATGGGCTACCACTCAGCAGCAAACGGTCCTCCCGCATTGTTTTCGTGAGTGGCAGCCAAAGGCTTCCTTACTGGATGGGCAGGGGTTCACCTACTACTATACCCCCACCCCGACCCCTTGTGACTGTTGTACTGGGCTTGCAGGTGTCTGCCAGCTTCTTTCTAGTCCTGGTTGTCTTCTACATCCTGTTCTGCCTCCTGTGGCCTCACATAGTGAATGCCTGGGTCTCATTACGCTGGAAGATCAACAACATCATGGCGTCAGAGTCCTATTATACTTATGCCTCCTCCATGGGTGGCTTCAGCCTCCAGTCTCACAGCTCAGAGGGAAGTGTCAAGGGTCCCCCCAGAGCAGGTTCCAAAGAGAACAATGTTCAAGCTAAGAAAGAATAGGTGGCCTGAGCCTCTGGTCTGTCCTCTTCCTCGTAAACCCTTAGGCCTCTCCTCATAGGAATGCAGCCTGCCACCTACCCAGGATTTTCTGGTTTGCTAGAATGTTCATGTCTCATTCAGACCCTAATAAAGCCTCATTTCAGAATCAGTCCTGAGTCCTCAGAAAGGCTCATGTCTTTTTGGTTTGTACCAGCACAGCTGTAGTTGACTGTCACAATATCAGAATCTTATATTTTCAAGATGGCCCTGCAGATAAAGGAGCTTGCTCCCAAGTCTGACAACCTGGGTTCGATCCCCAGGACTCATGAGATCTAAAGAGAGAGCTAACTCTGGGAAGCTGTCCTCTGACCTCAGCACTGGCCTCAAGGGACTAATTGAAGGTTGACCAATTGACTAATTGACCCTCACATGCTGGAAAATAAACCTCTTGCTTTTGCATTGATCTGCGTCTTGGTGTCTCACTTGGGAGCATCTCGAAATAAGTATCTCTGACCGAGGGTCGGGGAATCTCACATTTGGGTGCTCATTCCGGATTCGAGGAGAACCCCCACCCCTGAGCAACCACCAAAGTAGCATGATTGGAAGGAAAAAGACTCTGCAAAGGCGACAGGCGCCTACCTGTAAGTGTTTGTCAGCTTTCTGTTTTCACTTTTGGCTAGTGAGCATGGTGTGGGCTGGAAAGCCTCAGGTCTGGTGTGGTCAACTGCGGTGGGCAGATGTGCCTTAATGCTGTGACTGTGAGGAGTCTGAAGGACCCTCAGTCCCTCCCACCTCCAGAGGGAGTGGGGAGGACTTCGCTCCTTTTGGAAACAGCAAGACACAGTATTGGGGGGGAGAGGGCGGAGGAGTCGACTGAGTCTTGCTATAACCTGATTTCTGCGCCTTTTGCAATGGGGAACTGTCTGTGTGTTGATTCTCTTTATTCAAAGTCCAGCCAGAGTCAAAATGTCAAGACACAGTATCGGCAGGAGCCGACCAAGTCTTGCTTATAACCTGGTGTCTGCGCCTGTGGCAGGGGCGAACTGTCTGTGTGTTGACTGTCTTTCTCTGTGTTCTTGGACGTGGTCTGATGTTATTTTTGGACATGGGACAGACTGAATCTACCCCATTAAACATCCTAGTTAACCACTGGGGGGAAGTTAGGAAAAGAGGAGAAAACTTGTCAGTAGTAGTAAAGAAGAGCAAGTTAGTTACTCTCTGTTCCTCCAAATGGCCCAGCTTTGGAGTAGGGTGGCCACCTGTAGGGACCTTTGACTTGCAGGTGATCAAAGCAGTAGAGGAAAGAGTCTTCAGGCCAGGATCCCTTGGGCACCCAGACCACATGCCCTATATAGTTACCCAGAAGGATCTAGTGGAGGACCCCCCCCCCGCCACCTTGGACAAAAGCCTTTTTGTCTCTGAGACTCTTGCAGGTCCTGGCCATGAAGGAGAAGAACCCTGTAGAGACCAACGAGTCTGTAAAGAAGAACATCCTCCAGGACCCTTCCACAGCGTATCTGCTGCTGATGGATCCTCCACCCTCTTACCCCCCTACACAGTTCCCACAGCCCTCCCTCAAGGATCTCCCTTGAGCCTTCATGCAGTGTCCCTTTACCCCACCCCTTTCCTCCGGCCCCAGCAGGGGGCAAGGGTGGGGAGGGACCCTCGGACCGAAGCAAAAGGGCCCCTTCATCTGATACAACTGTGGCCCTTCTCTCTGAGTCTATTGGCCCATAGGTGAGGATGGGAATCAGGCCATGCAATATTGTCCTTCTCTTTGGCTGACTTATACAACTGGAAGGTCCAATACTCCCCCCCCTTCCTTTTCAGATAATCCCAAGGGGCGATTAATCTCTTTGAGCATGTTTTATTTACTCATCAGCCTGCCTGGAATGATATCCAACAACTCATAAGAGTGCCCTTCACCACCGAAGAGTGAAAGGATAATGCAGGAAGCCAGAAAGAATATCCCCTCAGACACGGGGGGGCACCATCGATTGACCAGGCTGTCGTGGACAGCAGGTTCCCCCTGACCTGACCTGACTGGGACTTTAATATGACAGAAGGTAAGAGGCATCTGAAGGTCAACCGCCAGGGTTCTGTTGGCAGGTCACAATGGGGTGGTGCGATGACCCACCAATTTGACCAAGGTATGTGAGGTTAAGCAGGGACCAGATGAATTGCCCACAGCCTTTTTAGAGTGGCTTATGGAGGCATTCCGTCTATATACACGCCATGACCCCAGCAGCGAGGAGTACAAAGCCACTGTGATTGTGGCTTTTATAGACCAGGCCAGCAGAGATCAGGAACAAGCTTCTGAGGCTAGGGGGACTGCAGGGTGAGCCGCTGAGGGATTTAGTGCAGGTTGCTGAGGAAGTCTACCGTAACGGAGACAGAGGAGGAGAAGGAGCAAAGAAAGAGAAAGGAAGAGGACAAAAGGGAGATAAAAAAAAAAAAGAAAAAGAAAAGCGACAGGAAAGGAATTTGCAGAGAATCTTGGCTACAGTAGTTAGGGAAAGCAGAGAAGAGAGAGTTCAATCAGAGAGAGACAGAAAATCCCTTGAAAAGGACTGGTGTGCATATTGCAAGGAGAGGTGCCACTGGGCCCTAGCGTGCCCCCAAGAATCGGAAGCTGGGGCAGGAAATCCCAGGCCTTGGGGAAAGCACCCCAAATCAGTGAAGGTGTTAGCCCTGGGTGAAGACAGTGATGAGGGGAGATGGGGTCCAGACCCCCTCCCTAAACCCAGAGTAACTCTGAGAGTAGAGGGGAAACCCACTCAAATCTTGGTGGACACGGGCTCAACACTTGGTCCTCCTCCAAGTCTATGTTGAGTCCAAGGAGCCACTAGCACCGAAATGTAATTCAGGGACTGGTCATTCGGAACAGTGGACCTAGGGCTGGGCCTGGTATCCCACTCATTTATGGTCATCCCAGACTGTCCCTACCCTCTGTTGGGGTGAGACTTACTCTCCAAAATGAGGGCCCAGATACACTTCTTGCCCAATGGGCCACAACTAACTGGCCCAAAAGGAGAGCCCACACATGTTCTGACTGCCAGACTAGACGATGAGTATAAATTATTTGAAACCACCTTTACTCAGAACCAGAACTCAACTTGGTGGTTGGAAGCATTCCTGGGCAGAAGTGGTAGGGATGGGCAAAGCAAAATGTCATCTCTCCCAACCCAACCCTTATGGTGGTAGAACTCAAGGCACAGGCTACCCCAGTGTCTCTCAGACAATACTCTATGTTTCCAGAGACACGAGAAGGAATTAAGCCACACATCTCCAGGCTCCTCCAGCTCGGGGTTGCATAAGTGCGCTGTTCGGCCTGGAACATACTGCTCCTGCCAGTTAAGAAGCAAGGCACTAAGATTACTGCCAGGTCCTGGACTAAACTGCCCAGTGCCTAACATCCATGCTACTGTGTCTAAGCACTACACTCTGCTAAATTCTTTGCCACCTTCCAGAATCTGGTACACGGTCTTAGACTCGAAAGATGCTTTCTTCTGCCGGCCCTTGGCACCCTAAAGTCAAGAATACTTTGCCTTTGAATAGAAAGACCTCTTCGACTGACCCCTGCTGGGAGCCGAGGCAACCTGGTTTACAGACCGGAGTTGTTTTCTTCATCAAGGTCAGAGTGGGTGCTGCCATGGTGGATGGAGTCACAAATGTCACCTGGACTGAACCTCTACCCCCACCTCCTGCATGTCGATGCAGAAAGCTGAGCTAATTGCCCTCACCAAAGCCTTGGAACTTGGGGCTGGCAAGAAAATTAACATGTACACAGATAGCCGGTATGCCTTTGCCACAGCCCACGTCCATGGAGCTATATACCTAGAGAGAGAACTGCTCACATCAGAGGGAAAATAAATAAAAAACAAGCAAGAAATCTTGGATCTCTTGAATGCTCTGATAAAGCAGGCAACTGTGAGTATTATTCATTGCCCAGGACATCAGAAGGGAAGAGACTCAGTGGCCCAAGGCAATAACCAGGTGGATCAAGTGGCTTGAAAAGTGGCCATGCAGGAGCCTATCCTGGTTATGGGCCTGCAAGAGACATCCGCTGGGGAATAGGACTGGACTAATGCATGGCCTCACTTAGAATATACTAAAAAAGAAAGGACTCAGATTGCTAGCCACCCTACCAACTATTACCTAGAGAAGGAAGGGTATTGGCGCACACAAGGAAAAACTATACTCCCCAGAAAGCAATCCAAAGACTTACTAGGCTAAATGCACAGATGAACTCATTTAAGGGATAAAAAGCTTGTCCAAGCAGTTAAGGGATCTAAGGTATATATAATGGACCTCAGGTTTTGGACCAGAGAGATAGTAGAACAGTGTAAGGTATGTCAGCAAGTGAATGCTTATGTCGCCAAGAGTAAACAGGGCAAAAGACCTAGGGGAAAACAGCCTGGAGGATATTGGGAGGTCGATTTTACAGAAGTTAAGCCAGGAAAATATGATAGCAAATACTTTCTAGTATTTATGGATACTTTCTCTGGATGGGTTGGGGCTTTCCCCACCAAGCAGGAAACAGCTACCATGGTAGTCAAGAAGATATTAGAGGAAATTTTCCTGAGGTTTGGAGTGCCCAAGGTAATTGGATCAGACAGTGGTCCTGCTTTTGTCTCTAAGGTAAGTCAGGGATTGGCAGAGATATTGGGGATTAATTAGAAGCTCCATTGTGCGTACCATCCCCAGAGCTCAGGGCAGGTAGAAAGAATGACCAGAACCCTAAAGGAGACCTTAACTAAATTGTCCTTAGAGACTGGCCTTGACTGGGTGATGCCCCATCCCCTGGCCCTGTTCTGAGCCCAGAACACCCCCTACCATTTTAACCTGACCCCTTTTGAGATGCTATATGGGACCCCCACTCCCTTGACCCCAGCTCTTGACCCCCACCCCCAGAGTGACTTTTCAGGGTGACAAGGATCTTATGGCTCAATTGCAAGCTTTCCAGATCAGCCACTGGGAGTTGTGGCCTAAACTTAGTGCCCTGTGTAACGCAGGTACCCCGCAGGTTCCACACAAGTACCAAGTTGGAGATTGGGTATATGTTAAGAGACATTATGCTGAAAACTTGGAAGCAAAGTGGAAAAGGCCATTTCTGGTGCTGTTGACCACCCCAACCTCCATTAAAGTGGATGGAGTAACTGACTGGGTTCATGTAACTCACATGTACCCCTAAAAAGTAAAAAACTGCTTGTAATAGCCATTCAGGGTCGCCTTCTAGTCACTCGCCTTGAGGGACTAATTGAAGGTTGGCTCTGACACGCCAGAAAATAAACCTCTTTCTTTTGCATCGATCTGTATCTAGGTGTCTCACTTGGGAGCATCTTGAAGTAAGTGCCACTGACTGAGGGTCAGGGTCTTACAGTACCAGCTATATGATGGGTCTAGTATAGAATAGAGTTTATTTTGAGAAGTTGAGAGGGCAGTAGAGGCAGAGAAAGAGAAGGGGACATAGGACAGAGAGAGAACAAGGAGATAAGAGGCTGGCTGGGAACACGTGGAGAGAGCGGAGAGAGGAAGAAAGGGGTGAGAGAATGGGAGGGAAGTAGTCCTTTTAATAGCAAGCTAGGCCTACCTGGCTACTGCTAGGTAACTGTTGGGTGGAACCTAGAAGGAATGCTAACAAGCTGGGGTTGGGGAAGGGTGGGGATGTGAAGGAAGGTTGGGTAGGAGACTTCTCCAAAGATATTTAATAAATCTGCTCTCTGAGATGATCTTTGCTTGTTTGTATTTCTTTATTGGGGGTGGGTTTGAATGCATACACTTAATTGGGGTGAACCAAGGGTTATATAGTTTTGGAAAGAGGCGTAAGGATTACCCAGGGAGGAAAGATCACTGGCTGAAGGTTGGGGCTACTGAGATTGTCATCAACATTGGGAGCCTGTCCAGGTGCTCTGTCCTTGTCTGCCCAGTTGGGGGTCGCCTGGTGACCGCTCTGAGGAGGCAGGCACAGAAAACAGGCAGGGAGAGAGTTAATCCTACTCTCGTTAGTCTCAGGATGAGATTCTAATCTCAGTTTTTGAGATTTCCAGTGTTTGGACATGCTCCACCTCACCTATTCCATTTCAGGCACTGTCCACATGCCTGACAATGTTTTCAGTTTTTGAAGCAGGGTTCTCTGTGTAGCCCTGGCTGTCCTGGAATTCACTCTGTAGACCAGGCTGGCCTTGAACTCAGAAATCCGCCTGCCTCTGCCTCGTGAGTGCTGGGATTAAAGGTGTGCGCCACCACCAGGCTCTTTTTCTTTTCTTTTCCTTTTTTTTTTTTGGTGTGAATTTATTCTTTGCCATCCTGGAGGTGCTCAGGACTCTGTGTGTGCCAGGCAAGTGCTGTTCTAAGAATATT
Source organism: Tokudaia tokunoshimensis (assembly GCA_036184795.1). Taxonomy (NCBI): domain Eukaryota; kingdom Metazoa; phylum Chordata; class Mammalia; order Rodentia; family Muridae; genus Tokudaia; species Tokudaia tokunoshimensis. The sequence continues at coordinate 10,184,659 of BTHU01000001.1, read as the reverse complement.
CTTAGACTTAATGATTTTTTTAAAATAACTACATTTATTTATTTGCTTACTTAGTGTGTGTGTGTGTGTGTGTGTGTGTGTGTGTGTGTGTGTACATGTCTAGGTGTCAGAGGACAGCCTACAGGATGACTTAGTGGTTTAACTGCTCTTTCACAGGACCTGAGTTCCATTCCTAGCACCCACTCAGGCAACTTACAATTGACTATAACTCCAGCTTCCTGGGGCAAGTGGAACCATGTCACCAGAAAAAAAATTGGCAAAGGTCAAGTAGATTCAGAAACCCTGGTACCCTTATACCTGAGCATGGTAGGAGTTTCATCTACTCCTGACCAGGGTCCTATCCTGGAACATGTGACCGTGACACCCCATGGAGTGGACTGTGGCAATCAGTCACATACGGGCAACACCTGAAGCTCCTCCACATACAGATGAGGCATCCCTAACATCTCAGACATCTTCCCCTTCGGAGTGTGCAACTTTTTGGCCACTCCAGCCGAGCCAGAGCCCCGCAGCTCTCAGTAGACAGCATCCGGTATACAGACTAGCATGTGTCCATGGACTCTGGCATCCTTTTCTGGTCTCCATGGGAACCCACACACGTGATATACACAGGTACATACACATAGATTTAAGAAAAAAATGAGAATATGAAGGCACATGATAGTAAAGCATTTCTCCTTTACATGACCTTCCTTATTAAGAAACAGAGTTCAGAAACGCGGGGAGGATTAGGCACTTTATTTACTCTCTGATGGTGTTGTACGATAGGATTTACAAGCATCAGACTGCTGCGTGTTCCAGTCCATGAGGTAGTGCTGTACAAATACCCTTTCATAAACAAGCAATCTGAGGCACAAATGAAATACAAGGACAAAGGTTCAAACTCACAGAATTCTGCCTTCAGAACCAGGAACAATCACCACTTCCCATGGTTGGTAACCTTTGTGTAGAGTGGAAGAAAATGGCACTCACACATATGCATATCCACATATTGCTAGTTCCTGCATAACCTATATGCAGATAAAGACTTGAAAAATCAGTTGTACTTGGGTAGAGTGTTTGGTTTAGGACCCTGGGACAGGGATTGAGGTGCATATTTTACATATCAGAGCAGACCTGGTCTCCAGATTCTCCCAGCATCCCTCAGTCCCTACCTGGCATACCCTGTTCCCAACCTTGAACTTTCCAGCCCAGACCCTGGGCTGCCCTTCCCCCAGAGGCTCCTCCCTATACAATCCAGACATCTGTCTCTCCTTGTGTGTGCAGTGTCCTTTCTCCCCACCCCACTCCTCATGGCAACTCCCCTGGCCTCAATCCTTGGGGTCAGCAAACTTGACCAAGACCAACTTCCCAATAAACCTGCCTTTAATGTAATCCAATCTGGCCTGAACTGGCTCATTTCACTGGTGGAGAAATAACTTATTATGGAGGTCAAAGGGGAATAAAATTTGGAGAGTTGGTTCTTTCCTTCCACTGTGGGTTCCAAGAATCTATCTAACTCAGTTTCTCAGGATTACATAGCAAACACTGCCCTCTAATGAGCTAGTTTGCTGGTTCAGACTTTTGAGAGAGAGAGAGAGGGAGAGAGAGAGAGAGAGAGAGAGAATGAGTTTACATATGGAAGCTAGAGTTTAATATCCATTTTTTCCCTCAATCACTTTCCACACTATTTTTAGGTTTTAGTTATTTTTTGGAGGCAGGGTCTCACTATGTAGCCCTAACTGTCCTCAAACTCACTATGTAGACCAGGCTGACCTTGAACTCACAGAAATTCTATCAGTTTCTGCCTCCAGATGCTGGAATTAAAGGTGTGGCACACCTTTTTCTTGAAGATGGGCTTTCAAGGAATCTGGAGCCCACTCATTGGCTCTGGACATTCTAGCTTCACCCTCCATCCTGCCACAGACTTTGCCCTCCATGCCCCAGCACTGGGATTATAGGGCTGCGCTATGACATTTAGCATTTTTTATGTAGGGGTTAGGGAGAAACTCAGGTCTTTGAGCCTGCCTGGCTAAGCCATCTTCCCAGCACCTATAATTGTAAATTGTTTTCTTTAGCACCTGAGGTAAACATGTTCCACCACTGTGAACATCCCTAGCTCCCTTTGGAGTTTTGTGGTGTTGTTATCTGTTGCCCAGGCTAGCCTAGCCTCAGGACTCTTCAGCCTCAACCTCCACAGGGCTAGGATGATGGGTGTATGCCAACACACCCAGTTCCCCTGTGTGACTTTCTAGAGTGGTTTGGTACTGAGCCTGCCTTCCTTAAAATTCTCAGCATACTGGTTAAAGTTTCTATTGCTTGCACTAGAAATAACATGTCTGGTTTTGATGCCTGGGTCTATGGTAGCCATTTGGCCACCAGAGGAGAGCACAGATGAGAACTAAGTCTTCTGTGGAGAGAAGAGAAAATGAACCCAGGGCCACCATGCTTTCCATGACTGTGCAGAGCATCACGCTCAGGGGTCTCCCCAAGGGTCTGTCCAATCACAATTTAACAATTAGGTTATGTCAGTCTGGGTTTTGTTAGTTGCAGTCAAAATCCTTAAGTGATATAATTGTATAAAGTCCTAGCCCCAAGGGTTATATGTTCTTCTATAGCCTACTCTCATATCCCTTCAGTTTGGCACTATATTCCTTTGATTATATTTTATTATTATTATTATTATTATTATTATTGTTGTTGTTATATTGCTTAAATTATTTTATCACCTGGCTGCTGCTGTATATCCCATCCTGCCTTTGAACTCTCAAGCCTCCTGCCTCAGCTCGGATTACAGGCACGTGCTTCTGCACCTGGTTGATGTCATCTTTTGGAGTAGTATTATTATGGTCAGCATGTAGCAGACACAAGAGTCCCAAAGGTAGAGTGACTGTCCAAATGCATTGGTAAAACATGGCCCAGTCACAGGGCTCTCCCAGGAAGGCCCTCAGTCAGTGACCCAGTAAACAGACACAGCATCACCATGGGGACTGTGCTAAGTTGCCCTTCTCATGCCACTTGGATCTGGCCTCATATCCTGGGTCAGTTCCTTGCTTGTAAAGTCACTGAGGGAGATGCTGGCCCATTGCAAGCCTCTTCCCAAAGGTACTATGGCCCATAGACACCTGAGAAGGAGGGACAATTTCTTCTCTTGACTGGCAAGTCTTGGGTTAGTTCTTGTCCCTTTTTCTAGGAAAGCCCACCTGGACATTTCAGCTCCACTCCTCAGTCCTGACTACTCTGCTTCTTCTAGCGCCCACTGGAGTTTGTCACTGTCAAGGGACAAGTCAGTCAGTTTACCTCACTGGCTGGTCACCCCAATAAGAGCAGAACCCAAGCCACATCTATCTACTAGTACCGTGTGCCTACCACAGAAGAGCAGGACAGAAGCGAAGGTCTGTGGATGAGTTTGAATATTCTTTGCATTCGATGGCTGAGGGTATGAAGGTTCAGGATGGGGAAATCATTTGGCCAGTCAAAGCCACCAATACGGCAGCTGAAGTGGAGTCCAGGCCTAGAGCCCAGAGGAAAACTATGCAAGAGTGAGACACAGAAAAACAAGAACAGAACAAAACAAAAAGTATATAAACCACCACTCTCACCAACAGAGTCAGAAAGCCCAAGTGGTGAGAGTCTGAGAAGAAATGGGAGAAAAGGCAGGAGAAAATGTCTGTGCCCTGAGGAGTTGAGGACATAGGAGCAGAGTGGCTCCTCCTCACCTCCCAACGGAGCTCTGTGGAAAGACAGGAGAGTATGCGTGGGCATTCCAGTTGATCTAGTCGCATGGAGCCCAAAGCCCAGGCCAGGTGTGTCCAGGTCGACAGCTACCTGGGGATGGAGGCATAGTTAACATGGGAGGCAGCAGAGAGGTGCTGCTGTAGATCTGTCCGGGCGTCCAGAACTTCCACCTGATCATCCTCATCCTGGCTGAGACCGGCAGGGTCCGGATCCGGCAGCAAGATGAGTTCAGTGAGGCCGTGGAGGTCGGAGACGCGGCGGAAAGTCTGCAACACCAGCACCATGGCAACAAGGCCCAGGAAGAGGTATGCTGTAGACATGGGGGAGGGGAGACGGGGAAGTGGCGAGTTGATGGCTCAGGCTCCCGGGCAGCAAGGATGTGGTCCTAGAGGTGCCTCTCCCTTGGGGCAGCTGGGTGGTTCTTGGAAGCCCTTCAACACATCTTAGAACAGGGCCATTTCTCTGCCCGCCCCAAGCTCCCACTGCCAGCCCGCAGGTGCCCAGCTCACCTGTGACAAGCACCTTGTAGAGGGCCCGGTAAGGCTGGCCTGGGGCTTCCCCAGGCACATAGTCCCCCAGGCCAATGGTGGACAGAGAGATGAAGCAGAAATAGAAAGCATCCAGAAAACTCCAGGCCTCCTCAAGGTAGGCGAAGACCGCAGCCGGTACCAGGAAGAACACAGTCACTATGGCCATCAGCAGGGCCACCAGGTGCCAGCGGGCTGCCCGCTGAGGGTGCCAGCCCCAGCGCAGGCTCAGCCAGGACAGGGGTGCATGGGTGAGCAGCAGTGACAGGCGCTGGGCTGAGGCAGTCAGAAGTAGCATGGTGACAGGCACGCCCAGGAGTGCAAAGACGATGGAGAAGGCTTTGCCTGCATCTGTAAGTGGGGTCGTGTAACCATAGCCTGTGGGGAGAAGAGTCCTCCTGCATCTCCACAGTCTGAGGCCTAAGCTCCCCTCCCAACCTACTGCTCCCCCCGCCCTCCATCCCCCCTAATTTCATTCGTGACACCTCCATCCAAATGCTGTGGTTTCTTCTGGAGCCCAGGGGAAAATCCTATAAATAAACCCTCTGGACTTGCTTTGACTTACTCACATTTAAAAAAAAACCAACCGTTTTTCTCCCAAGTTCTGGGACATCAAACCCATAGACTGATGCAGACAGGTAAACATTCTTTGTGCCCCTAGTCCCTCGCTGGGGGACTCTAGGCAGGGGCTCTACCACTGAGCCACGCCCCCAGCCCCTCACTGGGGGATTCTAGGCAGGGGCTCTACCACTGAGCCACACCCCCAGCCCCTCCCTGGGGGATTCTAGGCAGGGGCTCTACCACTGAGCCACGCCCCCAGTCCCTCACTGGGGGATTCTAGGCAGGGGCTCTGCCACTGAGCCACACCCAGGCAGCTACAAGGACTGTAACCTATCTTCCCCTGGTTGGACTGCTCCTTACCACCCATTTCCTGCCTTTAGCAGCACTGAGACTGCCCAAATCAACAGCAGGTTCCAGGTCTTTGAAATCCTTGCCTTCTGATGAAGTACACCACGGAAAGAGGTTTTAAGGATGTTGACTTTGTTTCACATCACCAAGAAGTCAGGACTCCCAACTTGACTCCCAGTGACAATGCCACCTGGTGCGCTGGCTGTAGACGTCCATGGGGATTACCCACCAATGCAGTCCTCAGAGCCCTGTTCCCCTGTGATGTCACACAGGGGCTCTATCAGGTCTCCCCAGCGGATAGGAAGACTCCTTGGGAAGCCAGGCATGGTGCTCCATACCTGTAAGCTCAGGACACAGGAAACTAGGGTGGACTACACAGACAGACCCTAACTCAAAAAAAAGAAGACTTTTGTTGGTGTGGAGCATGAGTCAGTGATAGTGTTCCTCTGTAGCATGAATGAAGCCCCAGGCTTCAGGGAGGGGTGGGGAGAACCTGCGTGAGCCACGCTTAATAAGAATTCCTTTATGTCTTTTATTATTTATTATTAGATATATTTGGGGGGTCTGGAGAGATGGCTCACTGGTGAAGAGTACTTGTTACTCAACCAGAGGTCCCAAGTTGATTTCCCAGCACCCACATAGTGGTTCACAACCACCTGTAACTCCAATTCTAGAGAATCATTGCCTTGAACTCATAGAGATGTGCCAGCCTCTGCCTCCTGAGTGATGGAATTAAAGGCCTTCTAACACCCTGGGCACCAAGCATGCATGTGGTACATGTATATACGTTCAAACAAATACTCTCCTTCTTAAGGGCTGAGATTACAGGCATGCAAACACATCTGGGGCTTTTTGTAACCTTTCAATTAGCATGTATTAATTGTATAAAGTAATGGGTTTTATTTTAACCTTTTCTTACATCTATTTAACAAAAAAACTTTTTTAGTTTTGTCTTTTGGGGGCTGGGTCTCATTCTGGGTGGCCTTAAATCATAGCAATCCACCTGCTCTAGATCCTTTTTAATTTTATGTGTATATCTGAGTACATGTATGTACGCCACACCTGTGCAAGAGTCTGCGGAAGTCAGAAGAGATGCCAGAATTCCGGGAACTGGAGTTACAGTTGAGCTGTCATGAGGGTGCTCAGAACTGAACCTGGGTCCTCTGCAAGGACAGAAAGTGCCCTTAACCACATTCCTTCAGCCCATGCATTAGACTCCTGGGTGCTGAGATGGCCCATGTGAGCCACCATACCCAGCCTCATTCACCCAGTCACCCTTTCCTGTGCCCCCAGCAATCCTCTCCTTTATCCTGGTGTTTTATTTAGTAATCTTCCATCAATGGCCTTGTGGTGTGCTGTTTTGATATATTCAAGTATTGAGTTCTTTTAGGACACACACACACACACACACACACACACACCCCCATGTCCCTTACAAGTGATTTCTCTGAAGAATCTACTGCATCGAGAGATAGAGTAGAGAGAGTCAAGTCCCAGGCTCCCCTGGTGTATTCTAGGCAGGTGTTGGACCCCGAGGCCTCTTTTTATTTCATATTTTAAGACAGCATCTCACTAAATCTCCCAGGCAGACCTTGAAATCGGGATCCTCCTTCCTCAGCCCTCCAACAGCTGAGACTATGAGCCTGAACCACCAGGTCTGGCCACATCATCGGTTTTTTTTTTTTTTTTTGCATGCTAAGCTATGTAAACCAGCTCTAAGAAGGCACTTCCCTGTTCCCACTAACTGTACAGGCTGGCTTTCAGAACTGACCTCAAAAGCCTTTCACAGTTTGGGGGAACCAAAAATCTTAGAGGAGCAAAACACAAGGAACAAAACAGAGCCCCGTGTTCCGGATTTGAAACAAGAGATGCCACCCACAGTAGCAGAAGGGATCAGATTTATCCACGAGCCCCCTCAGGACCAATGTACCTGGTGTAGACCATTTCACCAAAAGCCATGGTTACAACTACTTGGCTTCCTATTTCCCCAGCTGCGAAGATTCCTTGGCTGCTGAGCTGTAGAACCAGATCCCCGGCAGCTTTATTAATGTTATTTTGTTGTTGTTGTTTGTTTGTTTGTTTGTTTGTTGAGACAAGATCTCACTACATAGCCCTGGTTGGATTAGAACTCACTATGTAGTCCAGGCTGGCCTTGAACTTGTAACAATCCCACTGCTTCCGCCTCCAGAGTGCTAGAACTAAAAAACATGTGCCACAATGTTCTATACTATCCTAGCTGTGTGACTGTGTCCAAGTTGGCCAACTTTACCGGGCCCTAGCTTTATAGGAAGCCAGACGGACAGACGGATGGACAGACAGACAATAAGTGGCAGCTACCTGACAAGGCTGTTGTTGCATTGCCTGAATTGAAACCCAGATGTGGTGAAGCCCCTGCCATGCTATGGCTGAGAAACTGTGATCTCGTTTCACAGTTGATGCAGCTGTGCAGCCAGGCTGAGCCTGTTGCATGTCCGACGCCTGCCCATCTACCAGCTCCACCGATGTCAGAAGTGAGAAATCGGAGAGGAGAGACCTAAGGGCTTCGACCCAAGCCAGCCAAGCCGGCTGAGGAAGCTCGGGGAGAGCTCGCCTCAGGGGGGGCCGGCTCACTGTTTTCTCTGACGAGACACCCAGCTCTGTTGCCAAGGACCTCAGTTTGCAGGTCACATGCCATGAGCGCCCCAAATAGGGGACAAAAGACTGTAATGCTGCCAGCCGGAGGAGCACTTGATTGTGGTTCAGCCTCCTCCGTCTCAAGTCCCTAAAAGAAGTCACCTCAGGGACTGCAGAGCGGCAGAACCTGGCCTCTGAGCAGAGGGGTTTCCCAGGTCTGTGGTAGGAGGGCAGAAGGGACTTTCGGAGAGGAATTTCCCAAGGTTGTTAAGGGCTGGGGGTGCAGGTAGAATGAGTCCTACCTAAATGGACCTCAAAGAAAGCTTTGCAGAGTGCTAATATTTGCGTGCAGGTGATGCTTTTATATTTTGTGTGTGTGTGTGTGTGTGTGTGGTACGTGAATGCATGTGCATAGGCCAGAGGAGCTTGTCTGCTGCCTGCTCATTCCCCTCCTCAGCTTATTCCCTCAGGCGGGGTCTCTTACTGAACCTCGAGTCCCAAGAAAGAGCCTGTCTCTGCCCCAACACTGGAGTGACAGGCTTGCGTAGCCTCACTCAGCATCTGTACGACTGCTGGGATTTTGAACCCAGTTTCTCATAAGTACCTTCCCCCATGGCTTCTCCCTTGTCCTGTTTTGTCTTGTTGAGACAGGGCCTCAAGTAGTTCTGGCTTCTGCCTCCTGAGTACTGAGGTGTATCCCACCATGCCCAGCTGAGGAGTCCATAAACTTAAATCAAGACCAGGATCCTGGCAGCAAATGAGATCTTGGGGTCCTGGTTCCATAGGAGGCACCAGCAGATATCATCCGGATTGTGGGAGTTCTCATGCAGCCAGAGCTCCTGAGCCCAGGGTATCTGGAGGAAGGAGTGGTAGACATTGCTAAGGTCCTTTCTGGGTGTCAAGTGGAGTGAGTAATGCTTTTAGGGGGAGGGGGCTTTGTCATAGAGGGCCCTGAAAGATCTAGGTAGAAAGGATGTCATGCCTCAGGCTGGGGCAGGGCTGGGTGGCAAGGGAAGTCCCAGCTGTGGGGTGCAGAGGAGGTCCAGCCCCAGGACATCCCCCTATTTGGGGACTCCTCAGTGAGCATGTTGGTCTTCTGTGTGGTATAGTGACAATTTTGGAATTTTTTTTTATAAAAACACAGAAATATTATAAGAATATGTTTTCGTTTTAATGTTTGGTGTGGGGCATGGGGTTGCTTCGGACTGTCCACAGCAGCTGACTGTGATTTGTCTTGTGCTCTAGCAGGGGCGTGATTTTGCTAGCTGCAGGTAGTTTTTGTGATTGTGTGACATTTGGAATTCTGGGGACTTTTAAAAGGGTATAAATAAATGCTAGGGCCCTGAGAAGTGTGGTGGGCTGTTGGTTGGTCACTGTTGGCTGTGGTTTGTTAAGAAGTCGTGTGCAAAGAAGAAACAACAAGAAGAAACTAGATATCCTGGCTCAGTGGTTAAGAGCACTGACTGCTCTTCCAGAGGTCCTGAGTTCAAATCCCAGCAACCACATGGTGGCTCACAACCATCCCTAATGAGATCTGATGCCTTCTTCTGATGTGTCTGAAGACAGCAACAGTGTACTCACATACATGAAATAAATAAGTCATTTAAATATAAACAAACCTTTAGAAAAAGAAAAAGAAATTAGATATCCTGACTGTGAAGATCAAAATTGCCCCAAAGAACTAGACACCCTAATCAGCAGGAAGTAGTCTAACAAATGGGAGAGGGTAGGTTAGTGAGCAGGGGGAGGGTAGATGGGATAGGGGGGTTTGGGAGGGGAAAATGAGGAAAGGGGATAACATTTGAAATGTAAATAAAGAAAAGCAGTCTAACAATAACGTTGCCCCCTTTCTGACCCCTGGCTTTATTCAGGATCTCCTTCCTTTCTTTTCCTTGTTTGCCCTAATCTAGTGTTAGAGGGTTGAAAAGGGTGGATAAAAACAACCCACAAAGTAGCAAAAGACAGGCTACATGGTGAGGAAGAGCAGATAGAGAGAACTGAGTCTTTGTTTGGATTGTGTCCTGGGATGAGGATTTGTTCTCACTGAGTAGGGTCACCGTCTAGAGAAGAGATAGGAATCCCATTCATGAGTTGAGGGTTTTGTTTTGTTTTGTTTTAAGTACTAATGGTTGAACTCAGGATCTCATGCATGCCAGGCAAGTGTTGTACCACTGAGCTACACCTCAGCCCTCCTCACTGGAGTTGAAAGACACCCTCACTAGTCCTTGGTTTGAAAGGGGCAAGAAATTTTGCTGGAGGTAGTTTGGGGTAGAAGTCTCAACTTGGAGGATTTTAAGCTGGACAGCCAATGGTTCTTCCTTGAGAACACTCAGGGTTTGTTCCTTTCTTTTTTTTTTTTTCTTTTCTTTGTTTGTTTTTTTTGTTTTGTTTTTTTGAGACAGGGTTTTTCTGTGTAGCCCAGGCTGTCCTGGAACTCACTCTGTAGACCAGGCTGGCCTCGAACTCAGAAATCCACCTGTCTCTGCCTCCCAAGTGCTGGGATTAAAGGCGTGCGCCACCACTGCCCGGCGGTTTGTTCCTTTCTTACACCCAGCTGTTGGAGCTGCTGATCCAGGAACCGGAGTCTAGAGTGAAAAACACCGGAAGAATCCCAACAACCCAGGGGAGGTGAAAAGATGGGTAGAACCCCGTGTTAGAGTAGGAAATGCAGGGGCGCAGGGGGAATGGGTACCTTCCATCTGGGGCTCTTGCTCAAGCGTGACCAAAGTGGAAGGGATCCCAGCAATGGTCTCAGGTCCGGCTAAGGTCTCTTCCTAGAAGACAGGCCTCCAGTAATGGTGCCCTGCGATTACTGACTACCATGAATGAAGTCCCGAGTTCAACTCAGTTCACTGGGGCACTGAGTTCAGGAAAAAGCTAAAGTGGGTTGTTCCAGGAAGGATCTATCTGGAGCCAGAATACAAGGCTGGAAGAGATGGTGTGCCAGCCCTATTGTAACACAGCCCCGAGGTTGAACACCCAAGGAAAGCCCTAGGCCTTGGCTGATCATCTGTGATAATCCTAGGATTAAGGCAAGAGTGAGTCAGGCCTGGTGGCCCACACCTGTAATCCCAGCATTTAGGAAACTGAGGCAGAAGGATGAAATTCTAAGCCAACCTGCCCCTATAGGGAGATGCTATCTCAAAACCAAACAAAAAGGCACCAGAGGGGTTGCTGTCTGAGAAAGTATTATGAGGGGGTTCTTATTCCGAGGGAACTGGGGTGTGTAGTACTTGAGAGGAGCGGCTCGGCTTGCACGAGGGCTCTCCAAATGGGGCAGCTGTGGCCAGTGTGGGTCAGTTGGGAATGGAGATTGTTCCGAGAGGATGGGGACGATTGGGATGACGGTGTATGCTGAGGGACCCGGACACTATCCGGGGAGTGGGTGATGGACCGCACTCACTTACCCACGGTGGTGACTAGCGTGCTGGCGAAGAAGAGCGCCGAGGCGAAGTCCCACGCAGGATCCGAAGCGTTGGCGGGTCCCGAAGCGTTGGCCAGCGCTGCGCGCCCCAGTCGTCCGGCCGCCAGCACCCGCTCCACGAAGGCGTCCAGGGCGTGAGCCGCCACGCACGGGCTGTGCCGCAGCAGCTGCTCCCGCAGCGTCCCCAGCTCTGCCCGCAGCTGGGCTTCGTGAGGCCGCTCCAGCCGCGCCACCAGCCACGCGCCCAGCGCCAGGTACCCGGCGTAGGCGGCCAGGGCGCTAGCCAGGAGCGCGCCCCGCCGCATAGTGCCCGTACAGCCCGGTCACCCGCTGACGTGGCCCCCGCCGGCCCACCGCCCGAGGTCCGCTTTTAGTTCCGGGAGCTCCAGGCGCGGCCACCGACGCCCCGAAGAGGAAGAGGAAAAGGAAAAAGGGGGAGGAGCGGGGCTGGCGGAACGCCCTGCCGCTGGGAAACTGAGGCACGCCCAAACACCAGGTGTAGGTACTGGGACGCAGGAGGGTGGAGTTCGACGCTCCCGGATCCCGGAGACAAATGGAATGGGAAGGGCTGCGGAGTCCTTTCCTGCCTGACGTTCCTTGCAACTCTCCTCCTCGCGACTTCTTAACTCAGAACTGAAACTCTCCCCCGAAGTGGGAGCTTTCTGTCTGTAATCTTAACCACGGGGAGGCTGAGGCAGGATTGCTGCGAGTTTAGGGAAACCTGGGACAAAGTGAGACAGGCCTCTAGTGATCAAGCCTTAAAACACTTGTCTTAACATCTTTACTGTACCTGGTCTTTGCTTGAGGCTCTAAGTCGTGGGATAAGTTGTGGGTGGGCGGGAGGGGGGAACGCTGATTTCGGAATAATTGACCAGGAGTCAGTGGGTATTGTTGGAAGGACTCTGTCTCAATAAATAAACAAGACATAGCTTACTTTCATGGTGGTACACCCCTTTATTCCAGCGCCCAGGAGGCAGAGGCAGATATATTTCTGAGTAAGCCAGCCTGGTGTACACAGTAAGTTCCAGGGCAATACAGTAGGACCCAGTCTCAAAAAACACAAAACAAACACACACACACAAAAATGAGCAAATAAACCTTGGGTGTGGTTGTGGTGACTTACACATAATACCCTTGACATTTGAGGACTAGACTGGGCCATCACCAGCTCCAGGCCAACCTGGGCTACCTAGTGAATACCTGTCTCAAAAAGGTGCAGTGGAGTGGCTGGAGAGATAGCTAAGTGGTTAAGAGTATTAGCTGCTTCTGCAGATGATCTGGGTTCCATCCATTCCCGGCACTGACCTGGTGACTAACAACTGTCTGTAACTCCAGTTCCAGGGGACTCCAGGGGATCCAATGCCCTCTTTTAGCATCCTTGGACATCAGAAAACACCTAGTCCACAGACATATGCAGGCAAACTACTCACATGCATAGAAATAAATGAGCTAATATATATAATATATTAGGATATTATAATATATAATATATGCATATATATATATATTATATATCAGGGTAGGGAATCCTACCCTAATATCTGTTAGGAATCCTACCCTAGCTGGGCGGTGGTGGCACACGCCTTTAATCCCAGCACTTGGGAGGCAGAGGCAGGCGGATTTCTGAGTTTGAGGCCAGCCTGGTCTACAAGAGTGAGTTCCAGGACAGCCAAGGCTACACAGAGAAACCCTGTCTCAGAAACAAACAAACAAAAAAGGAATCCTACCCTAATAGATCCCCTGTATCTGGGAGGCTGAGATGTTCCTATGTACATTTGAAATTTTAAAGATAGAGCAAAGCCCTGTTTCAAAGCAAAACAAAAACCAACAACAAACTAGTAAGACGCCTAGGAGGTGGCTCACTTCTTTAATCTCAGCACTTGGGAAGCAGAGGCAGGGGAAGGGGCAGGGGCAGGAGCAGGGGGCAGGGGCAGGCGGCAGGAGCAGGGGCAGGGGCAGGGGCAGATGGATCTCTCAGAGAGGGCAACTTGCTCTACAGAGGGAGTTCCAGGTCAGCCAAGGTTACAAAGTGAGACATTGTCTCAATAGTAAATTAATAGGTAAAACTAAAAGAGGAATTTCCTTTATTTTTCTCCTGTGGGACTCCCCACATCCCTCATGACCTGGATTCAGTGCTCTCTTTACAGCTATGTGGAGGGCAGACCAGAATCCTCCCCACAACTAGACCACAGCTCAGATAGGTGCAACAGGCTCTATTTATAAAACTGTGGTAATTCTTGGGACAGAGCCCAATTTAGGGCTGGCAGTCTCTAGGGAAAGAAACCTGACATTAAAAACAGCAACAATAGTGACAATGTCCCAGGGCTTAGTAAGGCCTGGTCTGTGTACACATGCCTTTATCACGGCCTTCACCCTCCCACGGGATTCCCAGGGAACAAAGGGGGAAATGAAAGCTGAACACAGAATGCAGGAATCCTCCAGATGGATCAGTGGTCACACACACACACACACACAAACCCACACACCACCACCACCACCACCCCTGACAACCTGAGATCAATCCCTGGGGCATGTTGAAGGTGAGAACTGACTCCTATAAGTGTCCTCAGACCTCCATAAGCAAATAGTCACTCTCATGCCCATACACATATGCATATATACACATCAACCACATACAAAAGGGAGTAAAAGGCAGAAGTCATAGTGCATGGCTGTAATCTTAGGACGAGAGAGAGAGAGGGGGGGGCAATAGTATTGGAAGTCCGAGACCATCCTCAGGTACATAGTGAGTTCGAGAACAGCCTGGATTATGTGAGAATCCTGTCACAAACAAATATAGAAGGAGACAGGACCGATAGCCATGGTGGTGCTCACTTATAATCCTAGCACTAAAAGGAGGGAGAGGCAGGAGAATTACAAAGTCCCAGGTCTGGAGAGACAGCTCAGCAGTTAAGCGTACTTGCTACTTTTGCAGAGGATGTGGGGTTCAGTTCCCAGCCTCACATGGCACTCACAGCCATCTGTAACTCACTTTCCAGAGGATCCGGTGCCCTCTTTTGACCTCTGAAGGCACCAAGCACATATGTGGTACACTTGCAGGCAAACTATCTATCCATACATACATATAAGCATATATAACATCTTTTCTGAAAAGATTAAAAGCAGAAAAGAACAAATATTGTTGAGTTCACATCATTCCTGTCTCATGGCTCACAACTTATAACTCCAGTTCCAGGGGGATCTAATGCCCTCCTCTGGCCACTGTAAGAACTACACCCAAGGGCACATATTTCCCCCCCCACCACACACACACACACACACACACACACACACACACACACAGCTTAAAAAAAATTTAGTCTTAACCTAGTGGTAGTGTTGCACACCTTTAATCCCAGCACTTGGGAAGGCAGAGGCAGGCAGATCTCTGAGATCTCTGAGTTCAAGGCCAACCTGGTCTACAGAGTGAGTTCCAGGACAGCCAGGGCTACACAGAGAAACCCTGTCTCAAACAAACAAACAAACAAACAAACAAACCAAAAAAAAAAAGTCTTATCTGGGTGAAGTTTAATCTTCAGCATCTGAAAATGAAAAGAGTATTGTATATAGACATATATACATACATGTCACATATATGTACAAATACAAGCCCAATTTGGTCCTGACCTCTTTGTTGTTTGTTCTTTTGTTTTCTTTTTTTTTTTTGGTTTTTCGAGACAGGGTCTCTCTGTGTAGCCTTGGCTGTCCTGGAACTCACTTTGTAAACCAGGCTGGCCTTGAACACAGAAACCCTCCTGCCTCTGCCTCCCAAGTGCTGGGATTAAAGGCGTGCGCCACCACCGCCCGGCTTGTTCTTTTGTTTTCTAAGACATGGTTTCTCTGTGTGGCCCTAGCTGTCATGAAACTGACTTTGTAGACCAGGCTGGCCTGAATTCAGAAATCTGCCTGCCTCTACCTCCCAGGTGCTAGGAAAAAAAGGCTTATACTGCCGTTGCTACACCACCGCCACCCTGCTTCTTTTTTTTTTCTTAAATTTATTTTTATTTTTATTTATTTATGTGCATTGGTATTTTGCTTGCATGCATGTCTGTGTGAGGCTGTTGGAGCCTCTGGAACTGGAGTCATAGACAATTGTGAGCTGCCATGTGAGTGCTGGGAATTGAACTCTGAACTGCTGAGCCAACTCCCCCACCCCCACCCCCTTTTTTTGAGACAAGGTTTCTTTGTGTAGGCCTGGCTGTTCTGGAACTTGCTCTGTAAATGGAACTCAGAGATCTACCTGCTTCTGTTTCACAACTGCTGGGTTTAAAGGTGTGCTCCATCATTAAGGGCTCTAAACTCTTGATTCTTTGTCTCAGTATCAGGAGTGCCACACGCCTCATTTTATTTTTTATTTTTGAGACGATTTTAAGTAGTTCACTTGAACTCAGTATATAGTCAAGGATGGTCTTGAACTTCTGAACCTTCTGCTACCACATCCCAAGTGCTGGGATTACAGGTGTGTGCCAACACATCTAGCTGCACTATTTATATAAAAGACATGAGCATTTGAGGATTCTGCAATGGGTAGGTATTCAGCAGATACCTATATACCTATAGACAGATGACTACATATATTCACACAAGAGGCCCACAGCAAGCCCAAAATGTCTGCCTTATTAATTTTTTAAAAAGGTCACAGATAGATGGATTTAGACAAGATGAAGGCTGAGGGTGAGAGATGGAGGTAGTGCCTGCGAGTCAGACATTAACACGAGGCAAGATGATGGGTCTCAACAAAGGACTGCATCTGACGAAGGTCTCCTCCCTGAGAAGCCAAATTCAGAAGAGGAAAGGGAAGCCACAGGATAGGGTCACTTGCTGGTCACCTCCTTCTGGAGTGTTATCACTTCCCAGAGGCATTTCCGACTTTTTTTTTTTTGCCTTCGATAAGCAAGAAGAAGAAGAAGAAGAGGAGGAGGAGGAGGAGGAGAAAGGAAGAAAGGAGCCAGCCTTTCTGGTGGGTCCTGGCGGCACACAAATGTAATCCCTGGATTTGGAAGGTAGAAGCAGCAGGAAGATGAAGGTTCAAGGACATCTTTACCTTAATGAGTTCGAAGTCAACCTAGACTGTGTGAGACCCTTTCTCAAATCAAAGAGGTAGGGTCATATTAAGGAAGAGGGAAAAGAGACACTGAGGGACACACAGGAGGAAGTTAGTTTTCAGGGTTCTATGCTCAAAGTTGTGCTTGTGTGCATTCAACTGTGGGGGCTGTATGCAGTACCTTTGGTGGACAGAAAGTTTGAAGGAAAAGAGCCCCGTGAGAACATTTTCATGAACTTCTGGGAAATTGCCTAAAGGTACCTTCGAAGTAAGTTACGGTTCTTCTGACCTAATATGCTGAGGGCCTCTTATTCAATTTTTTTCTTTTTCCTATCTCTCTCTCTCTCTCTCTCTCTCTCTCTGTCGATTAGAGGGCACTATGTTCAAAGCATAGAGCATAGACTGGCTTTGAACTCATGACTTTCCTTTTTAGCCTCCTCAGTATTGGGAATACAGAAGTGATCCACTGAGCTAAACTTCGTTTCTCAGCCTAAATGGGCGCTGGTGCCGCATTCCTTTAATCCTGAGCCAGGCAGATGTTTGTGAGTTCGAGGCCAGCCTGGTCTACAGAGTGAGTTCCAGGTCAGCTAAGGCTACACAGAGAAACCCTGTCTCGAAAAACCAAATAAATTAATAAATTAATTAAAAAATGAGTGCTGCTTTTGTGTAAATGATAGATAAGCCGGCATAACTGCGATAATCCATCATTCTCCCCGCCTTTCACTCTTCTTCAGCCTCCCTGTGCTCTCAGCTAACTAAATCTAGTGCCTGCCTGTAAAGAACTACATTTCCCATCGACTTCCACGCTCAACAATAGGAACGTTTCCTTCCTGCCTGAAGCCTTCTCCGCCTAGATCGTACCAGGCTCCGCCCCGCTGCCACTAAGATACGGCCTCTCCCCTTACGTCATGGACCCCAGTTCCCGCCTCTTATGTAAGCCACCGCCCACTCAACCAGGCCGCACCCCCCTCGAGGGGGTGGCTTTCTTGCGCCATCCTAAGACCTATTGGGTCCCTCTGTACCATTGGGGCGTGGCTACGGGAACCGGGCGGGCCCATTCCGAACTGCGGCAGTGGCGTTCGCGGCCGTGGCATCTAAGCATGCACGCGACGGGTTTGGCGGCGCCGGCGGGGACGCCCCGGCTGCGTAAGTGGCGTACGTGGCCCGCTGAGGAGATCGGGCGGGCGAGGGTGTGGCGGGGCCGTCGCGGCGGTTGGCGAGGTCACTCCAGGTCAGACGGAGGTCACGAGATCCGGGACCTGGAGTTTCTAGGTGTGCACAGCGCAGGGATGCCACGTCCGGGTAGGGGGCGCATCGCGGGTAGGTGCTTTAGAAAATTTCCTTTAAAAGAAAGCAAGTTGGAGGAAGATTTAGTGCGATGTTCAGAGAAACGCTACTTCCATTCATTTGGCGTCAGCGATTTTACCTCCTGTGCTCCCCACCTTTCCGAGGCTCTCCAGTGTCCACGAGCTGTCACCCACGCTCCATAGTATGGCCCCTGGGCACTCCCTGTGCGGACAGGGCCATATTTACATCCCACTTACGATCACAACCAGTACTTACTGTCCTGTTAATCTCCTTTTTCCAGCTCTGTTAACCTCTTTCCCCAAATGTGAATTTGAATTCCTTTTGGTCTCTCAATATATATCTATGTCCTGTTTGTTTCATTTATTCACCTAACATGCCTTGCTTCAGTGAACCTTGTGCCAGGCCTTGGGCTGGAATTTGGGTACACACTAGTAACTACCAAAGCCCTGGTCCCTGCTTTCTTACAACTAGAGTTCAGGAGTTGAAGATAGACACTTTCCAAGGAAGGAAACGCGTCAGTCATCTAGAGTAGTTGGGGAGTAGTAAGAACCAGAGAGTGTGTGTGTAACCCGGATTGTGACTAGGGTTTGAGGAGGCTCCATTTAACCTTCACTGCTTAGCGTCTGGCCAGCCTGTGATGTGTGACCAGCCAGCATTTATTCCTGTCGTACAGAGCAATGGAACTGCTGTGATAGAAGCATGGGGGAGGGGTCATGGTGCACACCTATAACCCCCAGCACTTGGGAGCTGGACAGAAGATGGTTACGCGTAAAGAAAATGGTGGGAAGAGTCCGGGGTGGATTCCCAGAGATGTCTCCAGTAAGGGCGCCTGCCACCAAGCCTGATTACCTGAGATGGATCTATGGTGGACACATGCGTGCATGGGCGTGCACACACACACACACACACACACACACACACACAGACGAATTAGTTCTTTTTAATAGAGTGCTGGACAGATGAGGATGTGGACTGCACGGGCAGTTGGGTTGGGGCTGGGAAGGACGTGTGGAACTCAGTTCTTCGGACTAGAAGTATCCTTGTGTCCTTGAAGAGGATGAAAGACCTAGGGAGTTCCTGGAGAGAAAGGCAGTGGAGGCCTGTGCCATCAAGATGCACATTTGAGTTGATGCTGAGGAGGGAAGTCAGGAGCCAGGCCCTAAGGAGAAGGGACAATGAGGGAGAACATTTGAGCAGAGTCCCTAGTGTGACGCAGCAGGCACAGGGGGAGAGTGGTTCTAGGTTGATGGTACTGTATGTTAAGGCAAAGAGTTTGTCAAAGTTGGGACCTGAGAGGCCTTGAGGCTGGAGCCAGAGCCGCTGACAGGATCCAGGGCAGGTTACACAGGGCTGAGGAGGTATTAGAATTTGAGTCTCAGCCGGGTGGTGGTGGCGCACACTTTTAATCCCAGCACTTGGGAGGCAGAGGCAGGCGGATTTCTGAGTTCGAGGCCAGCCTGGTCTACAGAGTGAGTTCCAGGACAGCCAGGGCTACACAGAGAAACCCTGCCTCGAAAAACAAAAAAAAGAATTTGAGTCTCAGCATGGTGGTCCTTGATCTTGGGCAGAGGATGAAAAGGTTCACGTTCACTTAAAGGAATCATACAGGTGATGCGCCTGTAAGGCAAGTAAGGCACTTGTCACTCAGGCACTTTTAAGGTAGAGGCAGGAGGATTACCCATGAGTTCAAAGCCCAGGCTACAGAGTGAGTCCTAGGACAGCAAGAGCTACATAGTGAGGACTTGTCTTTAAAAAACAAAAACAAACAAACAAAAGATAACTGTATCAGAGGATCACAGAGCAAAGACTGGTGGTACAAGCCTGTAATCCCAGCCACTTGGAAGGGAGAGGCAGGATCTTAAGTTCCTTCCAAGTTAGCCGTGCCTGGGAACTTAGTAAGACCCTGTTTTTGGTTTTTGGTTTGGTTTGGTTTGTTTGTTTGTTTTTCTTTTGAGACAGGTTCCTACTATGTAACCATGGCTGTCCTAGAGCTCACTATGTAGCCCAGGTTGCTCTCAAACCTATAGAGATCCATCCTCCTCTGCCTCCTTAATGTTGGGATCAAAGACATGCACCACCACACCCCAGCAAGACCCTGTCTGCAAAGTAAAGGCTGGAGATGCAGCTAAGTGTTAGAATTCCTGCTTAACGCACACAAGGCCCTGGTTTCGACTGCTCAGTTCTTAAAAATAAATCTCTGGCTACCCACTGGAGACTTCCTTCAATGGAGCTGAGAATAGGTAACAAACCTGCACTCCAGAAAATTGTGAGTTTGAGGGTAGCCTGAGCTACATAGCAAAGCCCTGACTCAAAAACCAGAAGGAAAAAAAGACAAATAGGTGGGAACAGGCGAGCCGCTTTTAAGTCCAATAGGGCAACGACAGGGACGGAAGGGAAGGTGAGGCACTGTGAGAGGCTAAGGGACGGTTGGCTGGTGTCAGAGGGGAGTAGGTGGGCAGAAAGGTGAGGCCTCGAGGCAGCCGTGGCTGTGAGATTGCACTCTGTGGGAGGAGGGCATAGTGGAGAATTAGGTCACCGTTTCTGAGAGCTGGGAAGGATCCAACCCGGAGAACTGTCCAGGAAGGCCGGAGCCCTGCGCATCCTGTCTGCTGCCAGGTCTTCAGCAGGGCCTTACTGACAGAAGCACCAGCCAGTGAGAGATGTGAGGTAAATCGGTAGTTTTGTGGCATCTCAGGAGCAGGGTTGGAGGTTGGTATCACCTGGGTCGAGGACCAAATGCTCATAGGAACAAACTGGGCCGGAGGGATGGGCCTGTTGTCCTAGATACATGGCAGGCAGAGGCAGAAGGGTCGTGAGTTCAAGACCAACCTGGGTCAGCTATATAATGAGAGACTTTTTCTAAAACGGTGAGGGAGGAGCTGGGGAAACGACTCAGTGAAGCCAAGCGCACCTGCTCAAGTGGCAGGTTGAGTTTGCACCCACGTAAGTAGCCAGGCAAGGCAATTCATGCTGTGACCCGGCCCTTCGCAGGCCAAGACAGAATCCCAAGGGCTCGCCATCTGGCCTGCATAGCCGGATCAGCAAGCTACAGATTCAGGGAGCGATCTAGTCTCAAAATGTAAGGTGGAGAGTGACTGAGATAGACAGCTGTTGTTGGCCTCCGCACACACAAACATGGACACGTGGAGACACGGCTCACAAGTGAGGAACACTTGTTGCTCATGCAGAGGACCGGGTTCGCCCCCCCTCCCCCAGCACCCACGTGGTGGTTCAGAGCAGCAGACAAAACTCAATACACATATAACTAAAATAAGTCTTTAAAAGCAAAGTGGCACATGCTCACACAATCCTCGTCTCGGCCTCCCGAGGGCCGGGGTTGCAGATGTGAGCCACTGTGCCCAGCTGTCCTGGTGGAGGCAGTCAGCTCCATAGACTGCAGAGGAGACAGTCGAAAGGCAGGGTCACCATGGTCTGACTGCTCCTCCCAGTGTGCAGTCTTACATGCACAGTTCCCAGGGCTCAGCTGCCAGTATCCGGGACCCTAGGGCTACCCCGTCTCTGCAGACACCGCCTCCTACCCCTGCTTAGACCAGTCTGAGCAGGTAGGGGATTCCTCTCACTTCCTCTCCTCAGCCCAGTTCCACACAGGTTCCACGTCTGGTCTCCTGGCTCAGTACTTAAATGGCTACTTTCTATATCCCCACCCCAGCCCTGTCCACCATGTTCGCTAGCCTGGCCCACTCAGCCACCTCCACTTCCCGGGTTCCCCCCACGAAGTCAGGTGGAACATTTTACAGATAACTTTGGGATTTTGGTTTTGTTTTATGCCTTGCAGGGGAGTTGAACCCTGGACCTTGTGTGTGCTTATATGTGGGTGCTGGAGGTCAACCTTGGATTTCATTCCTCAAGCACTAGCTACTTTGGGTTTGGGATTGTTTCCGTTAATTATTTGTAGAGGCCAGAAGCGGGTATCGCCCTCCCTGGAGCCAACCAGCTCCCTGGTGGTCGTGGGTGCTGAGGATTGAACGTGGGTCCTCTGCAAGCTCTCTTCACGACTGAGCCAGTTTCCCAGCCCTTCCACCTCATTGTTGGTTTTGCTTTGTTTTTTGGGAGAGGGTTGTTTGGGTTTTGAGATATCCTTGGCAAACTGTGTATTCCTCCTGGCCCTCCTGAAACTTGCTATGTAGACCAGGCTGGCCTGGAACAGAGATCGTCCTGCCTCTGTCTCCCACATAATGGAATGAGAGGCGTGCAGCACTGTGCCAACCGGGCAAGCTCTGGCAGTGGGCGTGGTCCTGCAGTGCCTGTATGACTTTGAACCCCGGCTTCGTTGGTCTTGGTTTCCTCTGTGAAATGTGGGCAGCGGCAGGCCTCCTTGAGAAGCCCATAGCCTCGCCTGGTACATCTTCCTTGTGTGACATAGAGAAGCTCCCAGCCACGCTCTCCGAGGCTCCTTTCTTTCTTTCCGAGAGCCTGCCCCTTAACTTTTATGCTTAGGTCTGAATTGGCACATCTTTATTGATAAGTTAAAAACAGAAATAGCCTCGGTTGGATTGGGCTGGCTGCGAGCAAGTGAGCTTAGCTGTTGCGTTGTGCACACGGCGGGATTGGTGCTCCATAGGAGGCGATGAGCTAGTGGGGTTGCTTCCCGCAGATGCCCAAGAGGGCGAGTGCCCACTCTCAGCTCGTTCTGGGAACTGGGGGATTCAGCTGTGAACAAGGGGCCATCCCGGCCCCAGGGACCCTACAGTGAGCAAGAAAAAGCAGCAGCTCATCTGCCCGTGGGTGCTCAGTGCTGCAGACTTCAGTGGATGGAGGACGGGCTGGTGGGGGCTGCCAGGAGAGATACACTGCAGAGATACGTGCCGCAAGCCCGTGGGGCGGGGAGCAGGGAGCCATGACGGTTAGGGGAGAGCATTGCAGGCTGAGGCACGGCCAGGACAGAGCCCTGAGCTGAGTATGTGCATGTCAGGGACACTGAGAGGCCAACTGTGGAAACTCGGGAGCCAAGTCGGGAACGGGTAAGAGCAGAAGCTCTGTTTGTCATGGCTGTATAGGATTTGTGAGGAGTAGACCCCAAGATGAAGGAGCGCTCACCATTATCATTTGTATAGACAGAAAATGGGTGGGTGGGTGACAGATGGGTAAGTAAAGGATGGATGATGGATAGATGACTGGGTGATAGGTAAGTAGATGAATGAATGGA
The DNA here is from genome assembly GCA_036184795.1 of Tokudaia tokunoshimensis. Lineage (NCBI taxonomy): Eukaryota > Metazoa > Chordata > Mammalia > Rodentia > Muridae > Tokudaia > Tokudaia tokunoshimensis. The sequence goes on along the minus strand of BTHU01000001.1, from coordinate 10,161,950 downwards.
TGGATAGATGAATGAATGGATGGGTGGTAAGATGGCAACCCATCTGATGTCACAACAGGGCCTATTTGGTGACCCTTGCCCCAGCTGTGGCCCGAGAGAGTGGTGGAACCTGGGCAGAATTAATGAACTCCTTCCCTTTCTCTCTGCAGCCTCAAAGCGGAGGGTCCCAGCGTCCCAACCAGGCATGGCTGATCCCCACCAGTTTTTCGACGACACGAGTTCGGCCCCGAGCCAGGGCTATGGAGGCCAGCCATCGCCTGGTGGTCTGGGCTACTCCACCTCTTCATCCGAGGCAGCCTTCCTGGCCGCGCCTATGTCCAACATGGCGATGGTCTACGGGAGCAGCCTGGCCGCTCAGGGCAAGGAGCTGGTAGATAAGAATGTGAGTAGGCTCCCATGGTGGGCTGTAGGCTGGGAGCAAATGACTGACAGGCGCGGGCCACGGGGCCTTAGGCTTGAACTTTGCCCCTCCAGATCGACCGCTTCATCCCCGTTAGCAAGCTCAAGTACTACTTCGCCGTGGACACGGTGTACGTGGGCAAGAAGCTCGGACTGCTCGTCTTTCCTTACCTTCACCAGGTGAGCAGCGCCTCCTCAGCCCCTGCCAGGAAGCAGGGGGGAGGACCCCACCCTGAGGTGCTGCTATAACCCCAACTCTCTCCGCAGGACTGGGAGGTGCAATACCAGCAGGACACCCCAGTGGCCCCCCGCTTCGACATCAATGCTCCAGACCTCTACATTCCAGGTTGTCCCCTCCCACTACCGCCTGGGCATGGCTGGGAGGTGTTTGGGCGCCTGGTGCCCAGGATGGGCTTCCCTCCCTGACACGTGTCTGTCCTCCGCAGCCATGGCTTTCATCACCTACATCTTGGTGGCCGGCCTTGCCCTGGGGACCCAGGACAGGTAAGGATCCCGGAGCAGGGCAAGACGTGGGGATATATAAGGCTAAGAGCCATCAGAGAGGTCTCGGCTCTCCTGTCCTGGGACAGCCCCACCTTGTGGCTAGTCACCTCAGAGACACCTTTCACTCATCCACATGGAACCCATCAAACCGGTTTGTGCTGGGCCATCTTCTAAATCCAACCTTCCTTCCTCTTGGCCTCCACCCAGTCTCCTACATAATCTCACCCTAGCAGCAACTAAGAACTCTAAGAGGTGGGCCTGGATCCCCCTATCCTGTAAGCTATCAAAGGTCAAGCAGCTTACCCAGCGCTGCCGCTGCCTCAGGGCCCTTGCACATCCAGTTGGTTCACTGACACAGGAATGTGCTCCTCCCCTCCGTCCCACACCTGTTCCTTCCCTGTGGTTCCCATCCTGTGTCATTTCCTAAGTCCCAGGCTGGTCAGGCCCCACCCACCTCTCCCTCACAGTCACCTGTTCCTTCCTTTTTGCGACATTGAAAACAAGTGTCACAGAACTAGTGTATTCCTTGCTGAGGCTCCAAGATGGAGCAAGGCCCCTTCCCCACCAGTTCCTCACTTGAGGCTTCAGCCCAGCTGTCCTTTCTTTAGGGAGGAACCTTCTTGGTACCCCTCACAGGGCTGAGGTCCCCATCTAAGCCCTGACTTGAGTGTCACTGTCTAGGGACAGACCCAGATCCTTGGTGGTCTCTGTTCCATCTGCAGTGCCACCAACACGGGGCTGCCCCGGGTGCTGCTCAGGGGATGTCTTCTTCCCGGCAGGTTCTCCCCCGACCTCCTGGGGCTGCAGGCGAGCTCGGCCCTGGCTTGGCTGACTCTGGAAGTCGTAGCCATCCTGCTCAGTCTCTACCTGGTCACTGTCAACACCGACCTTACCACCATTGACCTGGTGGCCTTCTTGGGCTACAAATACGTGGGGTAAGTGCTCCTCCCTGCCCGCCAGTCCCAGGCCTTGGCCTCTTCTCCATACTGACTCCCCCTCCCCCTCAGGATGATTGGCGGGGTCCTCACAGGCCTGCTCTTTGGAAAGATCGGCTACTACCTGGTGCTGGCCTGGTGCTGTGTGTCCATCTTTGTGTTCATGGTGAGTGGACTTGGGGTGGGCACAGCTGAGGCCACAGGCCTCCTGGGCAGGCTTGGGGACATCTTGGGAACATCCAAGTACCAAATCTGGGGGCTAGGAGAGCCTCCTGGAAGAGGGAGACTCTTATATGGGCCCTTCTGAGAGCAAGAGTCAGCCAGGATGCTAGGCTAGGGGCCAGGGTTGCCCAGTGCACAGGCTCCGCCTGGGCTCCCACTCCTACTTCTGCTCCTAGATGCTGGGCCTCCTGCCAACATGCCCCGAATCCCTCCAGCTGGAGTCGAGGGGACCACGGGGCCTGCCATGTTAGTGTTCTAATCCGTACTCAGAGCGAATCACCTCCTACTTAAGCCTCAGTTTCTTTCATAAAATGGGATGCCTGGTGACTACACCTGGGATCTTGGGAGAATTTAGATTGAGCATGAGGAGGAAGCAGAGGGTAACACTGCCACTGCCCCACAGGCATAAGCCTTGTCATCATGTAACATTAAGGGAGCTGGGGACATGACTCCAGCAGTAAGGAAGACCTGACTTCAATCCTTGGACCCCCACATTAAAAAAAAAAAAAAAGCCCAGAGTGTATATACTCTTATAATCTCAGAGCTAGGAATGTGGAGGCAGGGTATCTGGGGCTCATTGGTCTACCAGCCTAGCCTACTCAGTAAATGCTTGGTTAATAAGAGCCCCTGTCTGGAAAAAAGAAAAAAAAAAGGTGGACCCCCCCAAGGGTCCTCTAGCCCCCACAAATATATATGTACACACACACACACACACACACACACATATCCAAAAAGCATCCGGGACCGTGAGGAGGCTAAGCGGGTTAAGGGTACTTGCTACCAAGCCTGACGACTTCGAGTTCTAGCTCTGGAACCCACATGGTGGAAGGAGAGAACTGACTCCCACAGGTTGTGCTGATGATGTTCATACCAGAGCTCAGGTAGATCGCCAGAAGCTTGAGGCCACCTTGGTCTACATATCAACATCCTGCCCTCTATTACCCCTGAGAGAGGGAAGACATCTGAGCAAAACCCAAAAGAACGTAGCTCTTCTAGTTTGTCTTCTGGAGCGGGCGTGTTTTGGGAGTGTTATTCTGTGGTAGGGCACTGGGCTAATGTCTGAGAGGATCTGCGTTGCATGAAGGAAGGCACTGTCTCCTGGTAGGTGGAAGCAGCTAGACCACGCTCTGCTCTTTAGGCCGGGCTCTACAATTGTTAGCAGAGCCTCATCTGGCCTTTGCCTCTGCAGCTCACTATGGTTTGCTCACAGGGCCTGGGGGAGGTAGCTATTCAACAGACCCTTCTAGGAACACAACCTGGAGGCCACAGAGGGGCAGGGACTCATCCCGGGCTGCCTGGCACTTACGGCCGACTCTCTTTCCTCTTGCCACCCAGATCCGGACACTGCGGCTCAAGATCCTGGCCCAGGCAGCTGCCGAAGGAGTGCCGGTGCGCGGAGCGCGGAACCAGCTGCGCATGTACCTGACTATGGCGGTGGCGGCTGCGCAGCCGGTACTCATGTACTGGCTCACCTTCCACCTTGTACGGTGAGCTGCCGGCCTGGCCTCCAGCTCGCACACTCATCTCGCTTGACCAGGGCCCCCGCCCTCCCTCCCAGCCAAGGTGCTCATGTCGCCAGCTGCACACAATAAACCTGATGGGCTCGGCGCGGCCTCCGCTCCTGACCGGCAGAGGGCGCTGGGGAGCGGAAAGGGCTGCAAGTTTAATAAGTCAATGGGGGGCCTTCTCCTTTTTCTTCTCCTTCTTTTTCTTCTCTTTCTTCACTTTGGGTTTCTTGACCTTGTCTGAGGAGCGTTCATGCTTCTTGCAGCCAGCGGCGTGCTCCTGGAGAGCCGAGGACGGTGGGTAAGAGGGGAGAGGAGGTGGCCCGGTTGAAAGCGGTACTGGACCGGCCCCACCCACCTCGGCAAGGAGCCTAACCTGACCCTGACCATGGCGGGACCTGAGTCTGAGGTGCGAGAGAACAGCCAGGAGAGGACCGGCCTCTTACCTTCCCCTCTGCCTCTGAGTCGCTGGAGCTGCTACTGCTGCTGGAGTCGGAGGAGCTGCCAGGGCCATGCTAGATTGGGGGAGGGGGGGCGGCGGCAGTGAGGACAGGGACCCGCTCGAGCAGCTTCCAACCCAAACTGGAAGTCTGATGTGTGGCCGAGGACCCAGGACGGAAGCCAGTCCTCATCTCGGGCCCTAGGTGATGGTGAAGTAACTTACCCTCGGCTTGTGAGCAGCGCCTGCCTCTGACCGGCCCGGCGCTTTAAGAGGACAGTGTTTGGGGTCTCCCACATGACCTGCCCCCTCTGGCTTCTTAGAACCAGGGCCCAGGGCTGCGGAGGAGAGGGGAGTTACATGGGTTGTGTAGGCGACCGAGCGTCCCTTCCGTAGGAATCCCAGGCTTTGAGTCCGGCCCCTTTCGCCGCAAACCCACCAGTCCCGGGGAGCGTACCTGCGGCCAAGTCAAACTCCATGGCGGTGACCAGTCTGGATGGCCCGGAGCTTTCGGCAGAGCTTAGGGCTGGGGGTGGGACTGCAGGACCTGCCCACCTCAGTAATTCTGCGAAGCCCCACCCTCTGGACATTTGTCCCTCTCCGCTCACAGGCCCTGACTCACTGCGCTGGCGCTCCCAGCTCCACCCAGACTTTCCTAAGTAGGAAGTGGGGGTGGAAGTGGCTGTAGGTTTCTGGGAGAAAGGGGGGATGAGACTAGTCATCAGTCGCCCCCTTTGCGGGGGTACTTGCTTCGGGGGAGCCCTTCCGCGTACACTGAACAAAGTTAAAGCCCAGCTCCTCTGACCTGAGATAAATAGTGGCTGAGGAATTTGGTGGCCAGACCAGTGCACCAAGGCGGCAGCTGAAAGGCATCAGCAAAGTTGCACCCCGGGGTGATGGCGGAAGACAGGGCAGATGGGTTAAATTCCTAGGCTGGTGCTTGGCAGAGTGCGTGGTGGTGAAATGTGTGGTGTTGTTTTGGTAAAGGCAGGTGTCTTAATTTGGGCTGTTAAACATAACATAAACATCAGTGCTTAAGCAGTGATTTACCTCATAGTTGTAAAGGCTGGGGGCTGGAAGCTAGGCAGAGGCAGGGCTATAGGCAAGTAAGGAGATGACCTGCTTCCTGCCAAGTTTTCTTGGCTCTCCTTGTCTGAACGTAGGATCTTGGATTTAGGACATGGCTTTGCCAGGTGACTTTTGGGAAAACAAACATTAGCTCCAAGCTAGGTGCTGTAAGCCTACTGCTCAGGAGACTGGAGCAGGAGGATTGAAGGTTCTATCATAGCCTGGGCTACACCGGGCTTGGTGGCACACACCTTTAACCCTAACACTCAGGAGGCAGAGGCAGGCGGATATGTGAGTTCAAGGCCAGCTTGGCCTCAGAGTGAGTTCTGTGCCAGCCAGAAAGTAAAGTCAGGTTAATGAGCTGAGTCTAATCACCCAGAACCACCCGGGAGAAGAGAACTAACTCCTGCAAACTGTCCTTGGACCTCCACAGGTGCACGTCCAGGCACATACACACAAAACAAAACACCCACCTATATGTTCTAAAAGCGGGTGCTTCTCGGCAGGAACAGGTCGAGGTGGACATGTGCCACCTCGGATGCCTGCTCAATGTCCGTCTGCAGAAATGTCTGCACTGGTCATGCGGGCTCCACACCTGTTGTTCCGTCACTCCAGCACACACTTGGTGCTTCCCATTATCTGAAAAACTACTTTTTAAATGTGTGTGTGAATGCTTTCCTGTATGTGTGTGCTGGTGTCTGTGGAGGCCATCCTTGGGATGGCAGTTTCAGGTGGGTTTGAGTCACTAGAACAACAAATGCTCCTAATCACCTTCTAGCACCTTCCCTCTTTACAGTTTAAATTCTTATGTACAATGATGTTGCCTCTGTATGTGCATCACGCCTGCTGCCTGCAGAGGCCAAAAGACTGTGTAGGGTCCCCTGGAGCTGGAGTTACCGTTGTGACCACCGTGTAGGTTCTGGGAACTGAACCCAGGTCCTCTGGAAGAGCAGCCAGTGCTCTTCACCGCTGAGCCATCTCTCCAGTACCCACCCACCCTCTTTTTTTGAGACAGGGTCTCATGTAGACCTATCTGGCCTATAAGTCAATATACAGCCAGAGCTGGTCTTAAACAGCAGTGGACTCTATCTAAAACCCAACACCCACTCCACCAGCCAAAGGAGTGAAGGCAAGGAGAAAAACAGGGGGGGCCGAGGAACCGCTAACTGTGGGGTATGTTGGGGAGGGCTTGGATTTGTTGTTTGAGACAAGGTTTCTCTGTGTAGTTCTGCCTGCCCTGGAACTGGCTGGCCTCAAACTTAAAGAGCCAGGTGCTGGGATTGAAGGTGTACACCACCACTGCCTAGCTAATTGTTTTTTTAATTCCCAAGACAGGGTTTCTCTTATGTAAGGGGTTGGATTTTTAAAGTGAAAACCTCACTGGAGATGTTTGGTTGTGGTTTTGAGGCTGGGTCTCTGATAGTCCAGGCTGACTTCAGGCTTGCTATGGAAGTGGAGGCCACACAGATGTGCCACCATGCCAGCATGCTGCATTGTTTTGCAATTTCAAGACTCTACAAACAAGGCCGGTCTGTGCACCTTAGCAAGACCCTATGCCAAAGGAACAAAAGGGGCGGCGGTGGTGGAGGGTTCTCAGTGACAGAGCACTTGCCTAGCATATTATGTGGCCCTTGGTTAAATCTTAGGTAAAATAGAAATTTTAACGTTAGAAGTGGGCCGGGCATGATGACACAGGCTCCGGAGGCAAAGGCAGGCAGTTTGAGGCCAGTCTAGTAGACGGAGCGAGTTTGAGAACAGTCTAGTATACGGAGCAAGTTTGAGGCCAGTCTAGTAGATGGAGCGAGTTTGAGGACAGTCAGGGCTACCTTGAGAAACACTGTGTATTTAAAAAAAAAAAAGTAAGATAGTGTGGTAGGTACAAGGGTTCACAGGTGCAAAGGCAGGGACGCAGTTCAAGGATCTTTAACGAAGGGACTGTAGATAAGAGGGGCGAGGCAGAGGTAAGGAGGGAGTGGGGGACCTTTGGTCTACATCAAGATGACTCATGGGGAGAGGCTGTGTGACCAGTGCTGGCCATTGCGCCCACAGCTCCTTACAGGAAAGCCTGTCCGGGCAGAATATAAGTTCTGAGAGGGTGGGACTCTGTCTGCTCTGCTCCTCACCCAGACAGGTGACTCAGAGTGGTGTCTCCTGTGAATTGGTCTCCCTCTGACCAGGGAATGCTCTGCTAGCAGATCATAGGGATTGAGGCCAGGCACACCTCAATTACCCCTCACTAAGCGGTCAGGACCTGTTCTCCCCTATGTGAAGATTAACACTTGCCTGCCCGGCACACTGGCACAGGCCTATAATCCAAGCACTGGAAAAAGAAAGGAACGAACGGTGGGAGGATTACTAGTTAGAGGACAACTTGAGCTCCATAGTAAGACCCTGGCTCAAAACACCAGTGAGGGGCTGGAGATGGCTCAATGGTTAAGAGCTTTATTCTTGCAGAAGACCCAGGTTCAACTCTCAACATTCACAGGGTATCCTTTTCTGAACTCCATAAGCACCAGGCATGCACATGGTACACATACATATATACATACATACATGTAAGCAAAATGTTCATACACAAACTTAAAAGAGAAAACATGAATTGAGGGGCTGTAGTGGTCACTCAGTGGTTAGGAACATGCGCTTCACAGAAGACCCGAGTTGAGTTTCCCTGAGCCTGTACTAGCTTGGAACTGGAACTCTGACATCCACTCCTGACCTCCACAGGCCCCAGCACACGCAAGGCATACGCTCACTCATAAACACAAACCTATGTTTAAGAAAACAAACCGGCCCGTGTGGTAGTGTATGCCTTTGATGCTAGCATCAGGAGACGGGAGGGAAGTGGTTATCTGTGTTTGACTGAGGCCAGCCAGGGATGTGTAAGAAGACTTTGTCTCAAAACAGAACAAAAAAACCAAAGCAAGTTATACAACTGACTGCTTTGCAGAGCCGGCTGAGGCAGCGCATATCTGTAATCTCAGTGTCCTGAGGTGAGTGAGAGGTAGGAATAGAATACCAGGTTCTCATGGCCAAGCCAGGGCAGCACACACAGCAAACAAGACCGTCTGGACTGGAGAGATGGTTCAGCAGTGAAGAGCACTAACACTTGCAGAGGGCCAGATTCAATTCTCGGTGCCCACATGGTTACTCAACCATCTCTACAACTCCTCATCCTGGAAATGAGATGCCTCATGGCCTTTGCTGGCACTTGGACTCACACAGGTCTCGTGGTGGAACATAAGGACCACTGTCTGAGGTGGCCTTCTGACCTCTCTGTGCTCCAGTGTGCACATACATGCACAAAGCACATGTCCATACTAAGTGGTGGGTCTTAAGGCTCAGTGATAGTACACTTTCCCAGAATCCACTGAGGGCTGGGGTTACGGCTCAAGAAAAGTGCTTGCCTTTACGCTAGCCTGCAGCATTGCCGTGTTGTCACTCCTGGGTCCCCCCCCCCATCTGAAGAAAAGGCATCCTCAGGGCTTACTCAGTCCTACAGTTTATTTAGTTTTGTTGTGGGACAGGGTCTATGTAACCCTGGTTGTATGGAACTCTCTCTAGACCAGACTGGTATCCAACTCACAGATTCACCCGCCTTTGCCTCCTGAGTTTAAAGGCACGCACTACCACTGCCCAGCAAAGCCCAGGGTTTTGTTACTTCAATTCACAAAAATATTTCTGGTCAGCAATTATAGTGGGTAGGGAAGCCAGGATGCTGAGGGGCCCAGTTGGGATAGCTATATGCCCGAGGTCCTTCCTACATGCTTGAGGTCATGTTTGTCTAGAAACAGGATTATGGTGAGGCTTCGTTTAGTCTTTCCTGGAGTTCTCACGAACAGAGGCTCAGCTCCTATAAGCAACACTGTCCCCACTCAACCACATCCTAGCAGATGGATGAGCTTGCGGCACGTAGGGCCTGAAGCACTGTGCTGGCCTGTGACTACCGGGCTGAGCTCGGCCTCCACCCATCATCAGTCCAGAGTTTACTTCCTTCTGTTTCTAAGCTAACATCCTGGCTGTTAACCTCTCTAGATTCCTGGGTCAGAAACTGGCTTCCTAGCTTCTCATGCACAGCAAGACTTTAGCATCTGTACAGTTTTCTTTGCTCACAGGACCCCAGATACATACATACATACATACATACATACATACATGTCTAGGCAGTAGGCTGTGACAGAGGAAGAACACAATTAGGTGAGGGTGTGGCTCACTGGCCTGCCAATTCCCTGGCATCAACAAAGGGGTGTTATAAAGCTTGGAGAACCCTCAGCTTTATACCAGCAATTGACTGCCCCTCCCCCTAATCATGTGAGCTGCAAATGCACTCCTGAGGAAGGAATGACCCTCACAGTGCTCAGGATCACCTGTTCTTAAACCTTGAAACCCTAGGGCCCGGGGTTCCTGGTCCCAGGAAGCGCCGAGGACAATATGGGTGTGTTCCCATTCCAGGGAACAGCTTCATAGCTTCCTCCTCCAGAGCCAGCTGCTCACCACAGTCCCACCTGGGGAGAGTTCGATGCAAGTACAACCATTTTGCAAACTCCCCAAGAGCAAGACCTGCAGAACCAGAGGCCCATTGGGTGGACTCTCCCATCAGTCCAGTGTCCAGCCCTCAACCATGTGGGTGTCCACTGAGTAACCCCACTCAACACTGATCATTCTGAGCAATAGAAGTCGACCCAGGAGTCTCAGGCTGGGCAAGGATTAGCACATCTTACAGACTGGGTAGATCTAAGGGTCTGTCATCCATTGGACACACACTGATGGACCAGGCTGACTTGTAACCTCTAATGTACTCTCAATCACCATAAAGGCAAAGACAAATGGCAACTATTCCCATACTATAAATGCAAATATTCTGTGGTACTGGACAAAAAGCAGGGTTCAATGTTGACAGTGATCTATTTTTTAAATTTTATGCGTATGAGTGTCTTGACTGCATGTGGGTCGCCACTTGTGTGCCTGGTGTGGTCTCTGGGACACCAGGCACACTCTAGAACTGGAGTAACAGACAGATGGTGTGAGTCACCACGTGTCGTTGGGTATTGAAATCGGGCCCTTGGCAAGAGCCATCTCCCTGGTCAAGTGCTCTTGTTTTTGAGGCAGGGTCTTACAGCCCAGGCTGGCCTTGAACTGAGATCTTCCTCTGCTTCTGAGTGCTGGGATCACAGGCATGTGCTACCATGCTTCCTTGCTGAGGGCCTCTGCCTAAGGCAGACACCTGGCTTTCATGTGCCTCCCAACAACTCTATCACAAATGGACTCTAGAGGTCAGAGGGCAGGTGGCAGTGATAGATGGAGTCTTTTCCCAACATTCATAATCTAAGAGTGTCCGTATTCCAGGGAAGCAAGAACTGTGGTTACATCCAGGAGAGTGGTCAGCAAGTATTCAGGAGTGCGGCCAGGAATTTCAATGAGTGAGAAAATGGGGCTGGAGAGATGGGCAGGGATGAAGGGCGCTGTGTCCAGAACCTACATGGTGGCTCACAACCATCTATAACTCTACATCCCAGGAATCCCATACCTTCTTTTGGCCTCCTTAATTATCAGGCATGCAGTACATGGTACACAAAGATACACGGAAACAAAACAGTTATATGCATTAAAAAAAAAAATCTTAAAAAATTTGGGGGGGTTGGCTGCGGTATGGTGGTGCACATCTTTAATCCCAACACTTGGGAGGCAGAGGCAGGTGGATAGCTGTGAACTTGAGGCCAGCCTGGTCTACAGAGAGAGTTTCAGGATAGCCAGGGCACAGAGAAACTGTCTCAAAAAAAAACCAAAAGCCGGGCGGTGGTGGCGCACGCCTTTAATCCCAGCACTTGGGAGGCAGAGGCAGGTGGATTTCTGAGTTCGAGGCCAGCCTGGTCTACAAAGTGAGTTCCAGGACAGCCAAGGCTACACAGAGAAACCCTGTCTCGAAAAACCAAAAAAAAAAAAAAAACCAAAAAACCCAAAACCCCACTGAGACTGCTTGGGATGTGGCTCTGTTGGTAAAGTGCCTGCCCAACAGAGAAGCAGCCCCGGGTTCCAACCTCCATCTGGAATAGTCTAGGTATAGAGACACACACCTGTAATGTCAGCACTTAGGAGATGGCAGCAAGCTCAAGTCATCTCAGCTATGTAAGAGCTTATTTACGGTCAGCCTGGGACCCCTGTAGGGTATGAAAAAAAAAAAAAGAAAAAACAAAAAACACCATACTTTTGTGTCTAAAAAAAAAAACATAAAAGCAAAGATCTGAGTCCAGAATGATTGAGCAAGCCCTGAGATAAACTTTAATACTGTAACTAGTATTAAAGTTAGTAGTTAATACTGTAACTAGTATTAAAGTTAGTAGTTAATACTGTAACTAGTATTCACAAGGAAAAAAAAACAAACTTAAACAGTAAATTTTATTTTAAAAGGCCCACTTTATTAAACACATTTTTTTTCAGAATCCCGATTTTTAAAAAAACCTTTATCTACTTAAAAAAGAAAGCACATAAATCAAACAAACAGTGAAGACTACAAGAATGGGGCTCCTAGTGATGCTAAAGGAGGTGATGGGGAAGGGCAGAGGGAGCTGTGGGAGGACAGGGCCAAGAGGAGGCCCTAAGGCTGGGAAACAAAGACCAAGCTTCCTAATGATCTCAGACACTGGCAGCTGCTACCTTTTCAAACAGCACATGTTGTGCCCCCCCTCCCCCCCCCCCGGTTCTCTGAGCACTGGGGCCTCTACAAGACATAGGTGTTCTTCACTAGCTGTTCCTTGTCATCCGCAGTGCTCCAGACGGTGCGCAGAGCACGCTCCTGCTTTCTGCGAACCACACGGATCAGGCATACCATAGAGGTTCCCAGGAGGAGGATCAGGACCACGATGAATAGCCCCGCCAGAATCACCGCTAAGGATAAGAGGGGACAGGTAAGACAAGGAGGAACACGGCCACAGAGGGCCAGTAGGGTGACCCAGAAATGCACAGTAGCCCAAGGGGACTCAGAACAAGGACAGATGTCTTCTTCAACCTGGGAATCTGGAGAGACACCTGCCAGGGTAGCCAGTGCAATGCCACATACATAGAGTGGCTTCTGAACTTTATTTTTAAAATTCTGTGTCTCTGTACCACATAGTGCCTGTAGAGGCCAAAAGAGGGTATTGGATTCCCTTAACTAGAGTTACAAATGATTGTGAGCCACCCTGTAGGTGCTAGGGATGGAACCTGGGCAGTCAGACATGGAGGTAAGTGCCCCTGCCTGCTGAGCCATCTCACCAGCCCTATTTTGTTTTTTGTTTGTTTTATTTTGTTTTTAAGACTCCATCTCTGCAGCTGACTCAGACCTTGAAGTCTTGAATGGCAAAAGAAAGAGATGCGTCCCCCCCATAAGTGTTGAGCTGAGCAGTGCTGCCTGCTAGGTGAGGGCCAGGAGGTGCAGAGCCAGGTGCAGAGCCAGGAGGGAACCTAGGGTTTCTAGTTGTGGGTGAGCAACAGTAGCTGCCCCATTCATCAGTTAAGATGCCTTCCTTCCAGGTGGGGCTCCATTTCAGGCATGTGACTCCCTGTGACATTCACCTGGCTCCCTCCCCATGGGCTATAGGACCTATCTAGCCGTTTGGGACAATCCCCTGCCCAACTCCACCCACAGTCAGCCCTCCAGACCTGGGCACCTTTCCAGCCCAGCCTTGTGAACCAGCTTCTACTTCTAGAACAAGGCAGACTTGTAGGCCAGGTCTAGGCTCTTTTACAGGGAGAGAAGATCAAGAGGCCAAGCCAGTGTGGCAGGTCCACAGGGTAGCACTTATCTTCCAAGGAAACTCAGACACAAAAGTGGGGGACAGGACATAGGGCCCCCACCAGGCCAGGCTGCCTACTGTCTTCCTCCTGACACCCCTGACCATCTCTTCGCACCCCGTCAGGTCAGGCCTGTCTGCCAGATGCCCCTGTAGCCCAAGCACAGCTTGCCTAGGAAATCCGACTCAGGCTCAGCCCCCACTTGTGTCTAGTGTTTAAGGTAGGGCAAATGTCCACACAGTCCACGCTGCCTAACCATTTTCATACAGACACAGCCTTTGGCCACAAGGACATTCCAGTGGGGAACAATGTCGTAAGCAAGGCAGAAAATACACTGGGCAGAACCCTGTTAGTCCACTGAAGGCCAGTGGGAGGGAGGTGAAAGACAGGTGGAGAAGGCGGAGGCCACTTACCTTTTGTGCCCGGGGTCAGAAAAGGATACATCTGCTTACCTACGGAGAATGCAAAATGCTAAGGTCAGTCCCCCTCGCTCTCCATCCTCAGAACCCCCTGCCTCCTGAATGCTAGGGCTCTCCTCTCCCCAGGAACTCTGGAGAATCTTAGGGAGAGGGACGGGAGAAGAGCCTCAAGGGCTCCCGTGGTCCAAGGGTGGGTCAGCTGACTTGCCAGAGCAGTGCTGCATGCATGCTTCCTGGGAAAGGTAACTGTTCTTGTTGCCTCTGCACCCGCCATAGATGAAGCTGTGACAGGAGTTCTTTTCAGCGTCATAGTACCAGCGAGGGAAGGCTGCACGGCAAGGCCCAGTGACGGCCTTCGGGACACAGTATTCTAGAAGCAAGAACAAGGGAGCCTCAGGAGGACAAATCAGTAGGGCCAAGAAGAAACACATACCCCTCTTCTTGTATGTGTGTGCATGTGTACACGTATGTGTGTCTTAGTGTGCGTGTTCCAGAGTAGTCTTGAACTCACGGCAATCCTCAACATCTCCTCTGCCCAAACCCTGGGATTTCAGTTGCATACCACTCATAGTGGGGGAGGGGCTGGCTTCATTTCAGGTACTTGTTGACAAGCATGAGCATGTTACTATAGTTCAGTCCCAGGCACTTTTCCCTCTGATCTGTCCTGGGACCCTTACCTTACATACACATGGGAATTATGTACAGGGCATAGCTCCTACCCACAGTCTGAGCTGGTGATAATCAGGGTTGTAGGCAAATTCTAGAAGCATATACCCCTCCTGGCTTCACTCTGCTGGCACATCTGGATTCCCGACAGCCTGAGATACCTACTGAGGCTCTAAAGTGTAGCTACCTGATAAGGTCTGAAGGGACTTTGTAACAAGCTTCTCCTAGTGAACTCATTTCCCAACTACGTAAGGACACAACTGATTAAGTTATACCTTCAAAGTTGAAGATCTCACCAGAGAGGTCCTCAGAATTCTGCTTTCTGGGAACTGCAACACAAAGATCTGGTTAGGTGGGGCACAGGATAATTGTCCTAGCAGAGCTGACCGTAAATGGGCTCATGGAGAAAGCTTGAGCAGTGCCACCTTTAAGTGGGTAGACATACCCTTGGTCCTGATGTCCTCTGGAGCACAGGACACACTGAACACTGGAGGTGTGGTACTCTTGCTAACTCAGGGGTTACTATGGAAACTAATCACAGCCATGTTTCTTGAGGTGATCAAGAAGATAGCTGTATTTATCTTCTGAAGCACCCAGAAAATTTTATTCTACTGGGGCAATTCAGTCCAGAAATATGCTGAAAATAAGAGTTACTATACAGGGTCCTGAATGGTCAGCGAAGGCCAGAAACAACTGGGAAGTACCTAGCCTCGCCCCTCACCTGGTAAACCAGGTGAGCCCCAGAAACCACAGAGCTCCCACACAGGCTCTAGTGTCAGAGATGCAGGGCAGGGCCCAGACTGCGATGCACGGGACTACCTATGGGGGGAATCTGTCCCCATCAGGGGTATAGTCTCCCTCCCCCAACCCCATGGAAGGGCAGGTGTTGCTGGCTCAGCTGGGCCCCAAGGGTACAAGCACTACTAGCTGGTACAAGGGACCACTCACCCAGGCTCCTGCAGCAGTCCCTTAAGCATAAAAGAGGAGCAGGGCGGCTACTGACAGCTCTACAAAGCAAACTAACACAAAGCTACAGATGAAGGACAGCGGTGGGTGGCAGAAGACAAAGGACTTCTAAAGAGGGAGGGGGACAGAACCCCAATGGGGAGCAAAGGGCACAGGAAGGCAGGCAGCAGCCTAGAGGGAAGGCAGGGCCTGCGCCAAAGGCTGGGTGGCTCTGCAAGCATAAGCCAGCCCTGTTGTCACTGTGCACTGGAGGCAGAGGGAGGCAGCTGACAATTCCCTTCGCAGCTACCACCTGGGTCCTTAGGAACCTACCACTCAGGACAGAAGAGTCTGCTCCATTCTTGCTCCTGGGCACGCCATCAATGGTGTTCTCTGTGAGAGACAAGGAGCAGAAAAGAAATCTACCATCAAGTGGGCCGCACATGTCACAACCAACCCTGGTGGAAAAGAAGTTCAGCCCTGGGGTGCATGAGGGCATGATTTCCTTTCACTTAGAAATGAGGAAGTGGGACTGCCGAAGCAAAATGACTTTGTACGGTCAGGGCTCCCAGGGCCGTGTCATCTGTTTATAGTAGAGGTAGGGTTAGGACTTTTGTTTTTGTGTTTTTCAAGACATGGTTTCTCTGTGTGTCCCAGGCTGTCCTCAAACTCAGAGATCCATCTGTCTCTGCCTCCCAGGAGCTGGAGTTAAAAGCATCCGCCACCACACACAGCACGTTATGATATTTTTAACAATATTTAAAAATTATTTTGTGTGTATGTGTGCATGTGTATGTCACAGGGTACACGTGGAGGCGAGAGGACAGGTTCCAAGAGTCCATTCCTTCCTTCCACCACGTTGTTTCCTGGAGTTAATCCAGGGGTTGTTACTTGGCCTTTACCCCGAGCCACCTCACTCTCCCATTTGAACACAGATCTTAAGCAGAGAGGTGAACGGAGATGCTTAGACATACCCATGGGTGGTTGTGTCTTTCTCAAGGAGATCCCCTCTACATTTTGGGGAGAGGGGAGTTTTTCTTGTAAATATTTATTTAAAAAACGTTTGTGTGTATGCCTGTATGAGCATGAGTTTATGTTACCACCTGCTAACAGAGACCTGAAGAAGCCAAAAAAGGGATTTAGGAACTGGGCAGTTGTGAGCTGCCTGATGTGGGTGCTAGGAATTGAACCCTGGTCCTCTGGAAGAGCAGTAGATAGTCGTAACTACTAGGTGGTCTCTCCAGATCCTTATTTTGCTTTTGAGACAGGGTTCTTTCCATCCTGTTACTCAGGCTGGCCTGGAGCTGTAGAGCCTAAATCGTCTTGTACTTGTAGAAATCCTTTTGTAGGAGGGTTATAGTCACGAAACATCCCAGCCAGTCTACTGATTTACCTACAATTTTCAAAGGCACAAAACAGTGCAAATGTATTTGACATTGCTGAACTGCAGTTAAAATGGCTGAGATGACTCAGTAGGCACGAGGACACACCTACCATCAACTACTTCAAAGACTGACGCAAGACGGTCAAAGCAGCCAGCCTGGGTCACACTGACCTTGTCTCACAACAGGGGTGGAGTTGCAGCAACAAGTAAAGAGACTTCAAAATGGTCAGGGTTTTTTTGTTTGTTTGTTTGCTTGCTTGTTAGGGATTTTTTGTTTTGTTTTAAGAGACAGGGCATCTCTATGTAGCCCTGGCTGTCCTGCAACTAGCTCTGTAAACCACAGAGACCTCTAACCCACAGAGATCTACTTGCCTCTCCCTCCTGAGTGCTGGGATTTAAGGCATGCACCACCACTATCTGACAAAATGGCCAGTTTCTGTTGTTGTTGTTTTGTTTTTATTTGGGTTGTGGGTTTTTTTTTAAAAGACTTATTTATTTATTATATGTAACTACACTGTAGCTGTCTTCAGACACATCAGAAGAGGGCATCGGACCCCATTACAGATGGTTGTGAGCCACCATGTGGTTGCTGGGATTTGAACTCAGGACCTTCGGAAAAGCAGTCAGTGCTCTTAACCTTAACCGCTGAGCCATCGCTCTAGCCCAGTGTTTCTTTTTTTTTGACACATCTTGCTACATTGCCTAGGTTGGTCCTGGAATCAACCTGCCTCTACTTCTCAGTTTTGCAGCTGTAATTATAACTGGGTAAGACTGTGCCTGACATTTGATATAATTTTGTCTCTAGGACAAATTAAGATAGTGGGTGTAGAGGCCTGGAGCTGGCCTGATGTCACTCAGCACTCACTTCATCCAGGTCCCCTCAGTCTTCTTCTGCCCTAATCAAGCCACTTTCCGGCAGCTCGATAGCTGGGACGTTCCAGTTTCCATTACAAACTAATGAATTGGCACAACACACACCTTCATTCTTATTTGGCCTCCCTCAGAACTGGCTTGCCTAGAAAATAGGCTAGTAAGACTCCAGGAACCAGTGGTATTGGCAGTTTTCAGCTTTTGTTACATGAGATGGACAAGCAAACGCCCCAAATAACCTTCCAGGCTCATGCAGCTGGGGTTCGGTTCTGAACCATGTTCAGGGAGATAATGAGTGCCTCATGCCCACTGACTCCTGCTCATGTCCTTGTCACTTTAGGGGAGCAAACAACATTTCCAACCCCACACAGAAACGACATTTTCTTTACTTAGATTCCTGATATACCAGTTGCCACACAAAAGGTGAAGGACTGGCCTGCACCATCTGAAATCATATCCTAGCTAGGCATCGAGGTGGATACCTTTAAACTTAGCACTTGAGAGTTTGGGGCCAGTGTCCCAAAAGAGGCAGAGGCAGGAAGACCAAGAGGTTAAGACTCAGACTATGCAGTAAGAAAAGAAGAAACATGGGTTAAAACACTAAATTACAATCAATTCTTGTCCATCTGTCCCCACCCCACCCCCAATCTCTCCAAATTCCTCAGACAAGCAAACTGAGGCATTTCACCCATTGCAGTAGACCAGAGGTCACTCAGTGCCTGAGGTCCCTGCTGACACAGGCTTCACACAACCTGACGATGCCAATCTCATCTCTGAATGCATAGCTCAAAGTCAAGAAAGTCTAGCAGTAAGTGAGGAGAGAGAAAACCATAAACACCATTGCCTATGGGGAACTGACTGAACACTGGGGCTCAACACAGAACCAGTCACAGCTTTAAGTCACCAGGCAAATCTGCAAGCAAGGAAGGGTGGCGCCAAACCTTTGTGGGCAGCTCAGCCTTGGCCTTGGGAACAGTAAAGAGGGATCAGGACTCAGGACACTACTTAGGCCTTCAGGTGTATTTGCACTGTAAGGGCCAATGCTACCTTCAAGAGTAGATATGGATGGATTTCAGGGCACAAACCCCAGTGTTCACTCCTAACACAGCTCTGACAGCTTTTCAGATCAGTTGTCTCAGAGGATGCCCAAGGAACCAGGCCTGCAGAGTGCAGATGCCAGTCCTCTTGGGGTAGGCTGGCCTAGCGCTTGCACTCAGGAGGCCAAGTAATAGGCTTGATTCTTTCTGGTAGGAATTAGAGAGCCTGCAATGAAACCAGCGTGGCCACAGGAACCAGAATACTGGGTCTGCTTCTGCTTTTGATTCTCACCCCATCCCAGGTTCTGAGTAAAGACCCAGCAGATAGAAGAAGTACACATCCCAACGATGAACTAATTCTAATTAGTGTCTAATTCTCCAGTCTTACCAGTGACACCAGCACACTTGTCAAGACACTCCTCCTTGCTCTGGTAGTTATTGCCATTTCCTACACAGCCTCCATAAATAAACAGCTGGCAGGACCCATCAGTGACATTGTACCACCACCTGGGGATGGAAGCCCGGCATTTCCCCACTACCTTCGAAACTCCACAAGACTCTGAAACAAAACAGAACCCATGTGGGTTGACGGGGACAATCCCAGGGTCAAAGGACACACACACATTCTGTAGGAGGAAGTTCAAGCTGTTCAAGATATTCCAAAAGAGAAGCGAATCGTTCTGGGCCTGCCAGTTCCTCCAGACCTGTTTCCAAAGCCAGTGCTGATGCTGTCTTCCTTGTATGGAAAGAAAACGTCCCCTGGTAACAACGTCTAAAGCACCTGACACAGCTGCAGGTGGCTTCTGCCTTGACTCTTACCAGAAATGCACAGGTGAGGGTGTGGATCAGCAGAGCACTTGCCAGGCATGTGCCAGGCCCTACACATCCTCCCACAAAGACGATTGGTACACAGAGCCAACACTCAACTCCAAGAACTTCAGAGACCAGCTTCCTAACTCTAGTTTCTTGTCTCTAAAGGGCAACCCAGCTCATGGGACTGGGTTCCAGGGAGTCCTAAGGCTTGCCCCACTCCAATCAAAGGAAAAAACACCAACCATGGTAGTCTAGATGGACACATTTGAAGTCACTGAAAGAGACTGGTCAGGGGGACATGGACAGGGCAAGGGAATCACCTGATCTAGAGGAGTCATTCTGGAGGGCCCATGTTTTCCTCTGCAGTGGCACCCTGTCCTCCCTGCCCCAGACTGAGGGCCAATCTGAATGAACACCCAAATGTCAGCTCTCAAACTCAACTGTCCCAGAGCTGTGCACTTGGTCACAGGTAGTTCTTGTTGCTCTCCAGTCTGCTCATGTCTAGTTTATTCTACTACAGGAGATAATCTTGGAAAACACAAAGGGCAGGATCTGTGCTTCTGTTGTTATGATGGGCATGGAACCAGATATTCTCAAAACACTATCTATATTCACAACACACTGCTACTGTGTAAAACAAAAACTTTCCCTATTGCAACTTCTACATATGCCAGTAAGTCTCAAGCAAGTAACAGAAAGGGAAAATTCCAGGACCAACGAGAAGGCTCGGTGGATAAAAGCACTTGATGCACAAGTCTGATGACCCCAGATCAATATCTGCACCAAAAAAACGGTTGAATGCAGTGGCATACTGGATCACCCTCAGCCTCCTCCAGCACTGGCATGACACATGCTTGCTGCCACACCTGGCTTTCATGTGGGTGCTAGGGATCCTCATGCTTGTGACTTGAACCACCTCCCCATCCAGGCTTGTGGCACAGATCTGTATTCCTGCTACTTGGAGGATGGACCAGAGGGATGGAAAGTTCAAGGCCAATCTAAGTTACAGTGAGTTCAAGGCCAGCCTGAGGAATTTAGTAAGATCCCATCTTAAAACAACAAAACAAAAATCACAAAGAGCTGATGACACCTAACTCATCAGTAATGAACTTGCCTATTAAGTATAAGGCCCAAGGCATTTCAGTAAAGCAAAGAACCAGCTGGTATACACTTGCAACAGGTACTCTGGGGAAGTGCCAAAGATCACAAACCACGGGTGGATTAACAATGTCCAGAGTAAACACACACAACAGAATCCTTTGGTTTCTAATTGGCCCAACCTACATACAGCCAGATGGCAGAGGCAACACTGATCCCAACAGGACCGAGTCAGAGCCTCTACTGAAAACAGGAGGGGACCCAGTGCCACAGAAGCCCTGCTGAGCTGGGTCCTGCAGCCACCAACGGCTACTGTGCCACTGTTAGGACAATGTGGTGGAGCACAGCCACAATCCCACTCCTGGGAGGTAGAAGCAGGAAGATCAGAATTTTAAGACTAATCTCTCTGAGCAACACGGTGAATTCAAGGCTAGCCTGGCTAGATTTGTCTTCAAACAAGAACGACAATGAAAACAAACCCAACCAGAACATTGAGAGGATGGTCCAGCTGCAAGCCAACAGCTCAAGTGTGGTCTCTGGCACCTACGTGGTGGGAAAAGAATCCACTCCTAAAGCTGTCTTCCTTCCTGTGACCTCAAGTGCTAAGACAAGCTTTTGAGAGCACACATGCACACAAATACATGTTAAATATAACCACCACCACCACCACCACAATGAAACAGAATCACAAAGTAACAGCCTTTACTTCCAAGCAAGGGCACTGGAACTTGGAGAGGAGATCTACATTCACACTGATCTGCTCAGAACCCAAGTTCTGGGACAAGGGCTCTTCTGAGCAACCAAGGGGGAACGCTGAACTGATACCCACAGGCAGTGGGAAAACACAAAACAGAGCTGCTTGGAAGCCAACATAACTTGGGCTCTTTATCACAATCTGAGGGGTCATAAAGGCAACTTCCCCTCATCAGAAGCCTCTGCTTTTAGTTACAGGGTCACTGACAGTGACATGCCAATCAATCATACCAGCCAAGGCTGATGGGATGTGGCTCGACATAATTTCAGCGAGGTATTTCTTATAAAGGCTTTTACTTTTTTGTGGGTTTTTTTTGTTGTTGTTGTTTTGTTTTGTTTTTGTTTTGATTTGGTTTGGTTTTTCCAAACAGGGTTTCTCTGTGTAGCCCTGGCTGTCCTGGAACTCACTTTGTAGACCAGGCTGGCCTCAAACTCAGAAATCCACCTGCCTCTCCCTCCCGAGTGCTGGGATTAAAGGCATGTGCCACCACTGCCCAACAGGGCTTTTACTTTTAAACAAATAGACAAGACTAAAAAATGATTTAGTTGGGTGCTGCACTCAGAAGGCAGAAGGTAGATCTTGAGTTTAAGGTCAGTCTGGTCTACATAGCCAGTGCCAGCCCAGCACTGAGACCCTGTCTAGAAAAAGAAACGTAATTGGTCTGAGTACTACAGGTAACTGTGAAAGGCACATACATCTGTTCTACTTGTCGGTTTCTCCTTTCCAACGCTGAGGAAAGGCCCAGGGCCTAGAGAAGCCTACGCATGAGCCACACAGCAGCCATACTGGCACACTCACACAAGCCAAGACACAATTTTGGGGGGACAGGGTCTCAAATGCTGGAATTACAGACACATCCAACCTAAAATACATAAGTATTTCTACTGTTTCTAAAGCAGGTAAGAAAACCAGGGAGGCTGGGCAGACAGGTGGTCACACATTCTATACAACCCCAGAACTAGGAGGCAGGTACAAGAGGATCACCTAAAAGTGGAGCCTAGCCCAGTCTACTCAAATGGAGTTACAGACTAGCCAGAGGAGGAGCAAGACTGTCGTGCCTTCCTATCTGTCTCCTACCTCTCTCCTATGAAGACTGACGGGAACACACCCTAATTTGGCAGGCATTGCTATAAAATTGCAGACTGTTGTCTGGGAACGCTGTCAAGAACAAACAGGTTCCTCTGGTTCTCGAGTTACTTAGTTTGATTTTTTGTTTTGTTTTTCGAGACAGGGTTTCTCTGTATAGCCCTGGCTATCCTGGAACTCACTCTGTAGGCCAGGCTGTCCTCAAACTCAGAAATCCACCTGCCTCTGTCTCCCAAGTGCTGGGATTAAAGGCGTCCGCCACTGCCCAGCCTATCGGGTCACTAGTTTTAACCAAGACAATCTGCCAATGGCTCAATGACTTCACCCTGTCTTGCCAAATGGAAAGACCTGCTGTTGAGTCCCTCTCTCCAGGTGCTGAAGACAGCATGCCATGACAGGGACACCTGCAGCAGGCCAGGATGGAGACATTTCAGAAGCCTGCGGCAGCTCCTTGTAACAAAGGATGGCATCTGAACCCTGAGAAGAAGTAGACACATCCCTCCAGGGGACCCACTATCAGAAATAAGGGACTGCCCACAGTAGGCCGGGATGGAATTGTCTCAGTAGCCCACAGCAGCTCTTTGTAAAAAAATACAGTTGTTCCCATTTCTCCTAACCTTAGCCCTGGACAACGGCTGTATAGATTTTATTTGTGCGTGACTGCTTTTCAGTTGGTCTTTGTATGCATAATTATTCTATTATATCTGACTTTCCTATTTATTTCTCCTTCTGCTCTGGTGAATTCTGTTAAACTAGATTTTCCTTGATGTAATGCTTCTTAATTAAAAATTGAGGCATAGGGGACAGCACGGCACAGTCCTAATGGCCCAGGTGCATGCTGTGTGCTCTCATCTGGGAAACAATGCAATAACTGCACACTGATAGTTCCAGATTAATGTTTGACTTGCAAAGAAAGTCTAAAAAAATATGTTTAGATATATTAGAAAATGAAACAGAGCCAACATTGGGACCCCAAAAAAGGAAAAAGTTATTAAGATTATGAAATAAGTTTTGCACAACATTTGAGAGTGGTTCCTGGATAAACAAGTATAGAATTCATAAAATTCTATTATTAGTAAAACAAAGTCAAAACACTGGGACTCTTAGGAGGGTCATTGTGTGCAATGTGCAGAAGCAGAAAGGTACTGAGTTAAGGGTTAACTTGATTCTTTCTGGCCACTGCCTGGCAGCTTTGTCCATGTCATTTATTAGAGAGTCATAGGAAAATGCATGTAGCTGACTTCAGAGCTCTGTAGTATAAGTCAAAAGTTAATGTTTCAATAATGATAATAAGTTTTCAATTATTATTATTTTGGCCACAGGCCTGGGAATAGGAGAAGCTTGAAACTTTGGGGAACAATTGTAATTCTTGAGTCTCTGTGGGATGTGGTTATTCCTTTGAATTTGATTTGGCAAAGATTATACAATGTCTTTTCTTTTTTTTTTTTTTTTTTTTTGGTTTTTCGAGACAGGGTTTCTCTGTGTAGCCCTGGCTGTCCTGGAACTCACTTTGTAGACCAGGCTGGCCTCGAACTCAGAAATCCTCCTGCCTCTGCCTCCCAAGTGCTGGGATTAAAGGCGTGCGCCACCACTGCCCGGCTCTACAATGTCTTTTCTTTAACCTGCTTTTGGAATAAAAAAATGAAAAGACTTAGACAAGTTAAGGGTGAGAGAGTGGGGTGTGAATGGATGAGTATAGTGTGTGGAGAGTGAGCGAGTGAAGAGAGAATGTGAGGAGAATGTGAGGAGAGTGTGGAGTGAGAGAGTAGACGTGTATGTGGAAGAAAATGAACACACAGAGTGAGTGTGTGAGCATGAGAAAGGGGTCGAACGAGAGCACAACCCCAGCCTGAATAGAGAGCAAAAGTACATATAGCTTCAAGCTACGAGACAGAGAGAGAGAGAGAGATAAGCCTTAAAAAAATTGCCTCTCAGTCCGTACCCAAAAAGTTGTCTGCATGTGTTTATTATGCACCTTCCAGATAGTCCTGCTTCTAGTTGAGAACTCTGATCCTGTGCCAAGGCTGAACCCCGACAGACAGGGTCTCTCTGTGCAGCTTTCCTGGCTTCCTGGACTCTATGTGGACCAGGCTAGTATTAAGCTCAGAGCCTCCTACAAGCTGTTACCTTTTAACAAGGTCATCACAGAAAGTTTAGGCTCCCATCCTAAGCATTACCAATCTGATGAGAAAGACAGACTGGATCATTTTCCACAGCTGTACTCGTTGCAAAGGCAGTTTACCTTAGGAATATTTCAAAATGCCGAAAGGCACAGAAAAAAAAGTGTATCACTTCTTAAGCCTTATCACATGGTTCTGAAGGGTGAGCCTGGGGCCTCATATGTGCCAGGCAAGAGCCCTACCTCAGAGAGATCTCCCCAACCCTTGCTCATCTTCTCATCTGCTCTCTCCCACCAAAATAACAACCATCTGGATCTCGACGTTTTCTTTTTTGATAAAACAGGGTTTCACGCAGCCAAAGTTGGTCTTGAACTTGCTATGCAGCTGTGGATAGCTTTGAAGAAGTGATCCTCCTGCCTCCCTCCCAGCTTTTTCTTTTCTGAGGCAGGGTCTCACACTGCAGCCCAGGCTGGCTTAGGCCTCAGCCTCCCAAGTGCTGAGATTACAAGTGTGCACCTCCAGACACCCAGCTTCTTTCATGTAAATTTTTATATCCATTTGGTTTACTCTTATAAGGTGTGTGCATTCAGGTAATGAAACCCAGGGTATATTTGGCAAAAGCTCTACTACTGAACTACATCCCCAGCTCCCAAATTCGCTTTTAAAACACAATTTCTTAGGGTTCTGTTTGACCCCTATTTGACAGTTGCTACATAGTCAAACTTTGTCTCAAAACAAAACAAAGTGGGCTGGAGAGATGGCTCAGCGGTTAAGAGCACTGACTGCTCTTCCAGAGGTCCGGAGTTCCCACTTAATACTGAAACTTGAAGGGCACTTTAAACTGAAATTCACGATCTGCTAGCTATACACACAACAAGAAAGCCCCAAACCATTTGGAAGTTCTGTCTGCCCATCTGTTTTCCTTAGAGCAAAGATCAAAAAAAAATGTTAAGGTCCAGTGAAAAACACAGGGTATACCTACTTGCAGGATAGTGTGAGGTCATGAAAAGCAATCTTATACATATGATCTTTAATGTTTGTTAAGTTGCCACAACTGTAATCGTAGCACTTAGGAGACAGTAGGCCAATATGGCCTACATACTGAGAACCTGTCTCAAAACAAATGATCAGAACAACAAAATAATTTGGTTACAAAGGTAAAAACCGGTATTTACATAGCATACTCCAGTTTGTTTGTGTGGGACAGTGTCTTACCGAGTGGCCCATGGTGACTCTGGTCTTACTATGCAGACCAGGCAGGCCTTGAGCTCAGAGCTGTACCTGCTTCTGCCTCACCAGTGCTGGGATTAAAGGTGTGCACCACCAGGTCTAGCCATAGTTAGATATTGAAAACTGAAAGTGCTTCATTTTTTCCTCCAAATAACAGAGCTTCTTGTATTCTCACCACACTTCTAATGGCACGGCACCGGCCTCCTCAGCTAGCCTTTTCTGGATCTAAAACCACATCTAAGATGTAACCTTGTCTTCTACAGTTCTTCTTCAGCACTCGATGTGAGATGGCCATGGTGGCACAAACCTTCAATCCTAGCACTTAGCACTCAGGAATCAGATGCAGGTGGATCTTGAGTTTCAGAACAGCCAGGGCTTATAGTGAGACTGTATCTAAAAGGAAAAAAAACCCCAATCCCTCACTCCTATAGGACATCCTCCACCCCGCTGGTTTCCATGAAACCTGTGCAAGCACTGATGTGTGGCCACAGCCTCTAATGGCAGCACCAACATGGCCAATTCTTCCAGCAGTGTAGAACATCACTTCCAGGGTTTCTCACTTGGGTGCACTTTCCCCCTGCAGTTCTGTTACTGTATGTAAGCTGCCACACAAGTTAGCGCAGGGATGAGGGGCAGCACCATCTCCCACTCTGCTGTATTAGCCAAGTGGCCAAAAGGAGCACGGGCAACTCAGCAGGCACCAGTTAGCTCCCAAGCCATCCCACCAATACCCGAAGCTGGGACCACTGTTCTACCACAGCACTCTCAGCCAGTCAGCCCTGGAGGCTCTCACGCAAACCCTACTGCAGACCCACAGATTACTGAGTGAAACTGTTAACGAAATCTGGGCATGTAGAAAACTGCCTTTGCCAAGGCTTTGTAGATTACTCTGGCAGTTGCCGTCATGACAACAAAAAAGTGTCACAGACAGTGTGAGAATGGACAGCTGCACTTCAGCAATTGTTTACGTGCAGCAAAACCGAACTTCATATAATTCCCAAGTCACAACATAGTATTCCCTGGATTTTGTTCAACTATTCAAAAACAAACTGCTGGGTATGGTGGCACACACCTGTGAACCCAGCACTTAGGGGTAGAGGCAGGCATTGTTACAAAGTGCAATTTAGGGCTGGGAAGGTCGTTCAGTGGGTAAAGGCAGTTGTCTTGAAAGCCTGAAGACTTGAGTTTGATCCCTACACCCCACAGTGGAAGGAGAGAACTCTTTCGAGTGCATGATGGTATGCTGTGCACGGTGGTATGCTGGTGCCTGCCCCCACTCACGGAATCATGTCAAAAACATGATAATAAATTAAAAACTTCCACTCTCTTTTTTGAAGTGTTTAGAAAACATCATTCACCACCATGACATACCACAAAGTAAAAAGTGAGAACCCATAACCCAGACTTTGAAGGTTTGCATAACACACAGTCCTCATCAGGTTATCCTTTGCCAGAAAGTCTAGGCAGTGTAAAAAGCAACTGTGCTCTTCTTATTAAAGCTGCTTTGAACTCTTAAGGGTAAGGACAGAGGCAATCAGGTTACAGCTACAAAGACCTTCAGACAGTGTGAGTTCCACAAGCTGTCACACTAGCAAAAGCAAAAACAGATCCAAACTGAGCATGGTGTGCACATCTTTCACCCAGCATGCAGAAGCAGAGGCAGGTGGTTCTCTCTGAGTTCCAGCCCAGCCACGGCAGGATGTGGAGAAAGAAGGGAATGGGGAAGGAAAGCAGAGGGGAGATGAGACAAGGAATAGGCAATTGCTCAGAGCAGGGCAACTGCTGTGATATCCACATAGGGCTCGAGGCTCAGATTTATAGCGGCTCAAGTCTCACCAACACATCTGTTTGTGCTGGCAAGCAAAACAACCAGAGACATCCAGATAAGGGAATACTCCAAGCTGTTAAAAATAGACACATGTGCACCAAGGGAGAATAAAAAATGTCCAAGACAGAGGATGGAGGAAAGTGGTTTGTTTGTTTGTTTTTGAAATTAAAGTTTTACAAATGCAGTCCTGGAACTCGATATGTAGATCTGACTGACCGAAAAAAAAAAAAAACCTCAGAAATCGCCTAGCTCTGCCTTTGAGTTCTGGGATCACACATCTGAGCTACCACTCCCAGCAGGGATGCTTTTAAAGACTGTCCTGAGATGGAGGGGAATGTGGATTACCCCCCAAGTGGGAACGTGTGCTTGCCTTCCACACATCCAAAATTAGGCAGATGCCCTCAGACTTACATGGATAGGGGAAAAAAGGAAAAAGAGGAAAATTGTTATAAACATACCCCAAATTCTAAGAGCTTATTATAAGCCCTCTGAATTATTATAAGGTACAAAGGAAACAACCAAAGGGAGTACACAGTAGGAATCACTTAGCAGAAGTACCTAACAGACTGCAGAGCACCCAGAGCCTGGGAACGGAGCTGTGCATCCTCTGACTAGCTAGCAGCTAGTTTCCCTGGGAATGGAGCTGTGCATCCTCTGACTAGCTAGCAGCTAGTTTCCCTGGGAATGGAGCTGTGCATCCTCTGACTAGCTAGCAGCTAGTTTCCCTGGGAACGGAGCTGTGCATCCTCTGACTAGCTAGCAGCTAGTTTCCCTGGGAACGGAGCTGTGCATCCTCTGACTAGCTAGCAGCTAGTTTCCCTGGGAATGGAGCTGTGCGTCCTCTGACTAGCTAGCAGCTAGTTTCCCGGCAGTGACTCTGGCCTCCTTCTGTTTATTTCCTCATTCATAGAAACAGTAGCACAACACATGCAGGGGGACGGGGAAAGATGAGCAGGGGCTGTTGAGATGGCTCAGTGGGTAAGGGCTCTTACCACCAAGCCTGACACCAGAATCTAATCCCATGACCCAGTATAAGGAGGGAATAAACTCCTAAGGGATGTTCTCTATAAAGTCGCATGTGAGCACATGTGTACCCACACCCACAAATAAAAATGTAATAAAAAAGTTTAACGAGGGCTAGAAAGATAGCTCCGTGGTTTAGAGCACTAGCTACTCTTTCACAGGACCCAGGTTGGATTCTTAGTACCCACATGGTGGCTCACAACCATCTGTAACTCCAGCTCCAGGGGATCTAACACCAACTGCCTGCCTCAAGGGCAACAGGCACACATGGTGCAGACTTGCATGCAGGCAAAACATCCACACCATAAACTATATAAAAAATTTTAAAAGTTTAAGTCTAATGGAATAAACTTTTAAAATATTTCTGAGATTGAACAGAGGCCTCTTACATTGCCAGGCAATGGCTTTAACACTGGGTCACACCTCAGCTCTTTGTACTTTTTGAGGGAAGGCCTCATGAAGTTGTGCCGACTGGCCTTCAAGTTCCTCTATAGCCAAGGCCTTAACGCTTTGATTCTCCTGCCTCTGCATCCCTGGTAGCTGGGGTTACAGCCCTGTACCACTAGGCCTGGACAAAAAGCCTCATATTCTTTGGTACAGCAAGCCCACTTTCTCTGATTTAAGCCTGGCTAAAACAAACAAATAACAGCCAGACACGAGCCTGGAGCGAGCGCAGTGATGAAGAGGCTGAGTCAAGACAATCACAGCCCCTTACTAACTCAAAGCCAGCAAGGGCAACAGAGCAGGATGTGAACTCAAAACACAGAGCCCACAGTTTTCAGGAGCTTTGAGAATAAAGCAAAAACCTGACTATAAGATTGCTGCGTCCCTTTGTGTTCCCAAGAAGATTATAAATATAACTAGGCCCAAGTGGAGACAAAGACCTGTCTGTGATTTTTACCTGTTTGGATCTAGTAAGTATGGAAGTGTTTCTTGGCCAAGTTTATTTACAAGCACTGGCCTAGGACCTTCCTTCAGACTTAGCTTCTGACTCTGGAACACACCGTTAACATTTTATTCCTTGGTTTGAAACTAGGTCTCATGTAATGCAGACTAGCGTCAAACTCCACTGCTATATAGCAGAGGATAACTATCCAATCGTTCTTATTCCCCCACCCCCACTGCCCAGAGTGCTAGAATCACAGGCCAGAGCAACCACAGCTGGTCTGCAAGCATCAAGGATGAAACCCAGGGCTTCAAGCACTCAGGGCAAGCACTGTACACAACTGAGCCACATCCACTCACAGCCCACCATCAAGCAGGCGGCTATCATGGCTTCTCTGCAGAGATCGCAGAGATGCATTCTGCTCCCTCGCCCATTCACTGCCACAAGGCAAGGCAAATGGAGGTTCTCCTGATAGGGTAAGTACTAAGAACTTAGGTGCTGGGAAGATAAGTTATAAATGCTTAAAATAGCCAGGGGGGGTGCAACTCGGTGATTCCAATACTGAGGCCAAGCCAGGACTACTGCTATTGGGGGGGGGGGGAAGTTTCACTGAAATTCAACAAAGCAGGTGATGGACAGGGAAAGATAAAGAAAGCAGCCTCAAGGCAAACAGGACAGAACTGTAAGAACCACCACTCTCCCTTCTTGTGACAACAGCAATGCCTCCAGGGGCTTGAGCCCTGTCTACACCAGGACACATTGGTACAGGGATACATAGGAGACACTGGGAGGCAGACAGTAAGGGGAACTAGGAAAGGAAGAAAGCTGGACTCAAGCTAGTACCTGGACATCTTGGTGTGTTTTGCCTACCAAAAAAAAAAAAAGAGTATTTTCTGTTGTGGTTGGGTTGTTTTTAAGATGGGGTCTCATGTATCTGAGGAGGACCTCAAACTCCTGACCCTTCTGCCTCAGCTTCCAGAAAGAGGATTACAGGCTTATACACCACAGATAGTGGACAAGAAGGCAACCAGGGTTATGTTTTAAAAACACTCTTGTGATCTGGGTGATGTACGCCTTTGATTCCCAACACCCAGGGGGCAAAGACAGGTAGATCTCTGAGTTGGAGATCAAACTGGTCTACAGAGTGAGTTCCAGGACAGTTAGGGCTACACAGGGAAACCGACTCCAAACAGATGACATTCTTGTCTCTTGAGACTCATGTATATCGGGCTAGTCTGGTACTCCATGTAGCAGAGGATAACCTCCTTGAACTCCTAATTTTCTGCCTCCACCATGCCTGGCCTTATGCTGTTTTGGTTTTGGTTTTTTGAGAAGGGTCTCACCATGCTGCCCAGGGTTTGTCTCAAAGTTTTGGGCCCAGGTGACCCTCTTGTTCCCCAAAACAGTATTTTAAACCTGAAGTTCTAAAGTTGCCATACACTTTATAATGTATCCTCTTCTCACTGTGTAGCCTTGGCTAGGCCAGAACTCACTTTGCAGAGCAAGCAGGCTGCCAGTTCTGAGATTCACTTGCCCCTGCCTCCTAAGTGCTAGGAGTAAAGGCATGTAAAGGCATACTCGGCTCTTCGCCTTACAGTGATTGATAAAGCCACTTAGTTTGTGGTTATCTAGATAGCTGACATATCTCAATGCTTACTTCCAATACAAAGCCTACTAACTAACCCCCCATCTCTCCTAGGCATTGGTGTCTGGAATGTGTCATTATTAGGAGTAACTCAATATTTATGGGTATTTATGAGGAAAGAACATTCATAATGACAAATCCAATCTAAATTACAAGGGTCATAAAATGTTGGTGTTGTGGATATAAAATTTTGACCTTTTAGATATAAAATATTTAGATATAAAAGTTACATTTCATAAGCTATCAGCTGAATGCAAACAACCGCTCATACCCACCGTTACTACATATTCATCACTAAAACAGGACAGTAAAGCTGCCCTACTGCGATAACTTGCAAGAGAAGAAGCTATTTCTAAGACCTCCTTTCCTCCCCATGGCACATGTGTGAATTCACTGTGTGCATTGTGCTTATGTGTAGCAGTCAGGTCTCACACACGTGTGTTCGGTTTTTCTTTTTTTTGCAGGCTACCTATCCCTAACTGGCTGGCCTGGAGTTCAAGAGATCCATGTGCCTCTGCCTCCTAGTGTTGAAATTAAAAGCACAGACCACCATGCCAAGCCCCTCCACCTTATATTTTGAGTCGGGCTCTCACTGAATCTAGTTTACGATTCACCTCATCTGGCTGCCTTGTCCTGCTATTGACTACAGGCCTACCCTGTAATATCTGGCTTCTGACATGTGTGCTGGGGAGGTCTTCACGTTTGTGCAACAAGGTCCTTCCTGACTCAGCTGTCTCCCTAGCCTATTTTGTTCAGTGTTCTATTTGGAAATCTAAACGGATGCCTAGCACTTAGTAGGTACTTGTAAGTATATGCTAGCTGAATTAATAAGCATTTCAAAAAGCACTGCCCACAAGCAGGACAACTCCCTCTTCAATGTGCCCAGCTGATGCCAAGTCCAGATGCGCCTCAGCTCCTGGCTGCTATGTCGACCACGGACGGGGTCATACTAACCATGTAAGAAAAGAGCCAGGAACTAATGGCTCAGTGGAGATTGGTCGAAAAGTGTGCCAGTTTAGGTGTTGGGGAAGCTGTAATTAACCCAAGATGCGTAAAAGTCAGTGGAGGCTCAGGAATGAACGTAGCTGGAAATTCCCAAGAACCACGAAGGAAGCCAGATCAAGTACCCATTAACAACTCTGATGCCCTAGGAGGGGCTAACAGTTACAGCAGCAGGAACTTAACAACTCATGACTCAAAGGGATTTCCAACTTGGGAAAATTGTTACCTGACCTTGTAATAATGATCAAAATTACATTATCTTAGCCAAGGTAGTTGGCACAAGCCTGTAATCGCAGCTACTTAGGAGGCTGAGGTAGATCCCAAGGGCAAAGCCTACCTGGGCTACAGAAGGAGTTCAAGGCCAACCCAGGGAACTGTGAATCCACCTCAAAACAGAAAAGTAGTCAGGCAGGCATGATGCTTACCTACAACAGGAGTTCAAGGTCATTCTTGGTTACGTATGTGAGGCCAGTCTAGGCTATATACAAGACACTGCTTCAAAATAACAAACCAATTTAAAAAGTACACAAAGTGCTTGCCTAGCATATGTGAGACCCTAAGTTAAACCCCCAGCTGTTACAAAAAAAAAAAAGAGAAAGAAAATTCAGGGCCCTTTAAACACTTAAGTATCGGGTAAAGCAGCTTCCCATTTAAGGAAGTAACACACCGGAGACACGGCCAAAACCCCGACAGAAAGGGCAGGCAGGTGTATGACGGGATATGTGATCAGAGACGGGAAGTGTGTGTCCTGTTTCACAAAGGTTCTTGGCTTTGGCCCATGAGTGCTACTTGTGAAAATAGGCCTGTATTCTGCTCAAGTTCTATCAGACACACTGTCAGTCAATGCCCCCAATTAAACACCTTAACATTACAAATTCCCAACTTTGGAAATCATACAATTATTGTAGGTTGTGACAGTCTCCTGGGGTGAGTCTCCATGGATCAGCGTTCCCCTGCTTGCTTGCCTAAGTAACCTGTTGACCTGCCTTCCCACATATAACCAGTGGACACCCTTCCCACTGCCCTCAGCTACCAACCCCAGCAATATCAGATCACAGAACCTCAATCACATCCATGCACACAACAGCCCTCAACAGCCTGCTCTGTCTCTACCTCTACCCAACTCTCACACCCTCTCATTTCTTCAATCTCTTTTTCTGAACCTTAAAAAAAAAAAACAAACATTAAGTCATGATGGAGGTGCACACCTTTAACCCCAGCACTTGGGAGGCAGAGGCAGATGATCTGGGTCTGATGCCAGCCTGGTCTGCAGAATTCCAAGACAGTCAGGGCTATACAGAGAAACCCTGATTAAAAAAAAAGCAGAAAGAATAAATGTAATAAAAAAAATTTAAGATTTTATATGTCTCAGTACTTTGCCTGCATGCATGCATATATCAAAACCATGTGCATACCTGATACCTGAGAAAAATCAAGAGGGCTTGGAACCGGAGCTATGAATGGTTGTGAGCCATCGTGTGCTTAGTGGAACTGAACCTGGATCCTCTGCAAGAACCTGAGCCATCTCTTCAGTCCCCTATGAGCCTTCACGATACCTTTCTCTAACATCAATCTAGACCCATGCTGGGGTTTGTTCTAATGCTGTGTCTTATTTTGGCTCCCAAAAGCTTCACTTCCAGACCTGAGGGTCCCCGTCCCAGTTGGCTTTGACTGATATTAAAGAACTGCCATACAGCCAACAGCTGGGCAGGGAGATGGAGGTGGGGGACTTTTAGACTGTGTGGGTAAGGGGCTGGGAGAGACAGGAGAGACAGAATGGCTCTAACAGGAAAGGGGAAAGATGAAACTTAAAGGCCCCCTGGCATGTAAGAATCCAGGAAAGTGGCCCTAGAGGCTGGATCTGGGGTAGCAGAGATGAAATATAGATTTTAAAAGATATTAACTCAGGAATATCGGAGAGGGTGTTTGTTAGCCTCGAGAAAGATTAGAAATGCCCAGCCTTGGAGCTAGTCAAGACATATCAAAATTAGCTTGTGTGTGTGTGTGTGTGTGTGTGTGTGTGTGTGTGTGTGTCTTTCATTCTTGAATCCAGAGGGCTCTGGCAGGTCGCTGGAAGAGTGACCCACAGGGAGCCAAAGTGGTTTAACTAACTCACCACTACACCCGTTTCTAGACCCCTCTCCCTTCAACTACCCCAAACCTCTCGAGGCAAAAAGATGTCCTCAAGAATAGAAGGTACACTGCCCACCATCTGTCATCTGCTGACCCACACCTGTTCTTCTCCACAGTCCTTATCTAGAGCTTGCCGCCTAGGCTGTGTGTACTTGTGGGGATTTCCACTCAGACAAAGGAGCCTTGTTCTCTGTCTATCCTCCAATGACCTTGTCTTTCACATCGCCTCAGTCTAACGTGGTGAACATTTAGATTTCTTCAGGACCCCAGTGTCCTCACCCAGGCTCAGGGTCCACTCTATCTAGTTTTCTAGGTCTTTCCTTCCAGAACCTCAACTCTAACAATCTGCAGGCCATACTGCCACCTTCTCGCTGCCCTTCAGCCACTGGTGAAAATAAGATTCTATGAGCAGCCTGTCATAATCACTTCTGTCCAAGTTCCTCCACTTCTTTTTGTGGCACCGTACAACTGGTACAGAGAAACGCCTCACCTAAGTACATGACTTTGTTTGCTGAGAGAAAACAAACAGACACCCCACCTCCCAAAAAAACTATCAAACTGGTGCCTCTGACAAAGCTGTTGAAGTTTTCAAACAAACAGCACTTGAGATAAGTGAGGGCAGCAGTTCACTGGCCTGATGGTTAGCGTACTTCAAAAAGGTCAGTAGGTCTAGCCTGTTCGAAGGACACGGACACAGCCTCACCAATCGCTGTGTGACCTTCCAAAGGCCTGTGATGTCACCACCACATCAGGCTGGTTCCAGGCTTAGATGACACAAGAAAAGCCATAACCAGACACAGTCACAGGCCAGGTAACTATAGATACAAGGCTGCTGGAGTCTGGCTTATACGACATCAATGGCCAAGCTCTGTGCTTCTGTCTGGATCTCACAGAGCTGAGCCTCTCCCCACTGGCCCTTGGCATTCCCAGTAATTCTTGTTGTTGCCCCAGTCTTAGACACAGGAATAAACCATTCCTCAGAAGCTACCAGGAGGGACGGCCTGGCTGCCACACTTCCTGCTTTCTCTTTCACCAATAGCTTGCCCACTAAGGCCTTGGGGCTCTTGCCTGTGTCCACTTTCCCCCTTCCTGACTTCTGTTCCAGCCTCGGGGCGGTCTTTTCCTTGATCACAACCAATTTTACTCAAGACCCTCACTACTCCCTCCCACTACTTGGGACACTGGTCTCAAGGTCTTGGTATGGCTGCCACCCCCTCATTCTTCCTGTTAGGACAGGTGCCACCCTCCTTGGAGTACCCCCTGAGCTAAGTACCCCTCGCCATCTCCTATCACGGTTATTATCCCGTCTGTTGTCACCACTTAGTCACTTAATCTCTGGCAAGTACTCTGCACGTTAAGTGTTCACTCCCACCAGAATCCACGCTCTGCGGATGCAGGAACCTGTCTAGAGTCAGCCACAATCACTATCCTGACGGACACTCAACGGGGACTCCATGAGTTTGCTCAGTCAATGAATTCTTTCAACAGAGATCTTTTCGAAGCTGGTTAGTGCTTGTCTGAAGCAACTAAAAGTTGTAATAACACTTGAAGAAGCAAACCCCAGCTGCTGGATGCCAATACCACACTCTGAGACCCGGTGCTCCTGCACTGGCAAATCTCCCTTCTAACCACCGCCGCTTTTCTTCTTCCTTGGGACATGATGGAAGGCTGCTGCCAAACATGGTATCAACAGGTGTCTGAAGAACATCTTCCCTGTACCCAAAGTTGCCAACAGGTCTCCCGAACAAATTTCCACCTTCTGAGGCCTGAATGCGCCCCCCCACCCCCAGCCCCACCCCGGGCTTTCTTTGGCCAAGCAATTTCCGCTTCGTTGAGCTCCTCACCCACTTCCAGTGCCACGCCTTCCTGGGTCAATACGCCTCATCTCCCTCCCTTCTTCCTTCCTTCTCGAAGGGACACTTTGCTAACCCTTACGCCTCCGCGCTCGCTGGGCTCCGACGTGTCCCTAACCTTTCCGCCCCTCCACCTGGAGGTCTGGCTCCACTGCCCGCCCTCACCGCCCCCAAGGAGCCGGCGATTCCTTGGCGCACTGAGTACCCCATCTCAGCTGCGGCCTCCTCTAGCCCCTGCTCCCGGATTCCCCGCCTGGCCCTCACCGTGGACGTCTAGGTCTCTGCTGGCCGCCTGGGCCCCGGAGAGAAGCAGCGAAGCTAGCAGGGCAAGGAGCGCCCGGCCCCGCCGCGGCTCACACAGCTGCGCCATGACCTGCTGCCCGCGCCGCGCCGCGCGCCAGGCCTCGAGCCGCCGGCCGTTGGGGGTCTCGCGAGCAGGTGCGGGAAAGCCCACGGCCGCGCACGCGCACTGCAGGCCCGCGAGCTCAGGTGCGGCTTCGCCCCGGAGTAGGACTTCGAGACGCCCGGGTCCCCGGAAGCCCCTTCTTCTAGCTTTTGGCGCGTGCGACGCCTTAGTTGCCTCCCAACACGGTCCCTGGACGCCCGGCAACACTCTGCCACTCTCCCCAAGACTAGGAAGGCCTCCACCCGCTCGAGGGGCGCTACGGCGAATGGCGGACGCTGGGACACCGGAGAAGGTGGCACCTAGGCTGGGGGTGGGGCGCACCTGGCGGGGCGGGGCGGAGAGGGCGCAGGCGCGGAGGGCCGGCACCTGGCTCTGCGGCCTCCACCTGGCACCGCCCCCGGCTCATGGGAGGAGGCGTGGTTAGCATTGACCCCGCCCCAACCGGACCTTGCGGGAGGGGTGAGTCGGCCGAGCTTTGTCGCCTTTCCGTGTGGGCTTTGGCCACGACGTCCTTGGGCCTTCGTGCTTGCGCTGCGACTTTGGAAAGAGAAACAAACTTTGGAAACCTGTGGCTTTCTGCCCGCTTTGCTTTAGCTTTCCCTCAGGTGTAAGGGATTTATCCTGCCTAAATTCCTCATTCTCTGAGCCGTAACCAAATGTCCCGGATTGAGCAGTGGCCGGGCCAGCTTAGCCTGTGTGTCATCAGACTGGATCAGCCCGTAGTAGTGATGCGTGATGCGGAAGCAGAGGGAAGAGTGATCAGGAATGCGATGGGGAAATCCTAGAGTTGAATGAACAGGGGTTGGGACAGTGAAAATCAAGGCATGATAAGAGCCCACACAGGTTTCCTATTCACTGCGACTGCCAGCTAGCTAGGCAGGGCACTGTCTGGAAAGAAGTGACAAGTCCCTAAAATGGCAGGTTTCCCTGGACCCTGTACAGAAAGACAAATACAGCTATAAAGAGGTGTTAGGGTGAAGATCAGAAGCTTACGGAGGATGAGCAGACCTGAAAGAGGGAGGGACACCGGAACTGGATTGGGTACAACACCCAAAGGAGACTTACAAACCACAACCACAGAACCAGCGTGGGCTTCTGGAAGGAGGTTCCAATTAAACTGGAGGAATGGAGAGGGACTGACAGAGGAAGTAGAAGACCATTAGCAGGAGAATTAAGATGATCGATCACATTATCACTGCTCTTGAACCGGCAAAGTGACTTAGCAAATACACCTGCCACCAAACCTGATGACCAGAGTTTGATTTCCAGTGCAAAAATGGTGGAAGAAGAGAGAACTGGTTTCCTGAAGTTCTCTGACCTCCACACTCTAGACACGGAACCTGCCAGACCACGTTCACAGACACACACACACACACACACACACAGAGAGAGAGAGAGAGAGAGAGAAATGTGTTTAAGAAAAATAAAATAGGATTCTTGTTACTGTAAACAAAGTAGGCCTGGTTGTACAAGCCTGTATTCCCTGCACTCTGGATGTAGAAACAGTACTGGGATAGTCACATCCAACCCCAGCAACAAGCACCAACCCCTACCCTCAAAAAAAACAAAAAGCAAAAACAAAACCACCAGGTGCAGGGTGTAATTTACCTGTTAGAGCGCTCACCTAGCATGCAGGAAGCCCTGAGTTTGATTCTCAGCACCACACAAAGCCAACCTTCTTGGCACATGCCTGTAATCCCGGCACGCAGGAGCAGGAAGCCAGAGGACCCGAGGCAAGAGTTCAAGTTCACAGTCAGCATAGCAAACTCAGACCAGTCTGCGATTCATGAGACCCTGCTAAGCAACAGAGAGAAGAAAGTAAAAAACAAACACCAAACCTAAACACTGAAGTGCGGATTTGGGGCGGGAATGGAATAAGTCAGGAGTCTTGGAACTGGCCGTGGAGAAAGGGCTATGAGAAGCAGGCCCCAATAGCTGCAGGCTAGGAGACAAGGAACCAAAACTGCATCAGGACAGCAGAGAGGTCTCTCTCTTTTTTAAGATTATTTTATGTGTATGAGTGTTTTGCTTACATGTGCATATGACTACCACATGTGTGTGCCAGGTGCCCACAGAGACCGGAAGAGGCATTAAATTCCCTGTAACTAGAGTTGTAACTCTATTTGTGAGCCGCCATGTAGCTGCTCAGAACCAAACCCCAGTCCCTTGCAAGCGGTGCTCCTTGTTTTGTGACTGGGTCTCTCAGGGTAACCCTGTCTGTCCTAGAACTCTAGATGTAGACCAGGCTGCCCTCAGACGCACAGAGATCCACCTGCCTCTGCCTCCAGGCTTAAAGGCATGCGCCACCACAGCCAGCCCATAGATAATCTTATGATTAGATACCTGGGTATTGTGGAAGCCTGGGACACTGTCACCATTGTGTTGCAGAAAAAATGTGAGTTATCAATACAGTTTTTTCCTTAAGCAACTAAGATAGTTTTCTGCTTGCTCTTCTCTTTATCTTGCCCAGAGCTCTGATCCCCACCCCTCTGGCTTCCCACCAGCTCCTACTCTGTGCGCGTAACCAGCCCAAAGTGGCCAGAGATCCTAGCCGGGGAGAAAGCACGACTCATTCATCACCCACTGAAGCACGTACTCACTCAGCACACAGTTTGAGTCAGGTCCTGCTAGAGATGCTGAGAAGGCACAAACATGAACGCATCCGGGCTGTTAGAAATCACAACGAAGTGACAGCCAGTAGACGTCTGATGTTTGCCATGGCCACTTGCTTTGGAATACTCCTCAGGTGGGCTCAGTGGCCCAGGCCTCTAATCCCTGCGAATAAGAAGGCTGAGGGAGAAAGATCATGAAAAGTGCCAGGTCAGCCTGGGCTACATAATGAGGTCTCAAAAGAAGACAAGACTGGGCATGGTAATGTCTTCTTGTAACCCCCACACTCAGGACACAGATGCAGGGAGATCTCTGTGACTTTGAGACCAACTGTTCTACACAGCAAGTGCCAGGTCAGTCTGGGCTACACAGTAAGACCCTGTCTCAAGAGGGACTCAGGGAAGAGGAGGAACAAGAGTTGGACAGCTGACTCCATTGGAAAAGTGCTTGTCATTCCAGCTCAGGGACCTGAGTTCGATCCCCGGCCCCTATATAAAACGTTGGGCAGCACAGCTGATTGACTGTAACCCCAGTGCCAGGGAAGCAGACGCTGAGGGTGCCTGGGGTTCGCTGGCAAGTAAGCCTGGCCAAATTGACAGTCTCCAGGTTCAGTGGCAGGCCCTCTGTCAAAACTAAAATGGAGAGGTTGGAGAGATGGCTGAGCAGTTAAGAGCACTGACTGCGCTTCCAGAGGTCCTGAGTTCAAGTCCCAGCACCCTGTGATATGGTGGCTTACGACCATCTGTAATGGGATCTGATGCCGCCTTCTGGTTTGTCTGAAGAGTCACATATATAAAGTAAATAAATATGGTGGCGAGTTACCGAGGATGATACAGCGCTCTGGTCCCCGAGTGTAAGCCTGCACACTCACACTAAGCCAAAATGAAACAAACTGTGATTTCCTCGTTAGAATTATAGAGAACTTGCCTAACAGCTGTTTATTCTGGTTACTTTTGTGTAAACACCAGCTCATCATCATCTCAATGAAAACTGGCCTATTTGGAAAGGTTAACTGTCATCTTTGGAAAAGCACGGGTTTGTGGAGACAATGTGAATGACTAGGGCTGTGCTAGGGCTGAGCCCAGGCCTCCCAGGGAGGTGTCCGTGCCAGGCAAGCACCCTCACAGATGTATGCATACTCTTTGTTTTAACTTTAATTTTGTCAGGCATATGGCACACACCTTTAGTCCCAGCAGATCTCTGAGAGCCCTGCTTTATGTCTTTCCACCTTATTCCTTCTAGACTGGATCTCTCAGTGAACCTGGACCTAGATTGGCAGTCTCCTGTGTCTCCCACCCAGAACCACACTGGTCTATATAGCCCAGTCTCAGGCTCAATAACATTTGCACACCCTGTCCTAAGATGATGATGATGATGATGATGATGATAATAATAATAATAAAATAGCAGGAGGGAGGGGTTGGGGGAAGGGTGGAGATGTGGTTCTGAGGCGGAGCTGCATAAAGCATATTATCCCCTTGGATGGAAGGATCCTTTAGCACTGATTTGCTTGGAATTGTGCAATGTGTCCTAAGAATGACTTTTTAGAGAGTAGGTAGGTTCAGATAGGATCTTTCTATGTAGCCAACAATGGCTTCTCGTGTTTATGTATTTGTGTGCCCAGACATGTACTTGTAGGTAGAGGCCAGAAATCAATATCTGCTATTTTCTTCAATCCACTTCCACCTTATATTTTGAGGCAGGGTCTCTCACTAAACCTACAGTTTGCTGATTCTGGTAGACCAGTTGGCTGGAGAACCGCAGGGGTTCTCTAATTCTCTAGAATTATTACTACAGGCAGACACCTCCGTGCCCAGCTCTTTTTTTTATGCATTAGCATTTGCCTGAATGTATATATGCATAGCATGTGGGTACCTGGTGTCCTTGTTGGTCAGAAGAGGACATTAGATCCCCTGAAATGGGCATTACAGGTGGTTGTGAACCACCATGTAGGCTCTGGAAGCAGGACCTGGGTTCTCTGCAAGAGCAGCCAGTGTTCTTAACCTCTGAGCCATCTCTCCTGCCCGTCCCAGGCTAACATATGGGCTAGGGATCCGAACTCGGGTCCTCGTGCTTGCAGGCCAAGCGCCGTACTGACTGCACCAGCTCTTCAGTCCAGTGTGTCCTCATTTTGTCTGCACCGAAGGCACATAACTCCCACCGGCCTTTACTGGCTGAGAAGCAGACAAAAAGCAAATGGGTAAATCACACACACACACACACACACACACACACACACACACACGTACACACATACACACACACACGTACACACATACACACAGACACACACAGACACACACACATGTACACACAGACACACACACGTACACACATACACACAGACACACACACGTACACACACACATACACACAGACACACACACGTACACACATATACACACACACACATACACACACACACATACACACAGACACACACACACATACACACAGACACACACACGTACACACACACAGACACACACACACACACGTACACACACACAGACACACACACACACACGTACACACACACACAGACACACACACGTGTACACACACACACACACCTTGAGAAAGTGCTGTCGAGTGGAACTGAGCTCAGGGACAGACTGCCTGCTCACCAGTGAGGCTTGAGCTCACCCAGACCCTCAGCAATAAAGGAAGGATGGTTCTTGCTGCTTCTGGCCTGAGTAAGATGACTTTGCAAAGTCAGGATCGTCCCCCGACACCCTTGGTAACGTTACCATCCACTTCTCCTTGTCATGTAATAAGCCGGAGACACCACACTTACCGCACTTACTGTCACCGCCACAGTGTGAGCGCTGGGGAGACTTTGTTCTGTGTTGCTTGCTGCTTGTTTCTAGTACATCGCCTGACATAGCGCATGCTCCTGCATGCCCAAGTGCTGAGTGTGGTTTTCAGGAGCCCTTGGGGACCAGAAGAGGGCATCAGATTCCCTGGAACAGGAGGTACAGGTGGTTGTGAGCCAGTGTGCATGTGTGTGTGTGTGTGTGTGTGTGCATGCTAGGAACTGAATCCATACAAGAGCAGCTGATGCTCTTAAGTGCTGAGCCATCTTTCCTGGTACCCCTACCTCCCATTTTTGAGGTAATTCTCAGTATGTAGCCCAAGTTTACCTCGAATTTTCATCTATCCTCCTGCCTCAGCCTCTCTTCTACTGTCTTTATCACCCATCCTAAGTAGCTGAGATTCATCAAGCTAGATCCTTAGGCTTAGCATCAAGTCTCTTTACCAAGGGAGCCGTAACACTCACCCAGGCTGGCTATCTACCTACCTACATATCTCTCTCTCTCTCTCTCTCTCTCTCTCTCATCTATCTATCATCTATCTATTTATCAGTCTATCTGTCCTTCCGTCTGTCTGTCTGTCTGTCTGTCTATCTCTCTATTTGTCTATCTGGGCAGGGTCCGCAGCTCAGCGTGTCCTGAACTCTGAAGCTCACTCTGTAACCCATCCTCACCTTGAATTCCTGAATCTCCTGCTTCCACCTTCTAAGTGCCCGAGTTACATGCTGTTGACACCACTCAGTAAACACTGTTTACTGGAACAAGTGAATAAATGGATGGGTAGATGGATGGATAAGTGCGTGAATGAGTGCGGTAAACTAAATGATGTTTCAAACACTTGCTTAGCATTCCTGAGGTCCGTTTTCCGATCACCTTCTGGGGTGGGGGTGGGTGAGAAAGAAAAAGTTGAGTGTTGTGGCTCAGGTCTGGAATCGCGTCACTTAGGAGATGGGGGCAGGAGGTTTAGGAGTTCATGGCCAGACGAGTTTCTCTTAAAAAGAGAAACTTCACGGGGACACCCCCCCCACACACACACACACACACTCACACACCTCCCGTACAGCTGAGCCCCGCGCCCCTGCAACACCCTTTGCTACCGCCAGAGGGCGCACGGGGCCGACCCCAGAGCGTGTCCCGGGACCCCGCCCGGAGATGCCTGCCCCAGAGCACTCTGAGATGTGCACTCCGCCCCCACCCCATCTGCATCTTCATAGGACCCGAGGCTCGAAGTCTGCACATTAGCCTGCTTGCCTCTGCAGGAAGGGAAACTGAGGCCTGGCGGCCAGGAAGGGGCGGGTCCCAGAGCACGAGCCCCGCCCCCGGGGGCCCCGCCCCGGCTAGTAAGAGCCCGAAACGCGAGGCAGGGCGCAAAGTGGGGACAGCGGGCGGGCGACGGCGCGATGGCAGCGCAGCGGCTGGGCAAGCGCGTGCTGAGCAAGCTGCAGTCCCCGTCGCGGGCCCGAGGCCCGGGAGGCAGCCCCAGCGGGCTGCAGAAGCGGCACGCGCGAGTCACCGTCAAGTACGACCGGCGGGAGCTGCAACGGCGGCTGGACGTAGAGAAGTGGATCGACGGACGCTTGGAGGAGCTGTACCGAGGCAGGGTAAGATTCAGAGGGGCTGGGGCTGAGGGACGGAGGTAGCCTGCGACCCTGCGACCTCAGTGACCCTAGTACATGCTCGCTGGTGCACCGACAGTGGCCTTTGCTAGGAGGATTCATGGCCTGAGGCTCTGGTCTCTGTGCTCAGAGGCATCCAGCTTGTGGATACTCAGACATGCACCCAGGATCCCCAGACGTGTGCGTCCAATCAACCCAGACAACTGGGAAGGTCTGGGGATGAGATGAGAAAGAAGGGGGATGGGGGCGGGGGCAGAGCCAACATATTGAGAGAACGGATAGGGACGGGATGTCCTTAAGCCAAACATAGACATGGGTGACAAGGGAGATAGGACAGCAGAGACTCTCATCAGAGGAAGCAACAGTATACACAGATGACGGAAGTCACAGCCACTCATAGACACAGCACCAAAGTGAGCCACACACAAACTCACAAGAACACAAGTGGATTAATTTAAGGGACAGCATGGCCTGCCATGGACACAATAACATGCACGCACACACAATCACCCTCGGCGCCAAGTGAAGAGATACAGCTGCGCAGTTTCAGCTGTGGTGCCCCAAGCCCCAATAGCTATCCGGGGACACGGAGTGACTCAAGTTATACAAACCATTATCTGCTGCCAAAAAAAAAAAAAGTATGACTGCCAAAAACCGAAGGGCAGATGTCACAGCTCTGCATACACACACACATCTGTGGAAATTACACACAGAGCGGGTAGAAGTGTCCCGGGAATACAGAGCATTAGAAACCAAGCTAGGCATAGCCGCTAATGCTTGTGATCTCAGCGCTTGGGAGGTGACAGGCTGGAGGACTAGGGGTTCAAGGACCTTGGATAAGGAGGACCCTGTCTGAAAAATCCAAAACAAACCTGGTGTGGTGGCGCACCTCACATTTTTTAGACTCAGCCTTGGGGGGGCAGAGGCAGACAGATCTCTGTGAGTTTGAGGCCAGCCAGGTCTACAGAGTGAGTTCCAGGTCATCCAAGGCTACATGGAAAGACCCTATCTTAAAAAAAAAAAAAAAGATAAAGATAGTCCCAACAGCTTGCCATGTCTGACTTGAGATAGCCACCCTGAAGAGGCAACCACCCTGGATACACTCACTCAGGGCAAGTAGGCCCCTCAGTCTCTGGCCCAGCACACTTAGATGCCAGAGGTCCCATCTCCCACACAGGACAGCACCCTCACTCCCCAGTCGGGCAGCAGGACTGGGAAAATAGAGACTGAGACCCAGGGGCCTCTGGACCAGGACATCTGCATCTTGTCCACACCATAACCAGAGATGTCTTTTGTACCACCACCATGAGGCCTCAGCCTCCCCTCAGGGGCGATTCCTGTTAGCCGGCCATGGCGGGTCTAGGTGGTCACTTCTCTGACCCAGCAGCCTGCGATGTGGCCCAGAGAGGCCTGGCTGACTCTAAGCCCAGAAGCCCTTCTGGTCCCCAGGGGAAGGGGCCCGCCCCAGCTGGCTCCCCTCCCCCACACCACTGCTAAGACTTTCCCTTGAAAGGGCAGAAGCCAATCCCTCCCCGAATCCCAGAATCTGACATTCCGAGACTCGACCGGGCCTGCTTGGCTGAGTAGGAACTGCAGCCAAGGAAAGAGCCCCGTGCCAGCCCCAAGGCCCCCGGGTCT
The DNA here is from genome assembly GCA_036184795.1 of Tokudaia tokunoshimensis. NCBI lineage: Eukaryota > Metazoa > Chordata > Mammalia > Rodentia > Muridae > Tokudaia > Tokudaia tokunoshimensis. The sequence continues at coordinate 10,117,236 of BTHU01000001.1, read as the reverse complement.
GAGCCAAGGGTGCAGGCATCGGGCTGGTACCAGGGCCTGGGCCTCCTTCCACCCATCTGTCACTCCCCTCACCCCCGCCCTCCACCCCAGACCCAGATGTCTGACTCAGTGGTGCTGTCCCTGCCTGCCACATTACTGCTGCAGGCCCGGCGGGGCCAGCTGGGCCCGGGGTTGGTGAGGTGTCTCCAGAGCCCTGGACAAAAGGCTGTGGAGCGGACACAGGGGAGACATAGACTCCCAGCAGCCCACTCTCCCTGGCCGTAGGAGTCAGACATGCCGGACGAGGTCAACATCGACGAGCTGTTGGAACTGAGCAGCGAAGAGGAAAGATGCCGGAAAATCCGGGTAGGTGGAGAGAAAGGAGAGCGCCGCCCCTCCCCCAGCCCAACAACTCGCAGGGCCCCAAACAGGACAGCCCAAGTTGACATGTTTATTAAACACTTCCGAAGCCAGACACTAAATCCTCCACAAAACGCTATAAAGTAGGCACATTTACCACCGAAAGGAAAATAAGACTGAGAGAGGCTGAAGTATTTGCTCGGGGTCACACAGCTTGTCCAAAGCTAGCAGCCAACCCCGGGCTGCCCAGCTGCCCTGTCTGTCCTCCCACGCTGACCGCTGACCGCTGACCGTACTGCAGAGGCTTGACTTTCCAGCCCTCTAGAGATGGCCACTCTGAGCTCCTGCTTAAAGCCACTTGGGCTGTCCACCCTGGGGCTGACAGTTTTTTTGTTCCCTCGGGAAAGAGGAGGGTCTCTGAGGGAACAGGTGTCATTTATTTACTGGGTTTTGTTTGTTTGTCTTGGTTTTGTTTGTTTGTTTTGCTCTTTCCCCCACCCCCCAGGGACTCTTGGAGGCTTGTGCAAATCCCACAGAGGTGAGTTTCTGTCTCTCCAGGAGTGGACCCCTCATCTTTATGGGGCGGGGGGGGGGAGGCTGGCCATAGCCAGGATGGATGGGGACAGGCCTAGGGATCCCATCTCTGTCCTGCTCTTTGTCATCCTGTCTCGCCGCCCTCCTCCTCCTCCCTCCCTCCCTCCCTCCCATCTGTCACCAGGATCCACAGGCTGCCGCCTCAGAGCCCATCCCCCGTGGGGCTCCTGTTTCTGCCCATATGGTGCCCCCCCCCGGTTGTCCCGAGGGCTCTCCCTCCCTCTCTCTCCACCTCTCTCCCGCTTGACCGTCTATACCATCCTGGAATTCCCCCATCCCGCGGGTCCTGGAGCTGGGCAGCGGGGCCACTCCCACCTCCTTCCCAGCTTTAAAAGGGAAAATATTCACGGTTCTCCCCTTAGTTCCTAGATGCCTGAGGGACAAACGTCACCGCCTGTCAGTCTGCCTGGAGCTGGCTCAGACCGGGTCCCTGGGGACTGTTTCTCAGCCTGAGAAACATCTCCTTCTTCCCTCTGAGCCTATGTCTGTCTATAAGTCTCTCTCAGATCAGGGTCTTTGTCTCTCTCCATCTCTATTTTTATTTTACATCATTTTAAGTGGCTATGTGTTTTGTCTGCATGTGTGCCTGGTGCCCACGGAGGCCAGAAGAGGGCTCAGGTCCACTGGAGCTGGAGTTAGAGACAGTTGTGAGCTGCCATGTGGGTGCTGAGAACTGAACTCGGATCCTCTGAAAGAGCAGCCACTGCTCATGGAGCCATCTTCCCGCACCCCTCCCCCTTTTTCTTGAGATAGGTTCTAGTGTGTAAATTCATAGCAATCCTCCTGCCTCCAGTAGAGCTACTGACCCAGGGAGTAGTTTCAGCTTCCTCCAATCTCCCTACCTGCCCCTCCCCCCTTCCTCTTGCCTATCTTAGGCTCCACCCCCACCCCCGTTTGGCCCCAGATCCCACTTTGAATAGGCTGTTGCCCAAAGAGACACAGGCCTCGGGGTGGGAGGCCTCGTTCCTGCTCTGTTCTCAGAATCCCACTCTGTCCGTAGGACTTCGTCCAGGAGCTGCTGGCCAAACTTCGGGGCCTGCACAAGCAGCCGGGCTTCCCGCAGCCCAGCCCCTCAGATGACCCCAGCCTGAGCCCCCGCCAGGACCGGGCCCGCACTGCCCCACCCTGACTGCGCCGTCTCTGTACTCCACCCCCAAAGCCCAGATTGTGTCTAAGTTGTATTTAATGGTTCCGTAACCGCCTCTGGTGTCTGGATTTTCCTCTCCTTATTACCCTGGCCTTCTGCAGCCCCTGCCCTTGGTCCCCCAAGCCACAGCTGGCCCCGGCAGACGGAGAAACATTCCTCCTGGCCACAGAGCCTGAGAACATACCCTACTGACCCTGAGGCGTCCTGGAGACTCGCATCCTGTCCCCACCTCCCCCATATGAACCCAGTCCCAGCTCCTGGGGGAGGCCGGGGCCAGATCCCTAGGTCACGGGCGGGGGGGATGTGCGCGGCCCACTGTGACCCCCCCCCGTCATCTTCCCATAGGGCATCACACAGCGATGAGGCCGTTAATCCACTCTATGGAGTGTGCTTGGTGTAACTGTGGGAGCTGAGGCCACAGAACAGCAGTATATGACATTAAAGCGGGAGAGAAGAGCTCAATTCTGTTGGGGACAATGAGTCCAGAAGTGCACAATGGGCTTAGGTACCAGGGATGGGAGGAGCCCTTGTCCCTTCTCCAGGGTGTGGAGAAGCAGAACAATAGGACAATAGAGCGCTTGCTAGAAACCACCAGTGAGAGACTAGGGGTGTAGCTCAGCAGTAGAGCACCTACTTAGCTTAATCAAGATACAGGGGCCATCCTCAGCAGGGCAAAAAATATCTGGGAGGGCTTCCTGGAAGAAGCAGCATCAAGGCCAGAACTTACACAGGTTGCTTCAACCGTATCTGCAGAGTGAACTTGGAAGCAGAGAGGTTGGTATTAAGGTTCTGCTGGGGATAATACCAACTATTGATCAGGATGGACAGTGTCCCCAGAGTCAGGCCGGGAAATCGATCAAGGATTACTGATGCCTTGCCTTCCATACCCCTCGGAAGTGGAGAGTGGTTACTTAGCAACAGCCTCTGTGTGACTGAGGCTCTACCCCCAAAAGTCCAGGTGTCTAGGAAAACAACTCACCCATCCTAGTGAGACTGCCCACCTCACATGCTACTCAGCTGCCCCTCCTGGATCTGAGCCACAGACCAGTGAGGGAAGATAGTTAATATCTGGCCGTCCAGCCCTGCGGGGGCCTAGCCGGCTCCACACAGGTGGGCTTCTCAGCAGCATCCTCCCTCAGAGGGAAGAAGGATCGAGTGGGGGATGGAGCACTTCATGAGCCACAGAACCCTCTACTTCCCTTTCACAGAACCTGTTTTTGGTTCCTCATGGTCGTGGGGGTGACAAACCCCAGTTCAAGCCCTGGATTTCACTGTGTCAGATCTGCAGTTGTCTATAGAACACAAGAACATCACAGATGAAAAATCAGAGGCCCAGCTCACCAGTGCCATTTGTTAGAAAGCAGGGACATGGTGGGCCCTGGGGCTTCACTACGGCAACCCCATCACTGGGTCAATTTTTAGTTTTGGAAACAGATTGGCTAATTCTTTTTTTTTTCTTAAGATTTATTTTATGTATGTGAATACACTGTAGCTGTCTTCAAACACACCAGAAAAGGGCATCAACTCTCATTGCAGATGGCTGTGAGCCACCAAGTGGTTGCTGGGATTTGAACTCAGGACCTCTGGAAGAGCAGTCAGTGCTCTTAACCCCTGAGTCATCACTCCAGCCCCTGTCTAATTCTTACTAAGGTGTTGGTGACTGCTAACAGTTCCAGGAGATGCTCCCATCAAAGGGCGGTGCAATTCTATGTGTGTAAGGTCACAGCAAAAGCCCCAGGAAGCTGCGGGCCTCTGTGGTTAACTGAGGCAGGCAGTGGTGGCACACCTCTTTGATCCCTGCACTCGGGAGGCAGAGACAAGCAGATCTCTGAGTTCAAGGCCAGCCTGGTCTACATAGTGAGCTCCAGGACAGTCAGGGCTACACAGAGAAACACAATGTACAAAACTCCAAGCAGAGGGTAGGGTACTGTAGCCCTGGCATTTGGGGCAGAGGCAGGAAGATTGAGTTCCAGGATGGGTTACATGGCCTGGTCCTTTCTCAAGTACATAAAAACAAAAAAGTTTTGTTGCAAAAGGCGCTGGCTGCTAAGGCTGAGGGCTTGAATTCAGTCTCTGGGACCCACATGATGGAAGAAAAGAACCAGCTCCCAAAGGCTGGTCCTCAGACCCTTTCACAGGTGCACCTCATGCAGGAATTCAAGGCCATCCTGGTCTACGTAGGGAGTTGGAGGCTAGCTATGGCTATGTAGTGAGACAGTCTCTCATAAAAGGCTGGGCAGTGGTGGCACACACCTTTAACACCTTTAATCCCAGCATACGGGAGGCAGGTGGATCTCTGAGTTCGAGGCCAACCTGGTCTACAGAGTGAGTTCCAGAACACAAAGAAACCCTGTCTCCAAAATGCCCCACCACCACCACCAAAGGAGGAGAGGCGTTGGAGAGGTGGCTCAGAAGCAAAAGGCAGAGGACCCAGGTTCAATTCCCAGCACCCACATGGCACTCACAACTCCACCGTTCTCTGGCCTCTGTGAGTCCCAGTGTGACACACGTGCCGGCAAAACCCTCGTGCACTATTTCTCAAGAAGTCCTGCAGCCTGGATGAGCTTCCACACCTGCGTCTGTGAATGAAGATGACTAGAGCTGCCTGCTTTCGAGGGCTGTGAGGTTTCCGGAAGAGACAGGGTGTGTACACAGGATGAGCCCGTCATGGTGGGAAGGGGCCGACCGCCCTGCCCCGCCCAGGAGATGCTCTACATCACGTGCCTTGCCGGTGGTGTGCTGACCCCGAGGGTGACGAGTGACCCAACTCACCACCCTCTCTCACTGTGGTACACGCCTCCCTGGGGATCCTCTGCTCCCCACGGTTTGCTTCCCACAGGGCAGACAAACGACGAGATTTCTCAGAGCCCTCTTCCAGTCTCTGCCCACCCTGTTCCCTGTTCCCCTTTCCTCCAAAATCGTCTCACCTCCACTTTGATAAAAATCCATTTCCCCAGCTATTGAGTTGGCTCAGTGACCCCTGCCATTAAGTGTGACAAACGGTTCTATCCTCAGGACCCACATGGTGGGAGGAGAAAGCATCTCCGCGGGTTGTCCTCTGATCTCCACATTTGCCCATTCCCAAGTAAATAGTTTTTTTCAAAAAGTCTTTCATTTCTTTGTTTTGTTCTCAGTCTGGGGATCTGTCTTTTGTTTTTGTGAGACAGAGTTTCTCTGTGTCCAGTCTTCCTGGCTATCCTGGAACTCACTGTGTAGACCAGGCTGACCTCATACTCAGAGATGTGCCTGCTCCTGCCTCCTGAGTGCTGGAATTAAAGGCGTGCACCACACTACGCAGGTGGATTTGCCTTTTTAAAAAATTTATGTGCCCGGACGTTTTGTCCGCACGTATGTGGGCACCACGTATGTGCCTGGTGACCAAGGAGCTCAGAAGATGGTGTCAGGTCCCTGGAACTGAAGTTAGACATGGTTGTGAGCCCCACGTGGGTGCTGGGAATGCAACCCAGGTCTTCTGGAAGAGCAGTCAGAATTCTTAATATCTGAACCATCTCTCTCTCTCTCTCTAGCCCCAAAATAAATGTTTTCTGGGAGATCAGCCAGTGCTCTTAACCACTAAGCCACTTCTCCAGTCCCTAAATATTTTAAAAATAATTTTAAAGTAATTTTTTTCTCTCACTCACTCTGCTCTGGTCCACGGTTCCCTCTACTGGCAGCATCCTCACCTCCCGGCTTCTTTCCCACAGGCCCCGCCTCCGTGCTTTTCTGAGTCCCAAATCCTCCTGTCGGCACTGCCATGGAACACCTGTTGTTAAAGTTAACCTGATTAATTTCTTCCACAGAATTTAGGGTACCTCCAAAGGACGTGCGAGTTTAATTGAGGGTCATTGCCTCCCTGGCTCCAAAAGCGCCGGTCCGTTAGAAGTTGCTTGCTACCAGTGTCCCCTAGTGGTCATATTTACTAACTGCAGCCATGCGTACGCGAGGTCCCAGTGCCTCGTCCTGGCTATTTGAGCCTTTCCTTCCACTCGCCCACCCTTCCTCCCCATCCATCAGGCTATCTTTTTTCTTGTCTTGGTCCCATGTTGCCCAGGCTTACTTAAAAATTCCTATCCCGGCAGCGGTGGCCCACGCCTTTAATCCCAGTACTTGGGAGGCAGACGCAGGCGGATTTCTGAGTTCCAGACCAGCCTGGTCTACAGAGTGAGTTCCAGGACAGCCAGGACTACACAGAGAAACCCTGTCTCGAAAAAAAAAAACAATTCCTATTTAGCAGAGGATGACCCTGAACCCCTGATTCTCCTGCATCCCCCTCCTGAGATGCTGAGTGCTGACAGGCAGCACTTTGCCTATCTGCATGAGTTAGTTTTAAAACTGTACTTCAAAGCAGATGTGGGGCCGATCCCAGAACTCTGGAAGCTGAAACCAGAACTCAAGTTCAAAGCCAGCCTGAGATATAGCAAAAGGCAGAAAAATTCCAGTTCTGGGTTTGACCTTTGACACTGAAAAGAAAGAAAGAAAGACGATGAGATTTATTTTGACTCAATTTCCAAAGTTTCGTGTAAATCCCAGCTGCTTCTGCTTCTGTTTCTCTGGGTCAGAGCATCTTGCAGGAGGTACATGAGCAAGAGGAGGCCTACTTTCTTCCCCTCCTTGGTGTCCCTAAAGCAACGCAAGATGGGAAGAGACCAAGGCTAAGACGTCCTTTAAGGGCCTGTCTTCAGTGACCTAGTGACCTACTTCTTCCATCCAGGCTGGCCTCCCGATAGCCCGCCCCACTATTAAGTTCTCAGCATATTAATCCACTGAAGAATTTCCTGTCCATGCTGAAACTGCAGGCTGTATTAGAACTCTCTGTGCAGTCTAGCCTGTTCTGGAACTTGCTGAGTAGACCAGGTTGGCTCTGAACTTGAAGGGATCCTCCTGCCTTAACCTATTTTTAAAAACTTAATATTTTTATTGATTATTTGGAAGTTTGCCATCATGCACCCCACCAAAGTCCAATTTCTGTTGGCCATGTGCTCCCTGGGGAATGCTCAAACTCAGTGGCCGGCCAGCCCTTTAAAGATGACTGAGTCCTTCCCCATGCACACTAGAAGCCATCAATTGTGAAGAGAGCATCCTTAGGCATCCTTAACCCAGGTTTGTTTTGTTTTGTATTTTGAGACATGGTTTCTCTGTGTAGTCCTGGCTGTCCTGCAACTCACTCTGTAGACCAGGCTGACCTGGAACACTAGACCATCCCCGAGACTCTTATTGGATAATCCTGCTGTTGCCTAGACTCAGGGTGATCTTGCGGCTAGTCAGGGCTTCCTGGCGTGAGATTGGAACCACACCTTCCTGCTTTCTACGCGGGCAGGCTCCTTCACTGTCTCCCTTTAGGGCCCCCATGCCATGGGTGGTCTCAGGCTCCTTGGAGCTGCTCTGAAGTCCCGAGGCAGGTACTGGGCACCACAGCCATCTTCAATCACAGCCATGCTTCAGGTTCTCATCTTTGATGCCACTCCGGTTCTGCAGGACCGGCTCCTCCATGTGCTCCAGCAGCTCACAGATGGAGCAGATGTTGGGATGGACCGACTCAAAGTGCTGGACCTGGGCTGGGCCCAGTTGGTCAGCAGTTGGTCAGCATGCCACAGACAGAGCAGGCCTGGTTTTTGCTTTTGTTTTGTTTTGGAGACACAGGGTTTCTCTGTGTAGCTCTGACTGTCCTGGAACTCACTCTGCAGACCAGGCTGGCCTCGAACTCACAGTGGTCCATCTGCCCCTGCCTCCTGAGTGCTGGGATTAAAGTTTGCCTCACCACTGCCCCAGCAGCCTTTGTGCTAGGGCTGCAGGCATACGCCATCGGGCCTGTCTCTTGTTTACCTTGAGACCTGGTTTCATTATGTATCCCAGGCTGGCGTCTACCTTGAAATCTCCTGCCTCAGCGTCCCTCCTCCACCTCCCTCCATGTTGGGGTTATCCTCAGGAGCTCCTTAGCTCCATTTCTCTACTGCAGTTTGCCAGAAAGAAAACACACAGTTCTGCCTTCCACTCTTTCAGCCACAGGTCTGGGCTTCCGGGCAATGCTAGACTGCAGTCACTGGAGGAAGAGCCTCAACAGGTGGGTGGTCTGCCACCTATCCGCGCCCCAGGGTTTCTTTCCCTCTCCTCCACTCAGCCACACTCTGATGTCCCTTTCCGTCCTCTTGTTGTCTACCTCTGTCTCTCCACCTACTGCTGACTGCCCGCCCGCCCGGGAAGCCACTCTCCTTTCTCGATGCTCGTCTTGTCTGTTCCGATTTCCCTCTGCACACGGAGCGGTCCGACTTCTAGTGTCTCTATCTTACCTGCCCATGGCCTCCAGACCAGTCCCTGAAGCCATAGCTGGAACCCAACAAACTCGACACACCAGAGGTTGGACAACACGGCCTCTCTCGCGTGGACTCCCAGGCCAGGCTGCCCTAGCTCCGGGAACCCCACCTCAGTCCCTCCAGTCGTCCAGCCCAGACCCGAGCCGTTTTTGTCATTCCAAAGACTTGCTCTTTTATGTATAAATCGTGTTCGTCTTGCAGAGCAGGCAGAATAACATTAGACTCTAGTCGAATGGAAGCAGCTAGAGCCTGCAGATATGAATGGGCAAATACTTTTTGGGCGGGGGAGGCAGGGATTTTTGTAGCTTAGCCTGGTTTCCAAATTGATATGGGATGTCCTGATGTCGAGAGTTGGCCTGACGGAAAAGGACAAACAATGGACACGTGCAGAAAAGCTGGGGTCAAGTGGACTATGGTGGAAGGGGGCCTTTAGTACTCAACAACTCAGAACCTCAGTGGGGGCGGGGGCGGGGCGTGGCTCGGCCTGTCTCGGTGGGAGGCCTCTGTAGGTGAGCGTCCCCTGCCAGCAGGGGACGACGCTTAGAAGCGGCAGCTGCCAGTTTTTGCACACACTGTCAACATTTGCACTTGGAGCAAAAGAAGGCTTTGCCGTCCTTCACCTTGGGGAAGCCACGGCTACAGGTCTGAGGTATGGGAGACCTTACTATGGCCGTGCCTTCGTCAAAGGACACACATTCACTCAAGGCTTCCTCAGCTTGCTTCAGCGGCGTCGAGGATGATCGCGAACTCCTGCTCCTCAAATCTCCACCTCCTGAGGCCTAGGTTTACTATACACAAAAGTGAAGTAGGCTAAGACCCCCTAAGCTTTCCATCCGCTTACCTCAGCCAATCACAGGTAGGTACCATCGTGCCTCGCTGTACTCGGGAGCCTATGATGCTGGGGGCGGTGAGAGGTGGGGAGCAGATCCGGCGCCTGGAGGTCCAGAACTAAGTCTGTGCCTCCCTGGCAGGCCCCAATATTTGGGATGTGGCTTCTCCATCCCAAAACCCAAGAACCGGCTCTGCGGGACAAGAACCGAGACATACTGCCCTCTTGTGGCCAGTCTTTTGGGTTCCGATTGAAGAGAGCTAACCAAGGGTTTAAAATACCTTCAATCCCAGCACTCGGGTTAGGGGCAGAGATAGATGGAGTTTGAGGCCAGCATGGTCTACAAATCTAGTTTCAGGACAACCAGGACTACATAGAGAAACCCTGCCTCAAAAAACCAAAGTATGAATGATGATGATGATGATGATGATGATGATGATGACGATGACGACAACACTGGTCCCTAGCACTTGAGTGACAGGATGGTGAGGCGTCATGGATGAAGGAGGTGAGAATACAGGGACCTTGCTCAGTGATAAAGACACACAAGTCAGCCAGAAACACAGAAACATATCACCTTCAGGTAGTGGGTCAGGAGCTCCTTAGGGAGATCCCATTCTGGGGTAAATACACTTACTCATATTCTGCACCCTCTAACTTGCTATGCAACCAAAGCAGGTCTTGAATTCCTAATCCTCCTGCCTCAGCCTCCGGAGAGCTAAGATCACCATGCCCAGACCCCTACTAACCTTGCCCTTCTCTCGGCCCTGAGGCTACAGCCTGGGACTGTCCACTGGGTGATGCCCTAATACGGCAGCGCGAACCCTCCCCCAACTAAGGTTGCCCCAGGTGTGTGACAGTGCAGCTGGCTGGCCACCTTACTACTTCCTCATGCTGGGTTTGTCCTCAGAAATGCGGGGGGGGGCGGGGGGGCACAGAGAAGGGGAGCACAGGACTGATTTGGGATTTTATCCATTTATTCAGGCAGTGAGGACAGAGCTATGAAAAGAACCACAAGCCCTTTGGAGCCAGCATCCCCCCCCCCCCGTGTGTGTGTGTGTGTGTGTATGCGCACGCGCGTGCACGCGCACGCACACGCTTGCGTGCATGAGTGCACATGTGTGCGTGCGTGCACGTGTAGGCTATCCTGGAACTTGCTCTGTAGACCAGGCTGGCCTCCAACTCAGAAATCTGCCTGCCTCTGCTTCCTGAGCGCAAGGATTAAACCTGCACCACCACCACCACCGAACACCAGTGTTCTAATGAGTGGACTAAATGATTAAATGTGTATATAGTATAACAGGTATAAAGATTCAGAAGAAAATGTATTATTAGCTCAAGACCAACCCAGTCAACTTAGTGAGACCCTTTGTCAAATAAAAAGTAAAAAGCCAGCTAGTGAGGTGGCTCAGTAGAGAAGAGCATTTCCCAGCAACCCTCTCTGGGACTCACAGGGTTGGAGAGCGCCCCTCCTGTGTGTTGCTCTCTCGTTTCCACACAAGTGCCTCGGGCACAGCAGGAGCACTGAGTGCACACACACACATTCACACAAAATAAATGAAACATCAAATATCATTTTTAAAAAAGTACGACAGGTGAACTGGCCAATCCTGAGCCCTATGCTTATAATGGGGACTCTTATTAGCTGTCCTCTGACCATTTGGGTAGTGGGATTTGGTGAGGGCTGTGACATGCTCTAAGGAAGAAGGGTCTGGAGGATGAATCCCCCTTGGAATACAATGCTTTCTTTGCAGTGGCCTATAAGACCTTACACCATCCGCATCCTTACACACTTCAAACTGGCCTCACTTTTCATTCACCTACGGTATCTTTTATTTTTAAGATTTGGTTTTAGACTTATTTCCTCTGCAAGTGTTTGTGCACCTGTGTGCCCGTCTGTGTACCTTGTGCGTGTCTGGTACTCACACAGAGACCAGAAGAGGATGTCAGACTCCTGGAGCTGGAGTTTCAAGTGAGTGTAGACAGCCCAATGTGGGTGCTGGGAACCGAACCTGGATCTTTGGAAGAACAGGAGGAGCTCTTAACTGCTAAACCATCTCTCCAGCACTAGAATGTGAACTTCTTGAGAAGAGCAGCGACTTTGTCATTGCTGTGTTCCCAGTGCCGAGGAGAGTGCCGGCCCATAAGCGCTCTATCAATGGACAAAGACATTGATTAAAACCCTTCTGTACTAGGACAGCTTTACAAGTTAGAGCCACTCAGACAAGTAGGGACAGGAAAAAAAAAAAAAAACTCCTTACACCCTGTGGGTCATCCACATCCCTTGGGGTGGTGATAGTGGTACAGGACTAGATGGTGGAAGAAACCCCAGCTGGGACCCAGGCATCCCCAGAGTGGGAAGGAAGGAGGCCCAGCCCCTCCCTGTATCCCCAGCAACCAATGGGTACGCCATACTCCCAACGGCCCCTGGGACGTGTAGTCCCTGCAGGGGCGCCCTCGGGCGCCGTCGCGCGCCCCTAGACTCCAGGTCCCGTCGTGCGCTGGGAGGCGCGGGGATTGGCTGAGCCACGCCCCCGGTCCGCCCCACTTAGCTCGCGCCGCAGCCCCAAGAATGAATGAAATCGTAGCGCGCTGGGCGGCAGAGCGGGCGGCGCAGGCCGGGCTGGGCCCGCGCGCAGCAGCAGCAGCGGCGGCGGCGCCCCGGGCCGGAGGCGGCCCAGCCGAGCGGGCCATGGCCACCGCCATTCAGAACCCGCTCAAGTCGTGAGTGTCCCTTCCCCAAGTCCGGAACCCCTCCCTCAAGAGCCGGTCCTCCCCCTCGCACTCCCCCGGGCCGGGGTGGGGGACGCAGCGCATGGATGGTATAAATGGTACTTGGGGACCCCCTTGCGCCCCCACTCCCCTGCTGACCCTTCACCCCCTATCGCCCCTGGGGTTATGTACCGGAACCCTTCTGGATCGCGGGGGCACCTCTTCTTTGTCGCTGTCAGTGAAGGAATGTGCCGCGGGCTAGGGGGTGGTGGAGGCCGTGTCCCCACCCAGAGTGGGGGTAGGGGCTTCACTCGCCTACTCCATCTCTGCTCCTCGGAGTCTTTCAGGTGCCCGACTTCCCCGGGTGGGTGGGAGGGACCAACCTTTAAGTAAGGACCAGGAGCCTCACGCATCTCACCCCATTCCCCCTATCAAAGCAGCATCCTCTAGTCGGGTCTTTCTCCGAGAACCCCGTGGCTGCAGAGTGGGAGCGAAGGCCATCCCCATTTGAGTCCTTACTGTCTCCTCTCTTTGCTCTCGGGTCTCCCAGACCTAGAAGTCCCGATGTCTCGGTCGGCTTGGAAAGCGGCATTCCTCCTTCTCCCCGCCCATACCCATCTAACGCGAGCACCTCCCATCCCCTTGGGGACCGGTGCCTCGGGAGCCGGTGCTGGAAGCGCCCTCCCTCTCCGGGAATTCCCTCCCTTTGGGTCTGTGCGCTACACTCCTCTGAGCGCTGGCTGCCTGCTGGGCCGGGTGACTGGACACCCGGCCGCCTGGGTCCGAGGCTAGCCCCTCCCGGTCTCTCCTAGCTTTTTGCCAGCTTCACCTCTTTATATCTCCCTCTCTCCGTCCTTTCTCGGGATCCCGGACTCCCGGGTCCCAGCGCTCTCTACCCCCAACCCCCCTTCCCAGGCGGTGACAGCCGGCTCCGAGTGACAGGAGCGTGGCCGCTCCCGCCCTCTCTCCCTGCAGGAGAGCGGCACTCCCCTCCCCCGCTCCGGGACCCGGCAGAGGAGGCGGAGGGCGAGCGCCCGCGGCGCCGCACAAAGGGGCCGGGGCTACCTCCCCTTTTCCCCACCCCCTGCTCTCATGGACTTGACCTTGAGCCTGGAGCTTTGGGATGGCGAGGGGTGTGCGCCCCCCACCCCATCCGTCCACAGAAGGGTTATTTGGACCAAAGCCCCTCCCCAGTTGCTTCTGGTTTCTGGGTTTTTTTTTGGGGGGGGCGATGAGAGTTAGGGGGCAGGGATTTACAGTGAAGCGAGGGGACTAGAGGGACTGTCTGGTGCCTGGGTCAGTGCGAAGGGGAGAGTAATGGTGCTTGCCTCTCATTCAAAGCCACACACACAGAGGTCCGCCTTTTGGAGGGATACCCTGAAATCAGTGAAGATTGGAGTTCCAATCTGCGTTGGTGGGTCTGCAGACACGTTGGAGGAAGTATGTGTTGGCGTGCCCTCTGCAGGAGTAGAGAGGGCAGCCAATCTCTTCAGGTTACACTCCAAAGGGTCTGTCTATTGGACTGGAAGTGGGGACACACTTGCTTCTCAGGAGTGCCAGAGCCACAGGTCGTGGTCGCCCACGCCTTTAATCTCAGACGCAGGAGAATCTCTGCGGATCTGGTCTACACACGAGCCCCAGGCCAGCCAGGGCTGGAGCCAAATCCCCTCGGGAAGAAGGGTCCATTGGCACTGGCTGTAGTTATCTCTGCCTGAATTCACGCTTGGCTTGAAGCCCGCTCTGGGCCTCAGTGTTACTGTGTGTGGGTTGGGCAGCAGAGCGGTTTGCATTTCGTCGTGGGGGCAGCAGCACGGCTCGTGGAGGCTGTTGATCTTAGTTAGCTCAAGCTGGCCTCAAAGGCGCTAAATCAGTGAGGCTCGCCTGGAGTTCCTGACCTTCCGTTGACACCTGGGTGCTGGGATTACAACTGTGTACCAGCACGCTCCGGTCTTTTTCGTCTTGTGGGGTTTTGCTTGTTTTGTTTTGTTTTCAAGACAGATTCTTAAAAACTCTCTAGGCACAGGCTGCCGTCTAATGCTAGGGTGACATACCTGAGCCACAGTACCTCACTAAAAAGCCCATCTTTGTCAAGCACTTTGCACAGAGCCTGTCTCAAAGTATTGATGTAAATAGTGACTAATTAGTATTATCACACAGGGCACTGGGCTCGGGGACAGGAGCGTTGCTTGGGCAACTGAGAGGCCTGGGAGGGTCAAGTTCTGAGGAGAGTGTGTGCGCGCGCGCGCGTGGAAAGGTCTCTGATGGTGATGGGCAAGGAAAGGGAGCCAGGCCCTTTCCTGGGGGTAGCCTGGGCTTCAGAGGTGACAGGGCCGAGGTAGAGCTGTGGAGCAAGTTGGTGTGCTGGGGCTCTGGAGGGTGGCAGAGGATTGTGAGAAGGACCCTCTGAACTCAACATTGGGCCTGGAGACTGGGCGTATTGTGGCATGGTCTGGAGACGATTCTGAGTGAGGGGTACCAGTACCCCGTATTTATTTCTGGGTAGGACATAAATCAGACACCCTACCAGTGCAGGAGGACAGATGAGTCAAGGCTTTGGACGCCTGAGATGGGTGGGTGGATAGGGACATTCGTGGAAGGGAGCTAAGTCTAGAGGTGTATTGTGTGTGTGAAGTGCGGGAAATCTTGAGACTTATGAGGACGGGTGGTCCGCCCCCTGCTGGACAAGAATGTTTTTTGTATTAACACTTGATATGCTAATTTATGCAGCCACTCCAATCAGAATGCTAAGTTATTCCCCAGAGGGTGGGGCTGAGTGTTAGTGGAGTGTGTGTGTGTGTGTGTGTGTGTGTGTGTGATTCAGTAGGTCAGATCATCTCTGGGGATCTCTTAGGGTAGAGTCTGTGGGTGACGGTGGGAGAGAAAAGGAGGGGCTCCCGTAGGGATGGGTGACAGGCACACGAATTCTACATCCAGACAGCAGGCAGGGGCTGAGAACAGGTAAGGTTTCCTCCCAGGATCGAAAAGTCCTCCTCTAGAAAATGAGGTTAGTCCGGTTTAGCCTCCAGAGAGCTGTGTTAAGCATACAGTGGGTGTTAAGTATTCACTCAACAAATATTTGTTGAATACCTACTAAGGCAGGCTACTTATTCTTCCTAATAACAGTGTTACCACTTTATGCCTCGGTACATATCAGATCCTCTTTGTAGATATCTTCTCTGTGGAATAAATGAGTTTATAGGTACCTCCCAGGTACTAATTCCAGCACTTGCTGGTGTGGCGTCCGTCACACACTATTTCCAGCACTTGGAAAGACAGAGGCAGGAAAATTGGCCACTTTGGGCTGAACAGCAAGATACTGTCCCTAAAACAGCCACTTACCCTGTTGCTATTGTAATCTTCAGTCCGTTGAGACAGGCCCAGAGCGCTTAAGTCATGCGCACGAAGTCCTATCAGCGAGGAGGATCGGAGGCCAGGAAGAATGACGGCAGTTCTGTAGTCCTTCGTAGGAGTGGACTGTGGTGGCCGCGAGAGTCATCTCTCAGTCACGATGGGTTCTCTAGAGTTTGGAGTGCCAGGTGGCGTCTGGCGTGCTAGTGACACCGCTGGGTGGGCACCTGCGAGTTCTCCGCGCTTGTGGCTGGGTGTGCGTGAAGGTGGGGTGAATGGAAGTCTGCGAGTGTAGTGTGATTATGTGTAAGATGCCATGTGCGCGTGTGTGCGTGCATGCGTCTGTGCACGTGGGGCTGGGAGTGCGTGTGAGTGAGCGTGTGTGAACGACTGCGTGATCCTCCACCCCACCCCACCCCCGGGTCTGAGGATCCGCTAGGGACTACCACTCCCGGCATGGCCTGGGCGGCCCGCCCTGCCGTCTTGATTGGCTGAAATCCTCGTGCTCCCGCCCCCTGGGAATGAATGGATGGGCGGCCTCAGCGCCCGCCCGACCGCTGGGAGGACCGACCCGGCAGGGACCTGCTGGGGGCAGGACCCGGGGAGCAAGATGGCCACGGTCATCCCCAGCCCCCTGAGGTGGTGCGGGCGGGCGCGAGGTGGGGGGAGTCGGCGCGGGCGGGTCTGTGCGGCCGCGCGCGCGTGTGTGTATGTGTGTGGCCGCTGGGGGTGGGGCTGGTGGGGTGTCAGGGGGCTGTCACCGCGTGCGGGGGTGCGAGTGTATGTGACTGTGGGTGTCTAGCAAGAATGATGTCCGACGCGTTGCTCCTGGACTGGGGGGAGGGCGTGGGGGAGGGGTCTCCAAGGATTTTTAGGGGAAAGGGGTCACGTCCCCTCCCAGGGATGCCAGGGTTTGAGAGAGGGTAAATGGCTTAGGGAAGCTGGGGCCTTGGTACACTCGAGTCGAATCCACGCTACCTTTGTCTTGGGGTGTGGAGTGTGTTGAGTGACTTATACATTGCTTTTTGTTTTGTAGCTGAATGTGTGGGTATGTATAGGATTTCTTTTATTCTGCACTACCTAAATGAGTATTTGGGTCTCTAAGTGTGTGCACATGTCTGGCGAATCTGTACCATTTATGATCTGTGTCTTTGGATATGGATGTGTGAGGATAGGTCTAAATTTTTGTGTGAACATGGGCAGACCTGACTGCCCCTCTGTTTCCAAGGCGTGTACCTGTGTATTTGGGAATGTATTTTAAATTTGGGTTTCTGTTTTTCCCAGGGTGTCAATGTGTGTATGTGTACCCTTGTAAGTCTGTGTGACGTCTTTGTATTGTGTGTTTTGCTGGAGTGTCTGGATGGATATGTAAACGCATATGTAACTGTTTCTAGGGTCCCTGTCTTTTGACATTGTGTGACTGTTGGGATGAGTGTTGTGTGGTGTGTTTCCATGTTGTGGGTTTTTGTGGATAATCTGTCTCTGGACACATCTGGGTCTCTGGATACATGACATTCATAGATAGTTCTATGGCTTTTTTTTTATTTGGAATATTTGTGTTCTGTAAGAGATGTGTGTCTGTGTGACAGAGAGAATTTGTTTGCTACTCCTTTGTGAAGATTGGGATATGTTTCTCTTTGTGTGTGAATCCCGTGTGGCCATGTGCGATTTGTTTGTATTGGGTGTTTGGCTACGTTCATGTGTGGATGGGTCCCGGTATGTTTTGGTCTGCTTCTATATTGTCTGTGAACACTTCTTAACCCGAGACATAATCAAGTTTTAGGTAGCTGCTTCTCTGCCTGCACCCTGCCCCGCCCCCGGATCCAGAGAGGTGGGAGGAGATGGGGGAGGTGAAGGTGGACCTGGCCGCCTTGCCCTTTGCGGACCAGTGGGAACCGGCAGCCGGGGGAGGGTGCTGGGCCTCCCCGCACCAGCCCTTGCTGACAGCCGCCCGCCCGCTGCTCGCCCGCCCCCGCAGCCTTGGCGAGGACTTCTACCGGGAGGCCATCGAGCACTGCCGCAGCTACAACGCGCGTCTGTGTGCCGAGCGCAGCCTGCGTCTGCCCTTCCTCGACTCGCAGACCGGCGTGGCCCAGAACAACTGCTACATCTGGATGGAGAAGACCCATCGCGGTCCTGGTACCCGCCGCGAGGCTGGGGCGGGGCGGGGCCTGCGTCCGGGGGACCTCACTCTCACAGCCTCTCTCCCTTAGGTTTGGCCCCGGGACAGATCTACACTTACCCCGCCCGCTGTTGGAGGAAGAAACGGAGACTCAACATCCTGGAGGACCCCAGGCTCCGACCCTGCGAGTACAAGATCGGTGGGTGGAGCTGTGTCCCCTGCGCCTGCTGTGGCCCCAACCAAGGCTTTCAGCTCCCCAGCTGCCCATCTGAACTTCGCCTTTATTATCCTGAGAGTCCACACAGCAGGGTGTCTGTCCCGGATGTCTTGAGTTACTTTCTTTGAGTTATTGAGATGCCAGCTGTACCTGCTATGTGGGTCATGGCGAGTAGGTGTATGGGGGATGCGGTGTTATCTATGTCTAGATGAATCAAATCTGACTGTATGTACTTCCCAGGGAGCTGGGATACACTCGTGTCTGGCTGTGTTTCTTTATGTGGGTGCTTGAGGGCTATCTCCCTGTGTATGTAAGAGTTAGCAACAGTTCTCCAGCTGTGGGTGGAGACCCTGCATAACATATTACATTTATGTAAATGTACTTATAACTGTAGCAAAATTACAGTTATAGCAGCAAAATAATTTTATGGCTGGGGAATCACCACAACATGGGGAACTGTATTAAATTTAGGGTCACACTTTTAGGAAGGTTGAGAGCCACTGGGTTAAGAGTGTCTAGTTGTAACTCTTGTTTTTTGCTGAGTGTTTTAGAATGCCTGTTCCTTTCTAGGTGTTTCCAAGACAGAGTGTGTTTGATTTGTGTGTGTGGTAGGTCTGAGTATGTCTAACTTTTTGGGGGGTATATCTGATTCCATCAGGGCATCCTGTTGGGGTAGTGTCTGTGAGAGTCTTTCTGTGTTAGGGGTTTCTTCTGGAGTTTTCCAGTGTGTTCAGGAAAGACAGACATTGGTCTCTTCTCTTCCTCTGTCCAAATGTGTGTGTGAAGGTCTGCTCGGATCTGGAGTGCTGGCTGCGTGTTTTCCTGTGTATGTCAGACTGTGTTTCTCTGTGTAAGCGTGTGGGTGCACTTGAGTGCTTCTCCTTGGGGTTGTCTGTGAGTATCCAGGTGTATCATAAGGCCTGCCTGTGTCTTCCTAATTATTGAAGGTCCAGATTTCTCTGTGGCTCTGGCTATCTCTTTCTGAGTATCTCTGTATCCAAGGGCTTAATCCTATCTCTCCTGTGTGTGCAGCTGTATTCAAAGGTTGGCTGTGTTCCTTCGTGTGGCTGGCCATCCATCCGTCCTGCACATGTGTCTGTGTACCCTATGCAAATGTCTGTCTAACTTTCTTTGGGTGTATCTGAGGGTCTAGGTGCCTTTTTAGGAGGGTCCGTATTGTTCCTAAGGGTTTCCGGTGTATAGGCGTTCTTTCCGGGGCCTGAGTTGAATCCTTATGTCCGTCGTTGGCTGCATGTGGGAGAGCCTGTCCCTGTTGAGAGGACCACGCCCTCCCCAATCCCCCAACCTGGGCACTTTGCCCACAGCCTCTTCAGCTGATGCCACCTTTCCTGTGGACTGTCCCCAGATTGCGAGGCGCCCCTGAAGAAGGAGGGTGGCCTCCCGGAAGGGCCAGTCCTTGAGGCTCTGCTGTGTGCTGAGACTGGAGAGAAGAAAGTGGAACTGAAGGAAGAGGAGACCATTATGGACTGTCAGGTAGGAGCCCCCTCCCTGACTGCAGATGCTCTCACCACTATGCCTTCCTGCTCTGAGGGCTTCTGGGTACCCTCCGGCCCCGCTCTCCCAGAACACCTCTGCTTGTAGAAGGCTCCCTGACCTGCTGTCCCACCCTACCTGCAGCACACCAGTGCCCCCACCTTCTTGACCCCCCCATCTCCCTTCTACTGGGCCCAGAAACAGCAGTTGCTGGAGTTTCCGCATGACCTCGAGGTAGAAGACTTGGAGGAAGACATTCCCAGGAGGAAGAACAGGGCCAAAGGAAAGGTATCTTCCAGAAGCTTCCCCTCCACCTCCGCCCCAGAGTCATGTGAAGGAGTAGAGGGCTGCACACCCATCTTCATGGGTGAGGAAATGGAGACTCAGTGGATTGTAAACGTTTCAAAATGGAGCTTGTG
The DNA here is from genome assembly GCA_036184795.1 of Tokudaia tokunoshimensis. Taxonomy (NCBI): domain Eukaryota; kingdom Metazoa; phylum Chordata; class Mammalia; order Rodentia; family Muridae; genus Tokudaia; species Tokudaia tokunoshimensis. Next base: position 10,097,704 of record BTHU01000001.1, on the reverse strand, counting down.
GATCAGAACTGTCTTGCAGAGCTGGGTGTGGTGGCCCACACTTGTAATCCCAGCACCTGGGAGGCTGAGGCAGGAGAATTGCTACAAGTTTGAGACAAGTGAATTCCAGGCTATTCTGAACTACATAAAGAGACCATGTGCAAAAAGAAATAAAAAAAATCCTAAACCAAACCAGCCAGCCAGGCAACAACATCAGCAACAACAAACACACATACACGTAAACGTACACACACCATGCACATACAAACACACACACTTACACACACACATACCACATACACACACATACAAACACATATACACATACATACACCATGCACACACAAACACACACATACCACACACACACACACAAACACATGCAAAGATACACACAAATACATATGTACAATATACACTCCACATATACACATAAACACACATACACATGCACACCACATACACACATACACATATACAAACATATACACACATACCATGAACACACACATACAAATATACACACCACACATACAGACGGACACACACACATACACAAACACATTTATCACATATACACATATATACACATACCCCCCCCCACACACACACCCTCCAGTAAGAACAATAAAAAGGTTTTGGAATACACCTTTAATTCCAGCACTGAGGAGGCTGAGGCAAGAGGATCTGAGTTCAAGGCCAACCCGATCTATATAGTGAGTTCTCAGACAGCAAGGACTGTGTGGAGAGACCTTGTCTCAAAACAACAAGAAGAATTATCTTCATAGGTGTACTGAGAGAAATTCAAAGGCTCACCGCTAGAAACTGTGCCCTGTTTTAGTGGGGAGATTTCATTATTGTTGTGTAGTCTCATACTTACACGACACCTGCTCGCTCTGTCACTGAGGTACACCCCCCGGTACTGAAAAGAAAAATGTTAATTTTTTTCTTCACTTTGGCTTTCAAGTCTAAATGAAGAAGCCCACTAAGGCATGGTAGCGCATACCCATATCGCAGAGGCAGGAGAGTCACTGCATGTTTAAGGGCAGCCCGATCACACAGTGAATTCCAGGTCAGGCAGGGCTACATAATGAGACCCTGTCTCAAGCAACAACAATGACAAACTCAAAAACCCCAATGATGAACCTTTTTCCTGGTTTTCCGGGCTCCTTACTCCCAACCCTCCTCCCTACAGGCGTATGGCATTGGGGGTCTCCGAAAACGCCAGGACACAGCATCCCTGGAGGACCGAGACAAGCCGTACGTCTGTGATAGTGAGTTCTGCAGAAGGGGAAGAGAGATGGGTGGGGGTGCCCAGTGACCTCTCCCTTATGACCCTTGGCAGAACAGGTGGTGTGAACCTGGAGGCCAGGGTGGAGGAGGTGGCCCTGGAGTCTAACCACCCACTCACTTCCCCTCCAGTCTGTGGAAAGAGGTATAAGAACCGGCCCGGACTCAGCTACCACTACACCCACACCCACCTGGCTGAGGAGGAGGGGGAGGAGCACTCTGAGCGCCACGCCCTGCCTTTTCACCGGAAAAACAACCACAAACGTGAGTTGGAGGGTCAAGGCTGGTGGGTGAGGTGCCAGGGGTGGGCGGGGGCAATGGAGCCTGGTAACGTCTGGGGACGGGGAGGTGGGGGCACATTTAGACATTTCTGGAAAATCTTCAGCTTAACGGTTCCCTCCCCCACCAACCATAGGGATGCTGGCTCTGGGGTTGTCATGACAACCAACTCTCTCTCTCTCTCTCTCTCTCTCTCTCTCTCTCTCTCTCTCTCTCTCCCTCCCTCCCTCCCTCCCTCTCTCTCCTCTTCTCTCTCTCTCTTTCTCTCTTTCCCTCACTCCCTGCCCGGGCATAATATTTCTGGTTCTGATTTATTGTTTCAATTAGAGCTCGGAGCGGGGTGGTAGATGACTCCCCTCTCTCTCTAGACCTCCCTCGTCTCCTCTGCTATGTTAGGTCCAGGGGCAAGGTTGGCAGCCCCCACAGTCCTTGACACCCATGACTGTTCCATGTCATGACAGCTGAACCATGGAGGAAGGGGGCTATCTCTCACCTGTCTCTCAAAGAGAGCTTCTCCGAACCCTCAGGCCAGGCCCAGAACGTTCTGTGCTGTAAAAATGTCCCCCTGATTAGGCTTTGTGGAACTGCCTTCTAACCATTGGCCTAGGCAAGCTTACTTAGGAATGCAAACACACAATACGGGTAGACATGGGCTGTTGCTGAGGTTAGACCTATCTCCCAGACTTTTACCCAATAGAGAGAACATATAGTCATCCCAAGAGTTAGGGTTCTGGTGAGAATTACTTGCCCCTCCCCCAGCTTTCTTGCTACTTCCCAGTGCCTGGGCCAAGGGTCCGCCCCTGGGGCTGAGACTGGGGACAGATGGGACCTTGCCTATGGTAAGAGCCCCTTTCTGTCCCCCCACCCCCAGAGTTTTACAAAGAATTGGCCTGGGTCCCTGAGGCACAAAGGAAACACACAGGTAGGGGCACCTCCCTCCTCCCCGACTTCTGCAGCAGTCTTTGACTGGCACGCCTCACCTGTCCTGTGCCCACCGCTGCCTGCTGTCTTTCAGCCAAGAAAGCACCAGATGGCACTGTCATCCCCAATGGCTACTGTGACTTTTGCCTGGGGGGCTCCAAGAAGACTGGGTGTCCCGAGGACCTCATCTCCTGTGCGGACTGTGGGCGATCAGGTGAACTCACTACATATTTTCTGGAAGATGGCAGGGCGAGGGCATCTCAGAATCTGGATTTAGGGAATGGGAGGCAAGGGAGTGAGGGCTGTACCCAGCCTGTCCTTGGGGTTGCCCCTGCTGCTGGGGTCTGTGGGAAACTGAGCGGGTTTGCTGGCACAGTGGGAACCAACAGTACGAGGTGACATGGCTTCCTGTTCCCCACCCCCTTCCTTCCCTCGCCCCCATCCCCCCCCTCCCCCGGGCGTGGAGAGTAGGGAGAAGTTAGAGAGGCCTTAGAGGACAGAGGTACGGGAGTAATGAACTGTACCACTTGGGTGCTGTGAATAGCAGGATTGTGTGCTGTAGAACTGTGGTTAATATAATATGGTTTTCCATGGAAGCCTCCTGGGTAGTAAGGCAGGTCGCCTCAGCAGCGTGGGTAATGGATTGTGGTTGTTAAAGTTTAGGTTGTCTTTGCGATTTAATACGATAGAATGTGGTTGTTATGTCATAGTGGACGGTGGCTGTGAGGTGTTGTGGCTACTGGCCGCTGGGCACTGTGGGCAGTATCTAAGGCTGTCAGACTGCCTGGCTCCGGGGGATGTAGTTGTAACTGTTGGGTTGTGGGCAGTGGCTACAGGTGTCTTCGTGTTGTGGGAGAATGACTGAGCAGATTCCCACGGCGAAAATTGTCAGAGGAAGTTTGTTGGCTGGTGCCTTGTGTGGGACGGCCTTCAGTTTCAGGGAAGCAAGGTGTGGGGACCCTGTTGTGGAACTTGGTTGCCATAGCATCCTGGCTGGCAGAAGTCAGCTGCCACGTTGCTGTGGTTAGCAGGAGGGCCGACCGCTCTGCTGTGGCTATTGGGATGTGGCTGCCCCAGTGCAATGCCTTATACAGGCTGTGGTGGCCACAGTGTTGTGGGTGGTAGAACGTGGTTGCCACAGCACTGTGGGTAATGGAATGCGGTTGCCATGGTGTTCTGGGGAGCAGAGTGTGGTTGTCATGGTGGCTGAGTAGGAGACTGTGGTGGGCAACACACAGCTGCCTGCCCTGCAGCCCAGCTTCCGGACATCTGTCTCAGGGGTAGGATCCCACCACAAAGCTCACCTTGACCTCTGAGTCAGGGCTGGGGATAGAGCCATTACTTCCCCAGGGGTCAGTAGCCACCAGGGGTACAATGACTCGCTAGCTAACTGCATCCCTGCCCCTCGGCCCCCAGGACATCCCTCGTGTTTACAGTTCACGGTGAACATGACCGCGGCTGTGCGGACCTACCGCTGGCAGTGCATTGAATGCAAGTCCTGCAGCCTGTGTGGCACTTCGGAGAATGACGTGAGTGTCCACCCCACCTCCCGGGCACATCCCCAGCTTCCCTTCCGGCCTGGGTCTACCACCCTGCCCATGAAGCCTAAAAAGTCTTCCTTGCTCATAACCCCCAGTGACCAGCATTAGCGTGCAGTACAGTGTCACCGTCCCTAGCGTTCCTTTATATCCTTCCCCATGACACCTCCCTACCTCCCGTGAGGCTGGTGCTCCTGTTCCCACCACACATAGAAGATGCTGAGCTCAGAGAGGGAGAAGGATGCCTGAGGTCACCAAACTCAGAAGGTTGTAGGGCCAGGATTTGAACCTATCTATATATTGCTATGGAGTTGGTATCTGAACCACTGGACATTATTCAGTATTCTATAGTTACAAAAATCCAGACCACACTCTGTGAGTCGTCAAACAAGGCCAGTGGGCTCCACAGTACGGACTGCAGAGTCAGTTTTCTCAGAAGGGCCCCTGGGACCTAGCCCCTGCCCCAGCCCCCCACCCCGGTTTCTGGTGCCCGTGCCCCCAGGGTGCCAGCTGGGCGGGTCTCACCCCCCAGGACCAGCTGCTGTTCTGTGATGACTGCGATCGGGGTTACCACATGTACTGCCTGAGCCCTCCCATGGCAGAGCCCCCGGAAGGTGAGGGGAGAGGTGGGCGAGACGTGGGGTGGGGGGTGGGTGGGTTGGAACGCTGTCTTCCTGGTGGCAGAGACCATGTGCTCTGGGTGGGGACAGGTGGGGGGGTGCTCTTCATGGGCTTGAGTCTAATTTTGTCTCATGGCTTCCCCCGCAGGGAGCTGGAGTTGCCATCTCTGTCTTCGGCACTTGAAAGAAAAGGCCTCTGCTTACATCACCCTGACTTAGGCCTGGCTCTCCTTCTCCAGGACCTTTGGGTGGTGCTATCTTCTGCCTCTTGGAGCTCCCGGCTCTTCCCACCCGGTGTCCCCAGTGGAAGGGATAGGGTGAAGTCCGGGGTGGGAGAGGCCAAGGCATTCTCCCTCTGCAATGGAGTCTTACCCTGTGGGTGGGTGGGTCCAGCAGGGTCCCTCCTGATCTCCCTCTTCATCCCTTGACAAATGGGCACCAGGCTTCTGCTCCCCTCAAAGCCATATCCCGCCTCTGGGCGGGCATAGAGGGGTAGTGGATGCCAGCCAGCGGCGGAAAGAGCCTTTTTCTAAAGAAAAAGACAAAACTTAAAAAAAAAAAAGAAAGAAAAAAAAAGAAATTAATATATACAGAGTCCTATAAAGCCTGGTGGGGTGGAGGGGCCCTGTGGAGTGTGCTGGGGACCTGACTTTACCAGTTTCCTGAATGGCGCCTCCCCACCCCATTTCTGGAGTTGCAATTGTCTCAACTCCCATCTGAGGTGGGTACCATTCCTTCCTCACACCCAGGCCAGGTGGGCATGGTGCCCACACACTGCCCCCTCCCGGTACCCGCCGTGGATACTGCATGATGTGAACCATGGTTTTGAACTCTTCCTGCCCCTCCTTGATAGCCCCGCCCTGCGCCCACCCGGTGCCTGCCAGGCCTGGGGCCTGCAGCTGGGGAGGCCGGTGGGGTGCGGCAGGCAGCCAGCCCGCCCGCTGCAGTGAGAAGCACAGATTGCAATGGACTCAGTTTTTTTGTTTTTCCCCCCTTCCCAGCCCTTTCCTTCCCTACCCAGCCAGTCTGGGCTGCCTCCTGCCCCCCTCACTAGCCATTTGGGGGTGGCAAGGGGGTGTGGTTGTTTCTTGTGGTTGTGTGTGTTTGTTGTTCGGGTTTTAAAAAGGGGAAATTGAGACTGCAAGTGGGGGAGGTGGAGGGTCTGGGGGAGTCTGCCCCCAATCCAGGAGTACCCCCCTTGCCACCAAGTCTCCTTTATTGCCTGCCTCTGCTGTGAATTAACTTGTTCTGTGTATTAAACTGGGCCTGACCCCTCTGCCCACAACTGCTTCCATCTCTAACCTCTCTTGGGGTGTCACCAACATGGGAAGCCAAGGGGCCTCGCTGGGGTAGAAGCCACTGTGGACGGCCCCCACCTCTTTGCCCCTACACCATGCCTCCCTGTGGCTTTGTCCCAGCTCCTCCCTGTCTTGCTGGAGAGAAGAGGGGGATGGGGTGGAGGGGCTCCCACCCAGCCAGCTGTGGTTGCCATAGCAACGGGCTGCTGCAGCTGCAGCGGGAGGCAGCTCAAAGAGGGAGGTGGGAGTGAAGACTGGGGGGAAGGGAGGGTTGGAGAGACCAGAAGGCAGCCCCCTTCCTGGCTAGGGTTCGGAGATAGCACCTCTGCATGGCTGGCTGTCGCATGGGATTCCCTGTCCTGGGTGTGGCTAAAAGTGGAGGACAGGAGGATGTCTCAAAACACAGCGATTCAAGGAGACAGGCAGGGAGGGGTGGGGGTGGGTGGGAGCGGAGAACCAGGGCAATGGTCAGGAAGGAAGAGGGTTCTGAGGCCACGAATGTACTGAGAAAAGGACAAAGCTGGGAAGATACACAAATTAAGAGAGAGTCCCAGAATTCCGAGAGAAGAGGACAGGGATGGGGTGGAGGACTAGTCCAGGAAATAATAGTTTAAAAAAAAAAAGAAAGAAAGAAAGAAAGGAAAGCCGGGTTCTGGCAAAACCAGGGGAGGGAGAAGTGGACAGCTGTTTGGAGAGACAAGCAGAAAACGTACAAAGTCCAAGGGAGAAAGTGTGGTAAGGGGACAGGCAAAGCCCCAGACAAAAGACACGGGGATGAGGGAGACTTTTGGTTGGAAGGCAATAAAGAATGTCAGGGACTGCCATCTAGGATGGTAATACCATGTGGCTCAGAATCCCAACATTGGAGGCTGAGGCAGGACAACGGTGAGTTATGGCATCCGGGGTATGAGTCTTCTCCTCAGAAAGGGGTGTGGGGGTGCGGACAGACAACAGAAACCGAGAGTGCCAGGCAGAGGCCAGAGAGATAGTGTGGCAGGCTGAGCAGAGGTGGGGGAGGGGGCAGGAAAAACTGGGGCAAGTAGAGGAAGGGACTACCGGGCGCAGTGCAGGCGCCATCAGGGCTTGGCGCGCGGGTGCGGGTGCGCGTGTGAATTGTGGGGTGTTGGGAGATGGTGGTATGTCTCCCAGGCCAGGAGAGGATGTGAGAACAGTTTGTTCCCGGGTTCCCTCCCCTACTTGGCCCAGGTTGGTGAGGGGAGGGCTGGGCTGGATGGGGCTCTGAGGAGGGTGGCGAGTGAGGATGTCTGAGTAGCTGGAAGCCTTTGCAAGGATGATTCTCCACTGGATATAGGCAAACACCCTTTGGAAGACATTGTGTGGGGGGGGTGAGGGTAGGGTGCGGAGGATCAGAGTTAAGCTCAGATTTAAAGAACGCAAGAACAGCTGATGGGGTGGGGGCAGTCCGGTCCAGAGAGGCCGACTTCCCACAGGAGGCGAGTCTTTAGGATTCTCCTGTGGAACTCCTGAATCCAAAGTCAGTTTGCCTGATGCCTTGACCGTCCGCGGGTGTCCACAGTTCAGTGGGACACAGACCCAGAACCCCATTTCAAGCCGCCCCCAATCGTCCTGCCAGGAGGGCCACAGAAAACCCGGTTTTGGTTGAGGCTTCAGAAGTTTGTCCGAGACACTTCTTTTACCTAGATGACACTCTTCCTTTACCTCTGTCCCTCCAGGGACCCCGGGCAGCTCTCCACTGCAATCCACGCCCTGCACTGTTGGCAGAGGGAGGGAGGTCCACCACACAGTGGGACTCATGAGAGATGAGTAGGTGGGGCAGGGCACACAAATGAAGCGGGATGGGGAGGGGTGTGGCTTGGGCCCTGTGAAGGCCTAGGGCCCCGAAGCTTCACACAAACCCCACAAACATGGCAGTACTTGCTTTACCTGCAATCTCCCGTTTTTTTTGTTTTGAGACAGAATTCCTTTGTGTAGCCCTAGCTGCCCTGGAACTCACTATGTAGACCAGAATGGCCTCAAACTCCCTCTGCCGGGATTAAAGGTGCATGCTACCTTACTTTGCTTGACTTTTTTAAAAACCAAACCAAACCAAACCAAACATACTAGAAGAGGGCATTGAGTCTCTTGGGTGTGGAATCGGCCAGCTGTGAGCTGTGAGGACCTGAGGGTCCTCTGGAAGAGCAGCAAGTGCTCTTAACCACAAAGCCACCTCTGGCCCGGAAATTTTCTTTTCTTTTTTTAAAAAGGGCTTCATTACCACTTATCTTGGGGTCAACACAGGGTGGCCTCAAACTTGCTACATAGCTGTAGCTGAGGAAGACCTTGAACTCCTGATGCCCCTTCACCTCCCAAGGCTGAGATTCCAGATGTGTACCAACACAACTGGCCTTGAACTCTCCGGGATCCTCCTGCCTCAGAGTGCCACCCTAACTCTCCTAGAACTTATTTCCAACAAGCCGGCCTAGAACGCAGAGATCCACGCACCTTGCCTCCTGAGCGCTGGGATTAAGGGCTTATGTTACCATGCCCACCATGCAGACCTAGCTCCATTTAACTTCAGCACAATCTACATCCTGAGGGTCAGATTATCTCTGGTCTGGATGCCTAGGAGAAGCGGCAGGGCTGGTAAGGTATTCTGTGTGGCAGGGGTGTGATATGAGGGGTGAGGGAGTCAGCGCTGACTTCCAGGCAGCTGCGGAAGAACACACCAGCCATTTCTATGAAACGTTTATTTCCTTTGAAACCTCCTGAAACATGCCAGAAATCTCAAGACAGGGATGGGAAGAGGGGGGAGAAAAAGACAAAGAATGATTAAAAAAAAAATCCAAATGGAACAAATCAACATGAAAAAAAAAGCCTGCTGCTATCTCCAGCCATTAGACAGAGTATCAACCTCAAATTAAATAATTTTTTTTTGCAGAAACTCTTACAAAAATAATAGAACAAAACCAAAAATTATAATTTACAATTGTCAATGTACATGATTAGGTCCCCAAAAAGATTTGAATGATCTGAAGATACGAAGACACATTAAAGAAATGAAGGGAGGAGGGTGGGGAGGGCTCCAGGTTGGGTTCTGAGAGGAGAGGAAGGGGCAGAGGCTGGAGAACCCTTCAGAAAGGGGATCCAGAGGGGACATCACAGTAGTTGGCCAGGGTTCAGGACACTGGGTGGCCCAGTCTGCCACCATCATTCCTCGGTGAGGGTGAACGGAGGGCACTGCAGGCTGCTCCCTCACAACCAGGGGGTTCCCCAGGGTCAGAGGCAGGTCACAGGGAGCTGTGGGTACCCTCTCCTCAAGCCCTGCCCTTCAGCCAGGCCCATCTGGAGCAGAGTGCCTGCTGTGTGTGGTCCTGGCCTGAGGGCTGGGCCATCCAGCTATGGCTCTGGGTCCGAGCTGCGCTGCCAACTGCGCGCTGCCTGCTGCCCCCATATCCCTCCGAGTCCTCACACTGGCCTCCAGCCCACGGGGTTTGGGGAATCCACAGACTGTGGCCATTCAAACGTGTTCCGGCACAACTCTACATGAAAAAATAAATATATATATATATATATTCTTTTCTGTTTGTTTTTAAAGAAGGAAAAAGGGGGGATTTGTGTTTCCTGGGTGAGCAGCGTGGATCCACACTGAGCTGCCCCTTATTGCCTTTGGAGAATCTCTGGGGGCTGGGGGCTGCACTGTGAGTGCTCCCCGGGGAGCACAGTGAGTGTGTCTGGTGGCCACTGGGAGATGAAGTGTGGCCAGGGAGACTTGTAAAAGAAAAGACAACCATACAGGGGGGTGAAGGCTATGCCTCAGCCTTGTCCCCAGGCTCCTCAAAGCCTCTGGAATAGGAGGCAATGGTTTAGTTGTCCTAGGGGAGGAGCCCACGGCTGGCCGGATCAGTAGCTCGAAGGTAGAGGGGCCTGTGGCTGCTTGGAGAGAAGCTGATAAAAAAGATCATATAAACAGTCCTAGCTGTACAAATAGGGTTTCTCAAACGAGTGGATCCGGGTGCTAGCGGTTCCTGTCCATTCTGGGGCCCCAGGAAAATAATTTAAACTCTATGAAAGTCCTCCTGGCTGCTATTGGAAGGGGGACTCAAAGGGTGATGTCCATGCTACCCGGAGCCAGTACACAGGACAGAGGAGCCCTGGAGTGTCAGGGGGTGGGGGAAGAAAGGGCTCACTTCATTCCACAGTTCTCATGCAGGGGCTCCTGGGCCCCTCCCACTGACACAGCTCCAGGCAGCTGGGTCCTAGGAATGGGCTACTGTGGCCTGCAGGGTGGCAGGGAGCAGGGGAGAGGGGCCTGAGACATAGTGCCTGGAGTCCCCGAGTCGGCAGTGGGTGCGGGGCTGTGGCTGGATGACCTGTCACCCCTGCAACCAGAAGCCCACTGCCTGCCAGCCAGGGCGGTCCCGGGGCGGGGGGGGGGGGCGAGCCCAGGGGAACTCAGAGTTCCTTCTTCTCCCTGCTGAAGAGCTCGGCGAACTTGCGCAGCTGTTCACTGGCGGCCTGAGACTCTTCCTGCAGTCGCTGATTGTTCTGCCGCAGGCTGGCCACCTCTGACTGCAGCACGACCTTATCCAGCTTCTCCTGGGAGGGCAGAGGGCTGGGTCAGTAAGGTATGGCGACTGAGGTGCTCCTGGTGGTGCACAGAACAGGAGCAGAGACCACAGCCACTGACTGGGGCCTGAGAGGCCTGTCTGCAAGGGTTCAAATCCCAGCTCTGCTTCTCCAGAGGAACCACCCAAGGCAAGTTACTTCATGCTCTGGCCTCAACTCTGACAGGTGGTTTGGAAAGCCTTCGGGTTAATTTATTATTATTATTATTATTATTATTTGAAGATAGGGTCATTGTATGTAGCTCAGGATAGCCTCTCCAGTGCTGGGATCCCAGGCGTGCAACCCCACCACTGACAGGCTGATAGCCATTCTCACTGCTACCATCCCACCCCACCCGAACCTTCGGGATGGCTGTCATCGTCATTGTCACTTTCCTGGAAGAAACAACCAAGCCTCACCACAGCAAGGACGCCTGAGCAGGCTCTGCTCTTCTGAGGTCATGTGACAACCTGGAATGCCAAGGCCGTGCGGCATTAATACTGGGGTGGGGATCTTAACTTGCATCGCCTTATATAACAAGTAAAGCTCCCCAGTCTTGTTTCTCCTCATTTCCCTCTGCCCTGAGATGGGCGAGTGGATGTCACAGATACATCGGCGATGTTGCTTAGTGCATGCCCTTCCACGAGGGACTGCCATCTTGTTATCCTTCTTATTTATTTTTTGGCCTTTTTGAGGCAGGGCTTCTGTGTATCCCCGGCTGTCCAGGCTGGCCTCAAACTTACAGAGATCTGCCTGCCTCTGCCTCCCAGCAATGAATGGGGAGGATGAGGCAGGAGGATTAAGGCCAGCTTCGACTATTTCTCACTAAGTTATTAGGTCGTTTTGCATGGTAGTCGCTGGATACATCTACTACTCATTTACCCATTTTAACTTATTTTCTTATTTCTGTGTGTGCAGAGGCGCGTGTGTCCTCTGTCACTCTTCACCTATCTCTGTCTCTCTCTTTACCTCTGCTTAGGGCTTCCTTGGACAGTCTGGAAGGCAGCAAGCCTCTGTGACCCTCCTCCCTGCCCGGCTCAGAGCTGGGGTTACAGGCACATGAGGCACTATAAGTCTTGACTGAAACTCTTAATTGGTGCAGAGTCCCACGTGCACAGCTGTCCTATAACCTATACTGCCATGACCCCCTTGATGGTCAACATCTGCCTCCATTTTTATTTGTAATTATTTATAATTCCTTAAAGGTCTACTCTCATGTATCTCAGTAAAAGTCAGTTTGCAGGTAAGGATGGCCCTGGTCTTTGGTTCTCCTTCCTCCGTGACCTGAGAGCGGGGATTACAACATCTATCATGAAGCCCAATTCAGGCAGTGCTAGGAACCCAGAGCCTTGTGCACACTAGACAAACACTCTACTAACTGACCTATGTGCCGATTTTCTCTCTACCCTTGCTTGACTATTCAATCCCCTGGTGATGGTATTCCAGGGCACAGGGGCAGGGTGGGGGAGAGACAGTGCTGCCCAGTGCAGGGGTGGGGTGGGGTGGGGCAGGTAGGGCACACTGTAGGCCTCACCTTTTGCAGGTCCGTGTGCAGCTGTTTCAGCATCGCCTCCAGCTGGTACACCTTGCCTGTCAGATCCAGGGGTGACTCTTCACTGTAGAGACAAGGAGTGGGGTCAGTCCTGAGCCCTGACACCTCTGGGGAGGGCTCTTACTCAAAATTTGGAAAGACTTGGGGTACAGGTCCACTGGTCACTCCTCACCTTCCTGAAAGCCCAGGGGGTGCGAGTGACCGATGAGCAGGTCTGTGGGGAGCAGGCCCTCCTGCCCCTGGACCCAGGCCACCTGTGCACGTAGGCTGAGGAAGCACCAGGCCAGGCCAAGGCTAGGTGGAGCTGCCCTGAAATATGCTTCTGCCCGGCAAGAAGGGCTATGTGTGTGATTTTAGGAAGAACCTTCTCTGTGTACTCATGAGATACACAGAACTCACTCAAGCCTGTATGTAGTGAGCATTGCAGACTGAGCCCATCCTGAGCCCATCAAGTCCACGCTGGGCCAATGGACAACAGCTAACAGTACCATCAATGACAATGACGTCCTTGGCTCCAGCAGTCAGTCAGTCTAACAGAATCTCCAACCCTCCGGGACCTGTAAAGGTACCATTCGGCTGCTACAGGACAGGAAGCCCAGGCTGATGCAGAGGATGCCGCCCACCCAGGTGCTGGGGCTGGGACCCACTGCCTGGGTTCTAGCTATGGAGACTCGCAGCCCCAGGTCTGCCTGGCATTTTGCAAGCAGATGGTACCTCTCTGCCTGGAGCTGATGCTAAAGAGATGCTTCTGGATCTTACCTTTGGAGAGGTTTGGGGAAGGGCTGAGGCGAGGCTGCTGGGTCCTCCTGCTCTCCTCCTCTTTCCCTCCGCTTCCTCATCTTTAAGTATGGAGGGAGGTGGGAGGGTAAAACCCAGGAGTGGGCCCAAGGGCCACAGGTCCCCAAAGCCTTTAACCATAGCACCTGTTTTCTATAACTACAGAGGCCCACACTTCTGATGGGAGTCAAGATCTAAGACCAACTAGGCTTTGAAGGGATATCTATCTATCTATCTATCTATCTATCTATCTATCTATCTATCTATCTATCTATCTATCTATCTATCACACAATTTTCCTCAGACAAGGCTCCCAGTAACCATTAAGCAAGTGGCAAGCAGAACCTCGTGAGAAGCTCATGCAGATGCTGCAAGTGCCCTGGTGACCCTTCTGCAGGCAGCAAGGCCCTTGAAGCTTTGTCTGCTGAATACGATTCCCTGCATTCAGTCAGAGGAGCTGAGGTGAGATGCTGAGGTGGCCCGTTTCCTTGTCCTCTCTCCTGAGGGTGGAATTTGACTTAGCACCCACGGGAGGCTGAGGTGGTCTGTACGTGCCCAGCAGTGTTGAGAGGGTGGAGGACAAGTCTGCATCATCAGAGGATCTACCAAAGAGGGGATCAAGCTGTAGCTGGATGGAGATGGGAGACAGCTAGGAGGTTGGGGGGATGCTCTGGGGGAATGGCTCAAAGTTGGAAGTATGAGACGCGATGTCCTGGGCCATCTTGGGTGGCCAGCAGTGCCTGCCCACTCCTGTCTTGTGAACGTGTGCCGCCTGCTGAGCTCTGGCGGTGATGGACCCCAGCGTTTCCAGGGATACTCACCTCATGGTGGGAGTGGCTCTTGGAGTCTGGGGGCCCCGCTCCAGGCTCAGATGGCTGTGCACAGGGCTGTGTGCAGGAGGGATCTCTGGGCTCAGGGCTGGGTCGTTCAGAGAGAAGAGTGACACAGCTCTTTGCACTGCCAGAGAGAAGGGGAAGGGGATTCATTTTTCCGGGTCGGCTCTTTCCTGACATCTCTTCTTGTCAATTCCGACCCATCTTCATCCCATTCCGTCCACCAATCTTTTCTGATCAAGTCTCATTTTGCTGCTCTGGCTGGCCTTGAACTCACAGTCAATCTCCTGCCTTAACCTGAGCCACCACGTTTGGCCCTTTTTTTTTTTGTAGGCAAAGCATTACACTGTAGCTCAGGCTAGCCTTAAAGCCCTGGCACTCTTGCCTCAGCCTTCTTAGTGCTGTAACTGTAGGTGTGGGCCACCAAGCTGGGCTTCCTAAAGCAATCTGTGTTCTCCTAGTGATATCTTTCTTTTTTCCTCACTTCTTTTCTTTTTCTTTTCTTGTTTGAAACAGGGTTTCTCTGTATAGCCCTGGCTGTCCTGGAACTCACTCTTAGACCAGGCTGGCCTTGAACTCAGAAATCCACCTGCCTCTACCTCCCAAGTGCTGGGATTAAAGGCGTGTGCCACCACTCCCTGGTTCCTATTCAAAATTTATTTTTATTTATATGCATGTTTTTGTCTATCTGAGCATATGCCACATGTGTGTGGGTGCCTGTGGAAGCCAAAGGAGACTGTCATATTCCCCTGGAGGTAGAGTTACATGTGCATGTAAGCTGCCCAGTGTGGATACTGAGAACCAAATTCACATCCTCCAGAAGAGCAGCAAGTTTTCTTAATTGTAAGCCATTTCTCCAACCCAGAATCTGAAGATTTTAAACAGGATCTTGCTATGTAGCTCAGGCAGGCCCCTGAGACTTGGAGAACACTCAGGGATTCCTGTGATTATCCTGGCTCTTAGGAGCTGACTATCCAAATTTCCTCAGAAATTCACAAGAACCAGTAAGGCTCATATCACAGTATGAATATATCATATCTATTCTAGGCAGGGGCTCTACCACTGAGCCACGCCCCCAGCCCCTCACTGGGGGATTCTAGGCAGGGGCTCTACCACTGAGCCACACCCCCAGCCCCTCACTGGGGGATTCTGGCAGGGGCTCTACCACTGAGCCACGCCCCCAGCCCCTCACTGAAGGATTCTAGGCAGGGGCTCTACCACTGAGCCACACCCCCAGCCCCTCACTGGGGGATTCTGGCAGGGGCTCTACCACTGAGCCACGCCCCCAGCCCCTCACTGGGGGATTCTAGGCAGGGGCTCTACCACTGAGCCACGCCCCCAGCCCCTCACTGGGGGATTCTAGGCAGGGGCTCTACCACTGAGCCACGCCCCCAGCCCCTCACTGGGGGATTCTAGGCAGGGGCTCTACCGCTGAGCCACGCCCCCAGCCCCTCACTGGGGGATTCTAGGCAGGGGCTCTAGCGCTGAGCCACGCCCCCAGCCCCTCACTGGGGGATTCTGGCAGGGGCTCTACTGCTGCTCATCTCTGCACTGACATAGTTCATAAGCACTTTAACAAGTACAAGTTCATTTAATACTTGTGAGGCAGAGAGATTTCACAGATAAGCAACTGAGGTATGAGGGGTTAATGGCTTGTCACAAAGCTCCTCACAGGCAAAACTGGAGATCACACGTAGGCGGCAGTCTCCGGTTTCCTTGTCAACCCATTTGGTACTTCCTATGTTGGGAGCCAGCCAGTTGAGCTCCTAGTTTTTAGATCTGGTCCTGTCCCCATTGCTCACCCTCCCTCTCAAAGTCAGGAATCCAATGATGCTTGGCCTGATCCTGCCCTGTAGTGGGATGCCAGGGTGAGCCTGATGTCCTTGGGGCTACTGCTAGATGGCAGAACACATGGGACAAAAACACAGAAATCCCATTTTAATTAAAATTATCCTTGCTTTTCTACTATCGTCCTTTGGATAGAGGTCAGCATGAAAAATGCCCACCTAGTCCACACATGCTATGTGATGATGGTACTCTAGGTTGGGCTGAGAGGGTGGGCATTCAGAATTACAAAAAACTCAACATGGCTGGGCTGGGTCAGGGGTGGTACCACAGCCCTGCAATTCCAGCACTGGAGAGGCTGAGGCAGGAGGACCACCAAATTTGAGGCTGGAGTTGGGGAATTCTGAGCTGGGCACAGTGCATACACCTATAATCCTAGTACTCAGTAGATGAACCAGGGAGGAGTTCAAGGCCAGCCTGAGCTACATGGTGAGTTCGAGAGTAATCTGGGCTATATGATACCTGTTTAAAACAGAGACAGACAGACAAACCAACCCAGGGTCTTCTAGCTGGCAGATGGTGGTCCACACCTTTAATCCCACCACTCAGGAGGCAGAGGCAGGTAGAATTCCAAGTTTGAGGCCAGCATGGTCTACAGAGTAAGTTCTAGGACAGCCAGGACTACACAGAGAAACCCTGTCTCAAAAAAACCAAACCAAACCAAAGCCAAGTCAAACCAAACCAAACAACCCACCTCCCCCAAACCAAACCAAACAACCCACCTCCCCCAAACCAAACCAAACAACCCACCTCCCCCAAACCAAACCAAACAACCCACCTCCCCCAAACCAAACCAAACAACCCACCTCCCCCAAACCAAACCAAACAACCCACCTCCCCCAAACCAAACCAAACCAACCCCCCCCAAACCAAACCAAACAACCCACCTCCCCCAAACCAAACCAAACAACCCACCTCCCCCAAACCAAACCAAACAACCCACCTCCCCCAAACCAAACCAACCCCCCCAAACCAAACCAAACAACCCACCTCCCCCAAACCAAACAACCCACCTCCCCCAAACCAAACCAAACAACCCACCTCCCCCAAACCAAACCAACCCCCCCAAAATAAATCAAAACCCCAAAACCAAACACAATCAATAAACCAAAGCAACCCTCCCCTGAAGAACAGAGACAAGCCAGGGTCCTGCACACCAGCACACTCCCTGTGCTCTCCTCTAGCTCCCGGATCCCCAGTCTGAGCAGGCACAGCCATGGGCTGAGGGTCTGGCAAGCAAGAAGTTGGTAAAGTCTTCCCCTGAGGGAAGGTGTGTGTCTTCTTCTGTCCTGCTGGCTGAGGTGGGGATATGGCGGCAGAGTGCTAACAGACAGGGTGAGGCCTACAAACAGCAGACCGATGGGCTGTAAGGACTCTGGGTCTGACCCAGTACTGAGTTTGGAACTGTCACCTGTAGTTTGATTGCTCAACCAGGACTTTTTTTTTGAGACAGGGTCTTTCTACATAACCCTGGCTGTCCTGGAATTTGCTACATAGACAAGGCTAGCCTGCCTGGGTTTGTTCTGTTTTGAGATGGGTCTCATGCAGGCTTCAGTAGGGTTCTGTTTGTGCAGGGTTTGCTCTGGGCCCATTTTTCACAGGACCATTATTATGTAGCCCAGGCAGTTGGTGAGGGATCTCCTTCTGTGGACCAGGTAGAGGGGTGGGTGGGTGTGTGTGTGTGTGTGTGTGTGTGTGTGTGTGTCAAAAGAGGTCACCTGCTTGGGCTGCGTGGTTAGCAGATGACAACAGAAGGCTTAGGCCCTCTAGTCATCCTCTGAGAACAGATAACCACTGAGGATCAGGAGCGGTTGGGTGGAAGTTACCCACCTTCGTAGGCCTTGGCTGCATTTACCAGGCTGGACCACTCAAGGCCAGCGGCTGTGTCTGGTAGTGGCATCATCCCAGGGTCAAGTCGCCGCAGGGGCCGGTCCCGTCCGTCAGCCAGTGAGAGCTCCGAGGCTGAGATGGCGGCTATGTGGGAAGGTGGAGATGGGGAGACGGCTGAGCATGACGGTCAGAAGGGACAGAGATTTCATACTGTTCACATCAGGGAGAGGCTCCAGCAGGGCACAGGCACTGTGAGCTGGGTGTCTGTGTGGGCGGCTTTCTATATATGGGACCAAGAAGGTCCTGCTGAGGTGACCTTAAAGCCAAGCTCTGCTATGGGAGGTAGGCAGGTACCAGGGAGAGGCTGAGAGGAAAGCACTCACGTGGGACAGTCCCAGAGGCTTGTAGAACACTGAACAGGCTGGGTGGCTCAGAAACAGTGAGTCAGAGAAATGACAAGCCTGGTGGTCACTACCTGAGATGTCATGGTCCCTCCTGGAGAGGTGTGTAGGCCACCCCTGGGATGTGTGGACAGGCTATCTGGCTATCCCCACAGCAATGCAGTACAATAATATCCTTATAATCCCACAGCAGATCTCATCAGGACTTATGGCCTATCAAAGGCTACGTAGTGATCTCCGAATTTGTTCTTGAAGCAAACACCCAGAATCCTGGTATTCCGAGGTATGTCTGTAAGGCAGAAGCCTGATATACAGAGGCTACCAGGCCTTGTATTTAAGGTGTTCCTAGTCCAAAGGGGAAAACACCCAGGCTGGATGAGGTTGTAATAGGGAAAGGGGGCAGAGAGGTCAGGCATGGGTGAATGGGAGAACCCCGAGATTGTAGTCTGACGGGCTGAGGGAGGGATGCTAGGCTAGAGAGTGTAGCCTAGCTAGTGCTAGGCTAGAGAGGTGGAGTCTGGGCCTACAAACACAGCACTCTTAGCTTCTTCTGGCTTCATGTTGGGTATGTCCTGTGTACCAGGCCCTACCTAGGAGCAGGCAGGGCTATCAAGGCTGAGGGTAGAGGCAGGAGACAGAAGTAAGCTTAGGTAGCATGGAGGCATGGTTGTATGCCAGCCCCAAGGGGTTGTGGGGATGCTCTGTCAGGGCAAGAAGTTCAGCCTGGAGCACAGAGGGACATGCAAGAATGATCAGTACCTATGTCAGGCCAGATGGAAGAGGCTGGGGATTGCCTGGTAGAGCACAGCTGTGTGCGGAGTGCCCTGAGGAAGGGGTTACAGCCTCAGAACACCAGGGCAGGGACACAGATACAAAGACGGGGGGGTGGGGTACTATGGGAGGACTAAAAAACTCTGCTAGCTTTTGGAGGCAAGGTTTCACTAGGCTAAGCTGGCTTCAAATTCACTGCATAGCTGAGGCTTTCCTGCTTTCTCCTCCTAAGGGCTAGATCACAGGCTTGCTTCCCATGCTTGGCCACTGCAGGGAGATTTTTAAGGGAGAGATGGCCACCTTAAGAGAACCCAGAGTCCTCTTTATCCCATCCTCCACATGTGTGAGAGACAGGAGGTTCACACCTAGAAGATGTGGGGACATGACCCCTTGACTGAGACCCTTGGCACAGAACACATGTGAACTCAAGACACATCTGGAGTTTAGAAAATAAGGGGTGCCATACACTTCCTAACACCCTAAAGGCCGAGCAGCGCCCTGATCCAGCTCCCACCAGCAGTGAGGCTACTTGCCACTCCTACCAGGACAGGTATGAAAGGTAGCTAAGGAGTGATGGCTCCTGCCGAAAATCCCAGCACACTCTGCATCCAGGAAGCAGAGGCAAGTGGATCTTTGTGAGTTCCAGAGCAGCCAGGACTACATACACAGTCAAACAAAGCCCCCAAATGAAAAAACAGTCCCGGTGTGTCTGGGTAGGCTGTGCCTACAGTGAGCATGGTGTGGTTGTACCCACTGCTTGTCAGGGCACGAGGGAAGGGCTCACGGAGCCTGTCTATGCAGCCCCGGCTGCTCTGTCGTTTATTCTTTATCCATTGAGATGGGCCTTGCTAGGACTCTGGGCTGGCCTCAAACTCATGATCCTCCAACCTCCGAGTGCTAGAATCTGAGACATGTGTCAGGAGATGCTGTCCCAGTGGCCCACTTATGGGGCACAGTCAATAAATACCTGCTAGATGAAATAAAGGTGTGGATGAATCGCACCCAGGAATCCCACTAAGCATGGCATATTTGGGGAAGTCAGATCACTAAGTAAATGTTCAGGAAATGAGCGGGGAGGCTGATAAGGCATAGGAGCTGGGAAGCTGAGGATGTAAACACCTGTCCTTGTGTGTGTGTGTGTCTGTGTCCCTGGAGCACCTGTGCACCCTTCCCTCTCTCACAAAGCCCGGTCACATATGACCACCAGGTACCTCCCACCTGCAGTGTGCCCCACTTCCTAGCCCCGGGTGGGGGGGACCTGCAGCCCCCAAATGCCCAGGCTCACATTTCTTCTCTGGGAAGCCATTGCCAGTGGCTGGAATGGCGCTGGGTGCCCCGCTGGGTGGGTGGGGGTGCTGGTGCTGGCGGCGGGCGGGCAGTGTGCTGGAGGGGAAGGAGCAGGTGCTGGTGAAGAGCACGTCGCTGGGCAGGCCGGGCTCCAGGCTGGCAGGGCTGGCAAAGCTGGGCTCCCGGCGCCCGCTGCACAGGCTCTCATCCGACAGCGTCCGCTGCAGGTTCTTCTGGGGGGACTGCTGCCAAGACAGGGAGGGACAAGGTACTGGCGTGCTGGGCTGTGGTCCCGGGCCTCAGGGGCTTTCTGGCAAGTTCTTATCCACCCAGTGTTCATTTCTGTGCTCTTCCTGGTCAAAGCTTCCCCAAGGGCTCCTAAGCCCTGACCTGTGCCCGTGGCTTCCGAGCCTATCCTCCAACCGTACGCTTATACAAGCACTTCACCGCTGAATTCCCACATGCCCTTTCTTTCCAGACATGGTCTCGGTAGCCATGTGACCCAGGCTGGCCTAGGTCATGAGACCCTCCTGTGTCAGTCTCCACAGCTTCCAGGTGTGACCGTGCCACGGTACCCAGTGGAGAGCTGTCCTGGTTCCCACAGACTGCCGGCCTGACAGTGAGGGACAGGCAGGGCAATGGAGGGACCATGGTGCCTGCTGCTTTGGCCTCATTGTCTTTGGGGAATGAGAGTCTAAGTTACTTCTGGGAGCTCTTTCTGCTTGTGGTTGTGAACTGAAGAGGGGGTAGGACCATTTTCTTCTTGGGCTCTGGGAGAAAGACATGAGACCCACGGTCTCTAGGGCCTTCCCCAGCTGGCTTAAGTCCTGGCATCTAATTAATAAGGGACCCCTACTTGCCCTCCCCAACAGAACCAGCAGGCACCAAAGGCTGGAGGCATGTCGGAGAGCATTGCCTCCTCCCAAACGTGTCCCAGGTCACACACCCCTGTGCCCCGGCCACATGCACCCCCCGCCTGTGCCCCGGCCACGTGCACCCCCACACCCCCGTGCCCTGGCCACACGCACCCCCGTGTCCCGGTCCTGCTCTGGCCCCAGGTTGTCCATGAGGATGAGTTTCTTCAGGTCATCCTCGATGGTTGACTTGTAGTTCTTCCGTGGGGACCGGAGGTCGCGCAGGGACGCCCTCAACCGTGGCTGACCAAAGACATTTTTTGCGCTGGTGTCCACCTGCCTGTCACAAGAACACTGGAGTAAGAGGGCCACCTGGCCTGGAGAAGGCCAGTCGCCACCTGATGACTGGGCCTACATGGAGAGCTGTGGTACGGCAGACAGGGGCCACAGAGCCACCTGCAGGAGGAGACTGACTGTAGGCAAGGTTGCAGAATGGAGCCCATGTGTGAGACAGAAACTTGTTTTGAAGCAAATAAGGCTAGGTAGAGGAATGGAGATTGGAAGTATTCTTAGGGGCTGACATCTAGGGGGAGGGGGAGACAAGGGAGGAATCCACCTAGAAGAACATTCCAGGCGTGAGGGTTGAGGCTGCGAGGTGGTGACGCCCGCCCGCCCTGCGCCTCCCGTCAACCCGTGAGGAGCCAAGGCCAGACTGTTCCTGATGGCTGGCAGGTCTTAGGTCCTGATGTGTGTGTCATGAGGACGGGTGGGCGGCAGGGCTCATGAGAGCTGGGCGGGAGGAGGTGAGCAGGTCCCTGACAAGAATGATGGGGTACCCCAGAAGTCATCACCCCTTCTTTAGGAACTCTGGGTTTTCCTGTCCTGTCACATGGGATAACACTCGCCCACACCACAGGGGCCTGAGGCCAAACTGATGCTACCCTGGGCTTGGCCTTCTGAGCCAGAGGGAGGTGGGAAGCGGGGGCCACTGTCTTCCTCACTCCATGCTGACCCACAGCTCTGTCTCTGTAGCTTTCCAGAACTACCTCTGGGTTCACTGGGCCACAGTGGACTGGGGTAGGAAAAGGAATCCCAGGGAAGGACAGGCCTGACTCTCGGCCATGCCCCTGCTTGCTCCTGCCGTGGCCTCTCCGACAAGCCCCGTCACATCGGTGGTGGTCTGAATGAGAATGGCCCCCAGAGGCTCACAGATGGCTCAGTGCTTGCTGCTCTTGCAGAGGACACAAGTTTGGTTCCCAAAGCCTATGGTGGGCTGCTCACAACTACCTGTCACTCCAGCTCCGGTGAATCAATGCGCTCACTGGCCTGCACATATGCACACAGATACACACACACACACACACACACACACACACACACACACACACACACCACACAACCAAGCAAACAAAAGCCAAGAAGCCACTCCCATATGTTAATAGGGTTGTTTTTGTTTGAGACAGGGTCTCTCTCTGTAGCCATGGATATTCTGGAACTTTCTGCGTAGCCTCACTGGCCTGCAACAGTTTCCTCTGTCTCCAGAGTACTGGGATTGAAGGCGCACACTACCATACCTAGTTTATTTTAGGTTTTAATTTTATGCATATGTGTTTTGCCTACATGTATTTCTGTGCACTGTACTTGTGCGCCTAGTACCTATAAAGGTTGGAATTGTCGGCCCTCTGGAAAAGAAGGTAGGGCTCTCAACCACTGAGCCATCTATCTCCCCAGCCCTTGTTTTAAGTTAGTTAATTTCCCTGTGAATGTGGGATCAAACCCAGGGTCTCTTGCACCCATTACCAGGACTACACCTCGGCTCCCGCTCCCTGCTTTTCCTTTGTTTTTCTGCTTGGCTCTTTTGAGAGAGGGTTTGTCATGTGGCTCAGGCTGGCCTGGGACACATCATCCTCCTGCCTCAGTCTCTTGATTGCTTGGGTGAAAGGCATGAGTCACCAAGTCTGACTCTGACTGTCATGTTTATATCACAGACGCACTGAAAATGAAAGACGATTATGCTATGTGAAACATGTCCACATTTGGTTTGGGAAATATACTTGGCTTACAGAACACGGTTCCTGGGAGGTATGAGGACTGATGGGCACCTCTGGGGAGCAGGAGTCGCATCCCACAGTGGAGAGACGGGGCTCTCCCATCTGAACTGTGAGCCTATATTACCACGAGCATGTGCTATGACAACAACCATCATAAGCAGCCTACAGCAGCCTGGCGCCTGGCCTTCACCATTTGTTACTGGAGAAAGGAAGAGTTTCTGAGCTGAGGAAAGAAGTGAGACGCTTTGGCTGCGGGCGTCTCTGAAGTCTGCATCTTTTTTCCTGTTTCTCAGTGGCTGCTCTTGCAGTTTTAACAAAGGCAGGCAGAGAAGGTTTCTTGTTGACCAGTATTCCTGCCTAAATCAACCTGTAGGTCTAGGGCATGCTGTCTCTGTCCCTTACAGGGAAGGAATTCTCTGGGCAAATTAAAAGTTTACAGCTGGGAGGAGCGCAGGAAGAGGCAGAGGGACAGACAAAGCAAATGTCCCACAAATGCTCGTCTGAGGGGGCTGGAAGACCTTGGCTTTTCTCAGAATCCCCAGTGTAGGCTCCTCTGCTCTGATGAGGAGCTGGTCTGTCTCAGTGTAGATTCCATGAGAAAGCATCATCCTCTGGAGAGTGTAAAGAGACCCAAGGAATACATACAATGGGTACCTCCTCCACCCTAGGGTCTACTTCAGGGAATGTCTCACTCAGAAAGGCCTGCAGAACACGTGATGTGAAGAGGAGTATGTATGAGGAGTATGTGGAGCTAACACAACTTGTGGGTTCTACGCAGCGGGGCTAGATCCTCAGTGGCAAAGTCCTTGCCTAGCATGGACTTAAAATGAAACAAAACAAAAACTTTTATTTTTTGTGATGCTGAGAATGGAAGTTAGTGCCATGATAAACAATTGTTTTCCCACTGAGCCACGCCCCCAGCCCCTCCCACTGGGGGATTCCAGGCAGGAGCTCTACCACTGAGCCACGCCCCCAGTCCCTCACTGGATGATTCTAGGTTGACCTGCTACCTTCAAGCTCCATCCTAAAATGTCAATACAAATAATTCCCTCAGAAAGAGGTTGGCTTCAATACCTCTTTTCGTCTTTGTCTAGCTCTCTGGTTGTTCTGATGCTGCTGTGTATTCAAATGCTAAATACTATATCCAAAGATCTGGTTGCTCCCAGACTAGCAGATCCTCATATATACCAGCTTTTGTTGTATAAACCTTGCCCCTAAGTTATCCATGATTGGTTAATAAAGATATCTACAACCTGTAGCTCATCAGAAGAAAGGTAGGTGGGGCTTCTGTTCCCAGACTTGGGGTGTGAGGCAGAGAATGAGGGGAAGGAGAGAGAGGAGGAGGAAGAAGATGTTTCTACGGGTTAGGTGGACCATGAGCTCATGGCTATGAGGGCTGGCCTGTTGGGCTAGGAGTAGCCCAGGTAGAACACAGCAAACGATATCCTGGGATTGACAGGAAAGTAGACAAAATAGCCCAGAAGGTTGATATCTGCTCAGCTCTGGTGCTTACAGGCTTATTATAAATATAGAGGTTTTGTGTCTTTTATTTGGGAACTAAATGATCTAAGGTGGGTAGAAAACCCCAAATAATATTCACCCCAACACTCTGGTCTCTATGGCTGTCCAAATCTAATGACCTCAGACCTGGAGGCTGTGAACAGTCCCAGGGAAGCCACGCTGTGGCTCTTCAATACAAGGTCACTCTCTGTGCCCTACTATAGAGTCACTGCCAAAAGATGCAATGGGAAGGGTGCAGACACACATGCACAGCTGGGACCTGTGTTGATACACAAAAGGGAGCAAGGAGCCACATATGGTGCACATGCCCATAACAGAAGCATTCAGGAGGATGAGGCAAGGGGACTGTGAGTTCAAGGTTACCCTGTACAGTAAGTTATAAACAACAGTAATAAAAGAGAGAGAGAGACAGAGAGAGAGAGAGACAGAGACAGAGAGACAGAGAGAGAGGGAGAGAGGGAGAGAGAAAGGGAGGAAAGAGGGGGTTGCTAAGAGATGGCTCAATTAAGAGAACCTGCTGCCCTGTGGAGGACCGGTTTGGTTTTTACACACACACACACACACACACACACACGGTAGATCACAACCACCTGTAACTCCTATGCTTCTGAACTCTGCAGGGGCCAGGCATGCAAGTGGTGTAGAGGAAGGGATGTACACATAATCCCGTGGACAGGGGCATGCTGGCATGTGTCTGCAAGTCCAGTGTTTAGGTGAGATCAGGTTTTCAAGTCATCTTCAGCTATGTACCAAGTTCCAGGCCAACTTGGGCTGCATGAGAATCTGCTTCAGTGGGTAAAACTTCATGATATGAAAGACTGAGACAGCCTGAGTGCCATTCCTGGAGTCCACAGTGGAGCGAGAACTTACTTCTGAAAGTTGTCCTATAACCTCCACAGGCCTGCTGTGGCATGCACATGAACATACACTTAATCTAACAAGAACCACCACCAAACCTAACAACAATCCTCCACAAGACAGAAAACTCAACAACAGCAACACCTTAAACATTCTGCAGTATTTAATTTCCTACTTTCTGTATTTCACCTCTGTCTAGCACTCCTAGACATAATTCTGATTTGCCCACGCTGTCTAGACTCAGGTTTTGCCATGCTGTGGTTTAATGCCATCAGAACAAGGAAGCTCTGGGGCTGGAGAGATGGCTCAGTGGTTAAGAGCACTGGCTGCTCTTCCAGAGGACTCTAGTTAGATTCCCAGCACCCTTGTGGAGGTTCACAACTACAGTTTCTGTATAACCTGCAGCTACAGTTCCAGGGGCTCTGATGCCCTTTCTGGTCTCTACGAGCACTGCACACATGTGGTGTGAACCATATGCTGGCAAAATAGCCATATACATAAAATGATAATAATGTTAAAAACTAAAATAGCAGAAGGAAAGGAAGCTGTGTGGCCAGGATTCTACTGGTGGCACTTTCTCCCTGTGGCAGACGGGGCAGGAGTACAGGCAAGTCCTGAGTCAGGCGTGGCTATGCGCCATCGCAGGCATCTGTCCTCCAGATGGGGTGGCTCCCTTGGGACCAGGTTAATTAAGCTAATTAGTATGGCTGTCAGCCTGGCAGGGCGGAGGGTTCTGCCAGCATGGCTGGCAGAGGCCAATGGGAAAGGGTAGGGCCAGCCCTACTGTTTGTAGGTAACTGGTGCCCAGGAGAGGCTCCTCTGGTTCTTTTCTGGGTGGCACTGAGTTGGAGTTGGGGGTCCCTGAGCCAGAGGAAGAAGGGAGCCTGGAAGCAGTAGCCAACCACCGGAAGCCAGCACCCTCAGCCCACTGAACCCTCAATATCACTTCTGAGTCAGAAGCACCCCTGTCAGATGGGGAAACTGAGGATAGGCATGCCCTCCTGCTGCTCTGAGCCTCATAGTGACTTCCTCGTCAGACAAGCAGAGTTCAGCATGCTGGTCCTGGGCCACGGCTGGACACTGTGTGTGTAACTGTGCGTGTTCCTCAGGTAGCCATGAAGAACGGGTTCCAGCACCATCTCCACGTCCCCGGCAAGGATACTGATATTTTAGGTTAAAACAAAGTGGCGTGGAGCCTGGATGAGAACTTAAGTCACGTGACCCATGGGACTGTGTCTGTAACTGCAGCTGCAGGCAGCAGCTGTGGTGGACTGTCACCTCCTGTGGCCGCTCACTCTCTCTCCCAGGTCCTGGGATGCTCCTGCTGCCATGATTTTCTCCAGTTCCCTCCATAGCGCTGTGTGAGTGGGTCGTCCTGACTCATGGACTCGAATGTTCTGGCCTGGATCCTCAGCAGTGACTGGGGCCTTGTCTTCCTGACTACTCCTCAACTATGTTGCAGGCCCTATGTATAGAGTCAGTAGAAGCTGTTCTAGGGGCCTCCTGTGTCTAATTCTCAGTCCCTTGGATAAGGACCATTGGCCCTTCAAAGATCATCTCTATAACGTATGTATCATGTGGTGGCGTGGAGGGGAGTGGCATCAGTGTGGCTGCACACTGGAGGACAGGCTCAAGCATGACTACAGCAACTTGAATTGTGTTCCCTGCCACACAGCTACCTAGCTGTGAGGTAGTGCCAGTCTTCCAGCTAGACCAGCCTTTGAGGAGGAGGAACTAAGGATGCAGAAGCTTCTAAGGAGAGAAAGTTGTCATGTTCAGGCCCGGTGCCTCTGGCACAGGGTGGCTTTCATCAGCCACTCTGTGCTTGTAGACTTGAGATGACCCTGAAAGCCCTCACAGCACTCCATTTTAGAGACGACCCTGAGGTGCAGTCAACGGTGGGCCCCCATCCCTTGCCATCCCTGTGGTGGCAGGGTGAAGGCAGAGCTGTTGGTCAGAGCCAGCATGGTGGCCCTGTTGTGGCAGATGCTCAGGACCTACAGCACAGGGTCTATTTCTCTCTGGCTCACTGTCTTTCATCAACAAGCAGTGTGTGCCTCAACATAGGGTGTTGGTTTCCCCCAAGACGTTTCTCTCAGAAGAGGAGCACGCCATCTTGTATGTGGCCCCTATGCTTGAGTCTAGAGGTGAGATGTTCTTGGTTTGAGTCTTGAATTTGCTGGGCCTTGGGTTGGGAACCTTGGTGCCTTTGGGAAATAGGGTAAGAACAAGGCCCCTCTTGTGGGGTTGCCAGGAGGGTGTGGGGCTAGGTGGCAAAGCCTGGCTGACAGGCCATGTTCCTTGTGGGTGCTTTACACAGGCCCACGATTGTTAGAGACCTGTAACCAGGGTCTTCGAAGAGGGAGGTGGAGACATTGAGTAGGCTCCTTAAGTTCTCTGGTGACCTTGTGGAGGGAAACTCCAAGACTGGCAGGAGTGACAGATGCTGTGGCCCAGCTGAGAGACGCCGATTCTCCCGCCTCCAGGATGCAGGCCCCACAGCTGGCAAGGCAAGGCTTCTACCACCAAGCCTGACCCCTACCTAGCATCAGTGTCGTATTTCAGTGACAGTGTGTCTGAATTCAAGGAATTTAGCGAGGAGTCAAAAATAGTGTTTTCTAAAAACTGGGTTAGATGACTCAAGAGTCTCTAAGTGACAAGGTCATGATCTTGAGATGCTCAGGGAAAGTTTGAGTAAAAAACTCCATGGCTGGGCTGCAACACACACGAGGCCCTGGATTTGAACTCTGGAAAATAAAACATGCCCCTGCCCTGCCCTGCAACTTTGTAAGTCAGGCCTGGAGAGGTGGCTCAGTGGTTAAGAAAAATTTCTGCTCTTGCAGAGGACCCAAGTTTAGTTTCCAGCACCCATATGGTGGCTCAAAACTGCCTGTAACTCAGTTTGGGGGATCCAACGCCCTCTTCTGATCTTATGTGCACCAGGCATGCACAAAGTACACATACAATAATATGGACAAACACTCATGCACATAAAATAGATAAATCTTAAAATATAAAGCATTTAGTCAATCTTTTATATTTGAGATTTTAACAAATATATCTGTAGTTGGACATGGTGGCACACATCTACAGCCCTAGTACTCCAGAGACACAGGCAGGGCAAGCTTCTGTCACAAAAGACCAGGACCAGGGATGCAGCTCAGAGAACGGAATACTTGCCTAGTGTTTACGAGGCCCTGGGTTCCACTGTCAGCATCAGGGGGAAGAAAAAGAGGTGTGTGTGTGTGTGTGAGTGATCCAGATCATGGGTAGAGTGCTTACCTAGCACGTGTACAATACTAGGTTCAATAAGAAAAAAGCCAGTGTGAATGTGACCCCACCTAGAAACAAGGCCTCTGGGGAGGTCATCAAGTTGAAATGAAGCTTCCAGGTGGATGATAATCTGGTGAGATTGGGGAAAGGTGAGCACAGCCGCACCCAGAGGGAAAGGCCCTGGGAAAACGGGTGCTGGGAAGTGAAATAGCTTCTCCTGCAAAGCACAGGATGCTAGAGAAGGCCCTGGAACAGTCTCCCTCACAGCCACCAGTGGGAGACCCTGCCGAGCCCTTCAGAACTGTGACATCAGTTTCTTCAGTGTCAGTTTGTGTATCTCAGGACACTGGGCCTACAGAACCACACACAGCAGGGGAGGTGGATGAGAGCTCCAGGCGGAGGGCGTGATGCTCACGAGGAGGGGACAAGAAGACAAGAGGACATGAGAGGAGCCACAGGACACAGAGGAGCTTCTGGCTGCACTGAAAAGCAGGGGGCCTCTTGATTATTGGGGTTGTAGAATCAAGTGAGATCCAGGTGGCATTAGTCTGAGACTACCCTAAAGGAAACTGTCACGGGACATTTAGAGGCAGTGCAAAGGCCCTGGGGCGGCATTGGCCTGCATCAAGTTTGAAGCCCAGGGTAGCTGGAGCAGAGTGAAGGATGCAGGCATGAGACAGATCAGGCAGGACCTGGCAGGAGTCTGTGCAAGTAGGGTGGTACACAGAGCATGGTACAGAGCATGCCCAGTGTGTCTGAGCCTCCAACATTAACCCTGGGGTGGGGTAGGGTGGCTGGGGACTGTAAGGAGGGCAAATGACCAGATTCTAGTTTTCAGAGTCCCCTCTGGTTGTCAGTGAGACATGTGAACTGGATTCTCAGAGCCTGCTAACACCTCCCGGGACCATTTTCTGTCTCCTGGTGCTTCTCTTCCCCCAAGCTCTGTGTCACCCACGGATTTAAACAGCCCCATTCAGGTCAGGAAAGAAGGTGTTGAGAGGAACAGATGGAGGGAGCCAGAAACTCCTCAACCAATGGAGTTGCTGTGAGCCTTCAATAATTGAATGCATTTAGAAAAGGCTGGAGATGTGGGAAAGGTGCTTGCTGCCAAACTGGAGGACATAACTTTGATCCCTGGAACCCACATGGAGGAAGGAGAGAACTGCCCTCTAAATGGTAGGGAGATTCTAGGCAAGGGCTCTACCACTGAGCCATGCCCCCAGCCCCTCCCTGGGGGATTCTAGGCAGGGGCTCTACCACTGAGCCACGCCCCCAGCCCCTCACTGGGGGATTCTAGGCAGGGGCTCTACCACTGAGCCATGCCCCCAGCCCCTCACTGGGGGATTCTAGGCAGGGGCTCTACCACTGAGCCACGCCCCCAGCCCCTCACTGGGGGATTCTAGGCAGGGACTCTACCACTGAGCCACACCCTCAGCCCCTCACTGGGGGGGTGGTTCTAGGCAAGTAATTTGCTAAGTTATGCCCTAGTATCAAAGCCCTTTCTTAATTGCACAGCCCACCTCCTCTCTCTCTTACTCTATGCAGAGCTGGAGAGATGGCTCAGCAGTTAATGCTGTACCATCATGAGGACCAGAGTTCAGCTCCTGGCACCTATGTAACAAGCCCGGCCTTTTGCCCATTCCTGTAACCCCCACTCTGAGGAGGATCACAGTATCTTGCTGAACTCTAGTCTAACAGAGAATATGGGAGGCCAAGGTCTATGTAGAGACCTTGCCTTAGAGCAATAGGCAGAGAGCGACAGAGAAGGATGCTGGATGCATTTTTCTGGCTTTCACACCCATATGCACATAAAGTCACATAAACTCACATACAAACAAATGAATACATCCAAAGGTGAGCAAGCAAACAGCCAGGGAGATGACTCAGTAGGCGTAAAGTGAAGGCCGTGCAGGCCACATGACCCAAGTTCAACCGATGGAACCCATGTAGGAAGTTGGATGTTGGGGGACCCATCTAAACTACCAGCATGTCTACCCAGGGACGGGAGTGCTGACATTACAGCTGCATGTCACCATACTCAAATACAGTTCCTTATTTACTGCATTTCCTGTCTGCATCCTAAATGAATTGTCAGTTCCCTAAGAACAGGGGTCTCTGTCACCTGTCTTGTTCATAGATGTAAATCCAGGGTACAGAACAGCACGGAGAGTCACCCTTTTCCTGTCCCAGAGATATCTGGGTGGTCTCAGGGCGGCACTTACTTCTTGCTGTCAGTGAAGGGGAGTGGCCGTGGTGGGGGCTCGTCTGTTCTCTTCCATCCTGTTGAGTGCTTGTTGTGTGCAGGCTGCTTGGAGAAGAAAGACTTGGGGACGGAGGTGGAGAGCTGGAAGGGGCCGCACTGAGAGAGCTGGGAAGGCCGGGGAGTCTCTGCGCTGGTTGTTTTGTAAACCTGAGTGGGGTAGCCGGCCCTGGAGCCCATGTCACTGCAGAAGCAAAGACGAAGAAGGTCACTCATGTGGGAGTTCAAGGTGCATTGCTGCAATAACCAACTCTTAATTTAGTTTAATCTCTTTACGGTCACTGTGTGCACTGGGGTGGGGGCCCTGTGGAGGTGGACAGCTCTGTGGACTCGGCTCTCCTCCCACTTTGTGCTTAGGTTGTCGGGTATGCACAGGAGGATGCGCTGAGCTGTTGGCCTCACCTCCTTATCTTGCTGAGCTGCTACAAGGAGCCTCCCGCCATCCACCGCAACCAAACTTTGGGAAGCCAACTGTGCCAGCAGATCAAATCTTTCTCTTTGTGATTTGTTTTGGAGGAGGTCTCACACCACCTCCCAGGCTGGCCTGAAATGCATGGCAGTCTTCTTGCCTCAACTTCCCGAGGGCTAATCACAGGGGTTATAGGCATGTGCCACCATTTCTAATTGCAAATTAACTTAGTTCTTTTTTTATAGGATAGAAGCTAAGAGAAGTTAAGTGTGCTTCCTGCTCCTCCAGTGGTCCTGAATCTGATTCCCCACAATTTCCTTTATCTCCAGCTCCCAAGAGATCCCATGGCTCTGGCCTCCACAAGAACCTGTAGTCATATGTAATACTGACATGCAGATATACATACTTAAAATTTGGGACTCTAATGGCTCACTCTGGTTAGGTAGTGTCTCAGGCCTGTCACCCCAGCACCTGACAGGCAGGGCCAAAAGGACAGGGGTTCCTGATCATCTCTGGCTAAACCTCTGAGGTTTTTGTCAGCCTGAACTACATTAGACTCTATATCAAAACACCCCCTCCCCACCCCAGTGTAAACCATGTAAAGGATGAGTGTTTTGTCAAACTCAGTTTTAGATGCTCGTGCTGGGTGACATGTGACATGCTTGCAGAGTGGTTCAGGTAAGTGGACCGGACAGGTCAGAAGAAGACGCTCCCGGGCAGTGTGCAGGGGGTACTAGTTCTGCCGCTGGCAGTGATGAGAACGTAAGGATGCAGGAGAGTGAAATTAGACCCCACATAGAGGGTTCCAAGTAAGCAAGACAAGGCCACCTGATACCTCAGCTGTAGAGGTGACCACAGAAGACCTTTCCTTCACCGTGGCACGTGTGGATGTGAAGCCTATGGATGAAGACTTGGACTTTGCTTCCAGATGAGCAAGTCTGCCTGCTTCCCATGATGCACTGGCTTTGTCCCTTCCCATTAGTGAGTCTGCTTTCTCCTGAGAAATGACCCACTGATGGCTACTCCGAGCTGCAATGCATGGGGATGGCCCGTCCAGGGGCTATGAGCCTGCTCCAGCTGAGACAGGACAGGGGCATGGGGAGGTGCATTCTGCACTGGTGCCCTGTTTTAGCCACAGGCAGGGTATTCATGGCCCTTTGGCTTTGTGAGACTGTGCAATGTCACTGCTCCATCCAGGCTCTGAAGGGGCTGGCAGGCGGTCCTGGATGGAGGATGGTACACAGGAGAAAGCTGTGGCCCTGCCTATTGGCCTGGGTGACAATGACAAGGATGACTGCAAAGATCCTGGACACAGTCAGGTCTGGTTTTAAGCATTTCCCACACAGCACCTCATATAGCACCTGACCCCTCCTGCTGCAGGAGCTACTGCTGTTGTATGTCAGGTGGGGCTGGGAGAGCCTAGAGAGTTTCCTTATAGTGATGCATGAGATCGAGGTGACATACCAGCCTCTGGCTTTCTTCTATACTCGCCAAGATCATCGGCAGGATAAAGGCGTAATAGATCCTAAGCACAGCAGCAGCTGGTATTGCTGAACTGAGCTATGTGTAGGGAGGGTGGTGGTGGTGGTGGGAGGTGGCGGGGGACATGATAAATCCATGGCTTCACTATGTCCACATGACCTTGATTGGACTACAGCTATGTTACTGTTATCACCAAAGTTTTAGAGACAGGGACTCATGTATCCTAGGCTGGCCTCCAGCTTGCTGTGTAGCTGAGGATGACCCTGACCTCCTAACCCTCTCGCCTCTATGTTCTGAGGGCTAGGATTACAAGTATGAAACTCTGTGCCCAGCTTGGCCACCCAGTATTGTCCCATCTGATGGAAGGGAGGTCGGGCCTCAGAGACCAAGGGCCTGAAGGAGTTCAGTGTAGGGCAGTCAGGCAGTGACGCCATGCCCACATAACCCAGGGGACAGGCTGCAGGCCACCTGGCTTGCCCCCATCTTGCCCCCACCCTCTTCTGTGTCAGGTGTGACCTGTGGATCTGAAATGATGGACTTCGCCTGGATCTTATGTCCATCACTGCTTGCTATCTCCACCAAGTGCCACACACCAGCATCGCCACCACTGTCTCTTCTAGGGTTACCTGCCTTCCGTGTTCTTCCCACAGCCACAGGGAACCCGTGGGAATGTGTGATACCAGAACTCCTTGTGGTGTCTGCTCATGCAGACAGGCAGAGACCCCCCACAGGCCCCACTCCATCTGCCGCCTCCTGCCTCCTCAGTTTTTCCACTTGCCTGTCTTTTCTAGCAGTCACACAATGCTATTCCTCAAATACCCAGGAATGTTTCTACCCCAGGGCCTTTGAACTGCCCCTTTGCCCACAGATCTTGGGCATTCCCTCAACCCCTAGAGTTCTAGGAAAATAGCCTGGGTTTTTTCCCCCCTTTGCTGACAGATCTATCATGTGTGGTTCCAGTCTTCTGACATAGGCAGGGTGGGCCCCAGGAGACCCCCGGATTACCTTTTAGGGCTGTGCCCGAGATGGATCCCCAGACAGATCCGGAGACTGCTAGCCAGCCCGGGAAGCAAAGCCACGCCTGCTGGGAACGCCCAGCTGCGTCAGCGCCACGTGGAACAGAGTCTCAGATTCCCCCTAGCTGACTGACAAATTGCTCTGGAAACCAAAAAACTTTGGCACATGTACTGCTTAGGGACCAGGTAGTTATGCGCCTGGGCTTGCTGGGTCATCAGGTGCCCATGACAGACGTCAGCACCTGGCAGGGGCTTGGCTGCTGGGCTCCCATGACAAACGTCTGGGGTGGGGTGGGCTAACATCTGCGGAAGCTGCTGAAGTCATGGACCTGCACAGGCAGATACAGGCTCTGTGGGCTTTGAAGAAACGAGCTGGGTCCAGGGAAGTGGGTGGGGCCTTTCTGGGTGTGGCCAGACTCATCTCTTTCTGGCAGCTTTCAAATTTTGCTCTCTATCCTGCCTTCCCTTAAACAGCCTGTTTCTTTCAGAGAAGACTGGAGTGCCCCACCTTCCCTCTAAAATTAAAGACTGATCTTATTGTCTAGCCCAGGCTGGCCTCCAGCTCAAAGTCTGAGTAGTGCGATCACAGGCCTGCCCCCAGAGTGATAGTTTAAAAAATACATTTTTTAAAAATATTATGTCAGATTAGGGGCTCGGCCACCTTCTCTGGCTCTCACACCCTCCAGGATCAAATGCTCGCAGCTCATCCCAGCACTGAGCCTGCTGGGTGGGCCTGCTGCCCACTGTGCTACTCTCGCCTCTGCCTCCTGTCGTGCTTCCCTTGGGAATCGACCTCAGTCTCCTGGACACCTGACATCCCAGAGTACTGCAAGACAGGCCAGAGAGGTACAGTGGCCTTTGCTGTCTGACTGCCAAGACTCTTGTTTTCTCTGACAAATCAAGACACTGCCTGCCTATTTCCCTCCTGAGCCTTGATTGCCATCTGTGTCTCACTTGGTTGTTGTCTGTCTGTCCATCTGTTTCCTCTCTGCAGCAGAATGTCAGCCCCACGAAGGAGGACTGGACTGTGTTCCCTGGAGCACGGAGGTATCTAGAACAGCACTGCTGAGTAGAGCTGAGATCTCCCTCCAGACTGAGTGGCAGTGCTCCTCACTTACAGCAACCAGCAAGAGCTCACCCCCGGACATTTGCTCCCGGCCTGTGCCATCTCTGAGTGAGTCAGCCTCACCCTTCCTGGGATTCCACCTCCTGTGTTACCCCAAACACCGTTTTTTCAAAGCCCAGATCTGGGGTCATGGAGCTGGTTCAGCAGATAAAGGCATTTGCCACGCAAGCCCAGTGACCTGAGCTTGATTCCTGTGACCCATGTAAAGGTGTAAGGCAAGACCTGACTTCATCAAGCCTCTGACATCTTCATGTGTGGCCCACCATGTACACTGGCACACAGAAGCAGCACACATCTGCCTGTCTCCTCCTGTTGAGACCTTCCCTGGCTGTCTTTGGCCCTTAGGATCAAACTCACACTCAGTAATGGAGCACCTGGGTGATCTCCCCGGCCCCTTGAGTCTGTGCTTTGTGACAGACATGCAAGCTCACCCTCCTCCCCAGCTCCTAGCCCTTTGTTCCTACAGCTCCTCCTTTTGAGAAACCTCTCTATAACCCCACCTTTCTGTTCTGCTCTTCAAATTTTAGGCAAGTTTCACTATGTAGCCTAGGCTGGCCCAGAAGTAACGATCCTTCTGCATTAGCCTCCAGAGTGCTGGGATCCAGTGCTTTTGTTTTTAGGTCCATGTCCACAGCCAGGGCCGTGGGGCTTGGCCTGCGCAAGGCCCCGGCTTTGATTCCCAGCAACAGCCCCTTTGCACATACTCTCACGCACATGAGCGTGAGATAAAATATAACACGAGCACCCACATATTGACACCGCAGTCTGAAGACATCAGCCAGCCTCCTCTGAGGATGCCTACTACTGTGGCTCATCCATGACTTTGTTACCATCCATCTGCCTGTTGTCTTCCTGGGGCCAGCCAACACTGGGCCTGGTACACATGTACTTGCTCATGAATAAGTGCCAAGTGCTGGGCAGGTGGAGACAAGGCACAGGACTCTCATGACAGGCCTGTCCAGATAAGAGCCCCACTGGTGTCTGGGTGCTGGGTTCAAGTACCATGCTGTCTGTTATTCTCAAGGACCAGACCCATAATAGTAGATGCGCAAGGCTTCGGGGTTGTCTGTTACCAGGGGCAGTGTAGTCAGCAGATGGCAGAGGTGCTTGGGGTCTCCTGAGATGAGGTCTGGGGGAATGTACATATCCATGGAAATGTGAATGGATGGGAGGGAAGAGCGCAGTGAGACAGCACCGACAACTTGCTGCACTGGCTGGAACACCACCTTCACTTGCGTGCGCTGTGTGTGTGTATGGTGTGTATGTGTGTGGTATGCATGCGCTGTATGGTGTGTGTGGTATGTATATGGTATGTGTGTGTGTTGTGTGTATGTATGTGTGGTACGTGTGCGTTGTGTGGTGCGTGTGTGTGTGTTTGTATTGTGTGTACGCATATGGTGTATGTGTGTGGTATGTATGATGTATGTGTGTGTGTGTGTGAGACACAAGTCCTTGCCATAGATCCTCCTGTCTCAACCTTCCCTGTGCTGGAATGATGGGTATGTATCACTACAACTGGCTGAATATGTTTCTTAAAAATCATCTCATTTCTAACAATGTGTGGTGGCAACTAGACGTACTTCTAGCACCTCAGAGGCAGAGGCAAGATTACCACAAGTTTGAGTCCAACCTGATCTACATAGTTGAGTTATGGGCCAGCCAGGGCTACAGAATAAGGTCCAGTCTCAAAAACAGAACCCCCCCAACACCACCACTGCCCTACCACACACACAAAAGAGGAGAAATCAGGAAGTCGTTTCATCTCATTGACCAGAGGGTCCAGGGCAGCATCTGTGAGATCAGGGGTAGGCTGGAAGCAATGCTGCCTCCTAAGGAAATGTATATCCATTTAAGAGACAACATCTCCCTCCTCTCAGCACCCACATCACCTCAGGCACCCCATTTTGGGAAATGCTGTTCCACACTAAAACCCCGTTGCCTAGGAGAAAACTTCAGGAAGCAGCTTTAATGAGTAGATAAGAAAGACTTGCAATTAGCATCAATTGTCTATATGCAAATTAAAGCTAGCAACCACCAGGGCCACTTGTGTAGTGCCCCCCCCCTCCACTTCTGGGTTTGGCAAATACTTCTCTCAGATATGGGGTAATTTGTTCCCACCCCCCTGCCTCACCCACCATCCTTTCCTGGCATCACTACTGCCTTTATATCACGGATTTCAAAACCCTACAAAAATGTTCTATTCAGTGCTCGGGGTTGAACCCAGGACAGCTGGACAGTGAGGCCTCCAGCTACAGCTCCAACCCAACGTTAAGTGGTTGTTGCTGTGTTTGTTCTGAAACAGGGTCTCACTAAGTTGAGCAGGCTGGCTTTGAACTTGTGATCATCCTGCCTCAGTCTCTCAATTAACTGAGATGACAGGCCTGTGCTATCAGATCAGCTCCCACCAATGCCCCAAGAACAGGGACCACAACAGGCTGCAGATGCCCTGCTATGCATTTTTGCCTCGGCATCCTGGGTATAGTTCTACTTTGTTCTGAGCGGTGACTGGACTGTCTGTCACCTGTGGGGGTGGGCCAGTGTTACTTGGGGCAGCACAGATCTCTAAGAAACGTATATTGAATGAATGAATGAATGAATGAGCGAGCAAAGCAGTCAGTGAGGTCAGAAGTTGAGAACTACTTGTCTAGGAAGGTAGCCTAAGATAGCACCCTCCTGCTGCCTTTTTCTTTGTCTCCATGGCAACTTTCCTGGGCTCCCAGTGTCAAGAGCTACTCAGATGAGGGAAGCTGAGGACTCAGGCACTCCCAACCTGCTGGTTTTTCTTTTCTTTCATTCCCAGCTCTCCTATTTCTTCTTGTGGTTCTGGGATTTGAACTCAGGGCCTCACAAACACTAGGCAAACATTGTGCTACTGTCCTACATCCGCAGCCCAACCATGATGGTTTCCAAATTTGTTAGAGACCCTTGGGGGAAATCATGAAATCCTTCTAGAAAGCATGACTGAGCAGATCAAGGTGTGCAGCTAATAAAGAGTCACTGCTTGGAGCCCAGCTATTTCTATACAGAAACAGTTGTCTTCCACGTGAGCTTCTCAGAGTGTGGTCCTGAGACTACACCCACCAACAGCTCAGAGCTGGAGAGATGGCTCAGCGGTTAAGTTCACTGAATGCTCTTCCAGAGGACCCAGGCTCAATTTCAAGAACCCACAGTGTGGCTCACGATCTAGTTCCAAGGGATCTGATGACCTCTTCTGGTGTCCTTAGATGCCAGGCACATGTGTGGTGCACAGACATACATAACACATTAAAAAAAGAGAAACAAAGGAAAAAGGAAAAGAGAAAGAACAAGAAAGAAGGCAGACACGGTGGCACACACCTTTAATCCTGGCATTCTTAAGGCAGAGGCAGGTGGATCACTGTGATTTCAAAGACTACTTGGGGAGTTCCAGGCCAGTTAGAACTACACAGTGAGACCCTGTCTCAAAATAAATGAATATATTTAAAAAAAAAGAAAAGAAACAAAGGCATGGGGTTATACGGTGAGTTATGGAGTCCACAGGCTCACAGGCAAAGATGCCAGGAAGCTTTTATCCCAGAAAGGCCTTGAGTTTTTCTGGAGGTCCTGGGTTCAGGCCATTTGGGCAGGGAGGCTGTGACCTCTAGGAGTGTGTTAGTGGGGCACCTGGATGGGACCAAGTTGGTCCCTCTACAAATACTCTGCCTCCCTTTCTTGGGCTGACTGTCCATTGCTTTCCCAGGAGCACCAAGTGTGTGGGTTCAGACTCAGGGCTGAGGTACTTCTCTCTCCCCTATCTGCCTTCCTATTTGTGCTTCTCAGAGCGTGGTGCTGAGATTGCCAGGCTCATCCACAGCTAAGAGCTTTAAAAGAAAATGCATATTCTCGCACCCCACCTAACCTACTGAGGCGGAACTCAGGGTTGGGGGTGGGTTGATCAGGTGTGGGTTTGGGGACTATGGCTCAAAGCCAGAGGCTGGAGGGCCAAAGTGGTAGTCACATGACACCACCAGCTGTGGGCAGCTCTAGGGATGCATTTGCTTTTTCCACACAGAGGGGTATGGGAGAGATGCTGTAACTCCCCTTTGTTCTCTGACCCCATCTTGAGACCAGAAGGCCACCAGCATGGTAAGAACAGTAGTCCATGAAGGCACCGAGCCACGCGCCATGCGGTGTACTCTACCCCCTCTGCACGCTGTGTGGGAAGACTGGCAAGGCCCTACTTTTCCAACCTGCATGAATACACGTTTGATAGATAAGATCCGAAACTTCTCACAGAGTTAAAACCATCGGTCATAGATAGTGGAGAGATGAGAAGACGGAGGGCCAGAGAGAACCTGTGAGATGAAGACAGAGTTAGGGCTACTCTCCCTGTCTGAACTTTTGGAGGCTGACAGGTATGTGGCATATGCCAACCCAACTCTGCAAGTACAGTTACTGGCAAGTGTATTTGGGGGAGGATCTCGCATTAGGGTTGTGGGTCAGAGGGGTGGTCAGGGTCTCCTAGAAGAGCTGGAGCTCGCTGGGGGTTCTTACCTGGCCTGCCTTGGTGGGTCTCGGCTGCCCCCCACCAGGCCTGGAGGAGTGCAGGAGCCTGAGGAGTACAGCTTCGGCCGGTAGCTCTTGTTCTGGCCGGCCACCACAGGCGCAGGGGACACTTCCCGCCGTCTGTCCGCAGGGTGGGGTCTCCCGGCCGACTCTCGGCCCCCGCCACAAAGGCCTATACTTCCGGGGGGCTTGTGCGGCTTGGTGGGCCTCGGCGTTTTGGCTAGGGACATGCAACTGGGGCTGGAGGTGTAGAGCGTGGTATCGATGCCGCTGTCACTAGAACCTCCCTTGGAGAAGGGGTCCTGCTCTGGCTCCAGCGGGTCCAGGGGGTCGAACCATCGCTCATCACTATGGCTGCTGGAGGCATTGCTGGAGAGGGTGTTGCTGCTGGAATGGCTGGAGTACTGAGGTTCGCCCTGGAAGGCAAGGCAGGTGTGTCAGCCTGTCCGTGCTGTGCCCTGGAGCCAGACAGATCCACATTCTGGCTCCTCCCTTACTGGTACAGTAAGTCTACACCACAGAATTTACTTTCTCCCAGTCTCAGTTCATACATTTGTAAAATGGGTATGTGATTGAAGTCTTGACTCATTTGGTGCTTGGTCTGACATCTCAAACCGAATGTTTCTCAATCCGAGGTCTGGTCTGGGCCCCCTCCTTCCTTCCCCGCATCTTTTCAGCTCTGCAAGCCTGCTGCCTGTATCTTTCAGACACATGCAGGAACTGTCATGTTGGCATCCTCCTCTGTCCTCCCTGGATCCTGTCTGTCTCCCCCCCCCCGCCCCCCGCCTCCCGGGGTCACTGCTGCTCGCTCCTCTCCATCTCCCTCCACTCCCTCTCCCTCCTCTCCATCTCCCTCCACTCCCTCTCCCTCCTCTCCATCTCCCTCCACTCCCTCTCCCTCCTCTCCATCTCCCTCCTCTCCATCTCCCTATCCAGACTTGTCCCCAATATGTGGTCAGAGGACAGCTGTGAGCATCTGTATGGAATCACATCCCTCCCCACCTGCTTGAAACTCTCCTGCGGCAAATTCAAGGCACAGGTCAGAGTCCTTCCCACAGTTCGTGGGCCTCAGTGGTCTGACTCATGCTCTGGTGTCTAATGTCACCTCCCTGTCTCTCTGGATCACTGCTCCAGACACACAAGTCTCCTGTGTTCTCTGGATGTGGCAGGAACAAGCCTCCAGGCCTTCTTCGCATGTGTTGTTGCCTGTCTGTGACATTTTTCTCTCAGCTCTTTTTATGGTTCCGTCCTGACTTCATTCAAAGTCACTTCTGCACTGGCTAGTTTTATGTCAACTTGACACAGGCTAGAGTCATTAGTATGGAGGGAACCTCAATTCAGAAAATGCCTCTGAAAGACCAGGCTGGAGGCAAGCCTGTAGGACATTTTCTTAATTAGTGATTGACGGGAGGGCCCAGCCCCGTAGGCGGGGCCACCCCAGGGCTGGTGGTCCTGGGTTCTCTAGGGAAGCAGGCTGAGCAAGCCAGTGAGCAGCCCCCCCCACGGCCTCTGCATCAGCTCCTGCCTCCAGGTTCCGGCCCTGCTTGAGTCCTGACTGATGAACAGTGCTGTGGAAGCGTAAGCTGAACTGACCCTTCCTCCCTGAGCTGCGTTGGTCCTGGTTTGGCTTCAGCACAGCAGAAGTGACGCTGGCTAAGACACTCTTCCCAGGGCTGTGCTGAGGGTCGCCTCAGGCCACACTAGACTTCCTTAACAAGTTACTATGCTCCTGCCCACTTAGGGCTTGCTACCCACATTGGGATGTCAGCTTCCGGAGGACAACAGCTCCTCTGCCTCCTTCTTCTGTATGGTCCCAAGGCTCAGTCTGAGAAACGAGGCTGCCAAGACCCAACTAGACACACAGGACTCCATTTCCCAGGCTTCTTTGCAGGGATGGAGCCCTAGTCACGGCAATGTATGTGGAAGTGACTCAAGCCACTTCTGGCCTGGGCTGAAAAATCTCCCCCTTGATCCCCTCTCCCTTCTACCCTACCACTGGCTGCAACAATGCAGGTCCTTAGTGAGGGACCCAGGAGAGGGATTGGAGGCCTTGAGGGACAGCAAGTGACAGCAGGGAGCCTGAGTCCCTGACTCACCCTGTGCCACACTGCATCCTTCTGGGGAGAGAGAGACTGGCCTTCTATGGCTTAAGGTCTCTGAAATGCAGGGGCTGCAGGCACTGTACTTGCCTACCAGGACCTCCATGGTGAAGAGAGGAAGGAAAGGATTTGTCAAAGGTTACTCGGCTGAGGGCTGGAGCCAGGATATTATTTAGCCCCTGTAGGGGGGACCATGGCTATGGCTGAGGATAAGGCAGCTCCAGAGGCCACACCCAGGGAGAGTTGCCCAGCCTTCTACAGCCATGTGCCCAGGAAAGCTGCCAGCTAGCAACCAGCCATCGCAGGCCTCCCTCCCTGGATGAGGCACGGTGGGGCGGGGCGGGGCGGGGCAAGGCAGGGCGGGGCGGGGCAGGGCAGTGACTCACTTTGGAATGCCTATTGGGAGAATCTTTGCCAGCTGCGTCCTGCCTGGAGGGATGCTTGCTGCCAATGCTTCCAGTCATGGCGGACAGCCTGGCCTGAGCAGGCACATGCCACAGAGGCTCTGCAGGAAAAGAGGAGAC
Organism: Tokudaia tokunoshimensis; assembly: GCA_036184795.1. Taxonomy (NCBI): domain Eukaryota; kingdom Metazoa; phylum Chordata; class Mammalia; order Rodentia; family Muridae; genus Tokudaia; species Tokudaia tokunoshimensis. The sequence continues at coordinate 10,055,920 of BTHU01000001.1, read as the reverse complement.
ACACAGGTAGTTAGGGGTGATGCAGGCCAGGGTCTGATGATGATCTGCTCTAAACTATGGCTGCATAGTCCTGCTCTGGCTAACCTGTCTGCTCTTCAGGCTCTATCAACGCATGTCTACACCAGCACTCAGTAGCAGGGGTATATGATGAGCATGCACTGTGTGCCAGAAAGCAGTCTTTGAACTTTATGTAGTTAACTCGGGGAAGCAGATGCCCTTCCATTATTGTCCCAAGAGGAGGCTGAGCACGCCAGCCACTTACTAGCCAGCTGCAGCCGTGTACATCACTTCCTGCTTGAAGAGACCTGAATCTCACTGATGGACGGGAAGGTCTTTAAATGTTACGTAACATATCTATCATCTCTGCATTTGCGAGTGTGGGTGCCCGAGTGCCATGGCGTACGTGTAGAAGTCAAAGGCAGCTTCTCAGAGCTGGTTCTCTCCTTCCACCACACTGACGTGGATGTCTCTTTCTTTTCTTCTTTGTCCCTGAGACAGGGTTTCTCTGTGCAGCCCTGGCTGTCCTATAACTCACTCTGTGGACCAGGCTGGCCTCGAACTCAGAGATCTGCCTGCCTCCGCCTCCTGAGCGCTGGGATTAAAGGCGTGTGCTGCCACCCTCCAGCAGATGTGGGTGCCTCCTATTCTTACTGGCACTTCACTCCAAGCTAGCTGGCCTGAAGATTATAGGCAACTCTTCTGTCTCTGTCTTCCATCTCACTGTAGGAATGCTGGAATTGCAAGTACATAGCACCACATCTGGAGTACAACCACATTTGAATTGCAGATGTGCACCACCACATCTGACCTTTTGCATGGGTTCTAGGCATTTAAATACAGGTTATCAGGTTTGTGTGGCAACTGCTCTTATTCAGAGTCAACTTCCTAGCCTTGTATTTATTTATTTATTAAAATTTATATTACATCACTTGTTTGTGTGTATGTTTATGTCCCTGGGGACTGAATTAAGGTCTTCAGGCTTGGTGACAAGTGCCATCTTTATTTTTGAGACAATGTCTCACTATAGAGCCCAGGCTGACCTGGGACTCATTTTGACCCTCCTATTTCAGTCTTTCCAATGTTGGGACTCTAGACACACACCACCATGCCTGGCTGCATGTATCAGTTTGCTGGACAGGACCAGCACTACTCAAGTAGGTATTAGAACCGCCTTGAGTAGAAGGGTACCATCAACACTCAGAGAGATTAAGTAACTGGCCCAAGGTTATGCGGAGAGGAACTGCTAAGCAGGAAGTGGAGGTCAGAGTCTCTGCCACCTAGTCCCCCACTATCCTGGAGCCTGCCAGCAACAACCAACAGTAACCACAGGGCAGGGACAGTGTCCTAAAGGGGGCAGTCCTGGGGCCTGGCAGGCGTGACTCAGACCTCCAACCTTCCTTGAAGGGGAGATGCTTACCATTCTGCCAAGGGTTTGGATCCCTCTAGAGGACCCGTGTCTGACCCAAACTTACTGCCAGGCCCATGGGAGCATGAGCTTACAACCGGCAGGCGAAGCCCTTGAAGGCAGCCTAGGTACCTCAGGACTCGAGTTCCTGCTAAGGAAGATGGGCCTGGGTCTAAGAGACACGATGCTGAGTGCTCTGTGGTACCGGAAACAAGTGGCTGTGTTCACACCCTGTGGATGATGGGGTGACCCAACAGGTTCCAGTTCAAATCCCAATTATGCCACTCGCCAGCAGCAGCAGCAGCAGCAGCTGCCGCCTTGGGCAGGTGACAGCTCTTCTTCCTGCCTCGCCTGCCTCATTCTTGTATTAGGCAGTCATGGCTGTGACTCAGCAGAAGGGACCGTGGGGCACCTCGCACAATGCCAGGCTTAGGGCGATGATAGAAAACTGGGCTGCTGATGTCACGACTCTTCCAGCAGGGAGGCCGGCAGGGACCTGTGTGTGCTGCTGCTTTGGGTCCTTGCTAGCCCAGTGTTCTTCTAGAACTTTCCCTTTTCTGAGCCCTCCACGTGTTCTAAACTTCTTGATGATTTCTCAGCACAGATCATCCTGGTGTACATGTGTATGTATGTCAGGGAAGGTGTTAAGCCACCTTAAACTAAGGTCCCAGGGAAGGAAGAGGAGGCTGGGACTCTAGGGGACAGAAGGGAGAACATCGGGGTCTGATGTCCCCCCCCTCTGGGGCCTCTGCTGAATGCTGGACAAGTCTCTCCATTTTGCACTTTGCTGTGTTAAAAGAGCCAGGCAACATATTCCTCTCCTTTTCTGAATGGAGTGGGAAAGTAAAAAGACACAAATCTGTCCTGGAAACGGATCACAGATCCGTGAGCCGCGCTAGGCAGGCACAGCCCACTGAGGAGGGCGAGTAGGGTCATAAGCCCTCAGGCAGCGAGAGGGTGGACAGCAAGGGCAAGCTGACGCTCTGCTGGGGCTGGGCCCTGTGTGCTTCAGGACACCCACACACTACACCGCCCTCCCTTCTGCTAATCCTGGGCACGTGGCTGAGGACACCCTTCCCGGGAGGCTGCCTGGGAGCCCTCAACACCTCCCAGAAGCATGTCTGCCTCTCTGCCTCTCCTTTCTAACACTTTAATAGCCACCTGACTGCTGCTCATCAGAGGTCCTTAGGCTTCAAGGGGTTACAAGGTTGTTACAAGAGATTGTGTTTTAAGTATTCATTCAAGTGATACAGGTACAGAATTCATAATTGTGTGTGTGTGTGTGTGTATACGATGTTCAATCCCATTAGTCAGAAAAATGGAAATTAAACTGGATGGTGTGATCATACATGCCTGTAATCCCAGCGCTTATGAGGTATGGACAAGGAAGACTAGAAATACTAGGTCATCCTTAACTACATAGTGTGAGGCCAGCCTGGGCTACATAACATAACATAACATAACATAACATACATCTTTCTAAATAAATGAATACGTAAGTTCAATAGAATTGAATTAAAACAAAGATACAAAGAAGATGACACTGTGACAGCACTATACATCCACCCCGGGAGGCCCAAATAGAAAGACTGTTGAGGATACACTGCCATAGAGTGCTTCTATATCACTGGTGGGTGTGGAAATGGTTCAGCACTTTGGGGCATAGTTTGGTGCAGTTTCTTATAAAGTCAAATACACAATCCAGCTGTTTTACACCTAGGAATACATGCTCATAGAGAGACAGAGGAAGATGCTTCTAAGCAGCCTCGAACTGGTCCCCTCAGCGTCCCTCAAGCACCAGAGTGGGCTTACTCAGACAATGGGATACTAAATACAGAAATCCCACACTACATTCAGTCATGTGGCTGCCTGGCACTAGCATGACATTAAGCCACAGAATTCAGAAGCACACGAGCAAAGTAGACCTGGTGTGATTTTATTACAGTCTACAGAGTCCACATGCAGCCGAGAAGGGAGGTCACCTGTGACTTCTCAGGGAGAAGTCCTTGGGAAGCAGCAGGGGACTCGGGGCCCAGACCGCCTTACCTGGTTTTGGGCGTTCCATGGTACTCTCCTGGCTGGTCAGGCCACCTGAGGAGGAGTCACCGCTGGACATCCCATCGTGGATAAAGTGAGGGTCAAATGACAGTAGAGGGTGTGGGGCAGCTGTGTACCTGTAGGGTAGAGAGGAAACAAAGGTGAAGCCCCCAGAGGGACGGCACCATGTGAGCCCATGACCTGCTTGCCAGTGGCTTTTTAACATCCAGGAGGCTCTGCTGTGCACGGGAGCAAGTAGCTGCTGGCAAGGCTACTAACTGGAGCTCAGCAGTGAGGCTCACCCGCCCGCCCGCCCGCCCGGGATGTCTGCCAGGGAGGTGGTGGCAACAGGGAGTGCAGGGCAGAGCAGGCTTCTCAAGGTGGGAGGGTGCACAGCCACTTGGGCAAGTTCCCTGCTTGTTCAGTGTTCTGCCTCTTGGCTGTGGAAGGGGGTTACCTAGCCTTCCTGGGTGCTTCGGCCCCAGCCTCACTGCAGGCTCCCTTCTCTCTGAGGTATCTAGGCAAATCAGGCAGCATTTGGTGGGTATAGCAGACCCAGGCTGGAGAGTATGGGTTTCATACCTCATTGTCTCTCTTGCCTAGTCAGTTATAATTAGTTCCTAGGCCAGGGCCTCAGTTTTTCTAGCTGTTAGGAAGTGACACAAAGGGAGTTGAGATGTTTGGCTTATAGGCTAGGACTACGTTCCTCTGCAGTTGGAGGAAGATACCACAGCAGGCAAGGCCCATGGGCTTGTGGCTTAAGAAGGCAGATTTGGACTCAAACCTCAGCCTTCAGTTGGGCAAGAGCTTTGGCTGAATTAAAGTTGTTTTAATTTTTTTGTTGTTGTTTTTAGGTTAACAATTCATTCTTTTAAAAATATTTTTTATCACATTTATGTATGTGTGCATACACGTGCCTGTACCACATATGTAGAGGTCAGAGGACACCTGTAGGAATCTCTTCTCTCCTTCTAACATGGGTTCTAGGGACTGAATTCAGGTTGTCAAGCGTTGGAAGCAGGTGCCTTCCCCACTAGAGATCTTGCTGCCTCTGCCTTTTTGCTTCTGTATTGTTTTGAGACAGCATCTCATATAGCCCACACTGGCTGGAATCTGGTTATGTAGCAAAAGATTACCTTGAACACCCACTCCTGTGCCTCCCACCTTCCCTGATGCTAAGATTACCAGTGAGTATCATGATACACAGCGGGCTGAGTCGTGGTCTTTGTGCCTGAAAATCACGGTCAAGGTTGGGGAGTGGAGAAACAGCAGAGATGCCCCCAGACAACATCGCACACCACAGGCAAGGGCCAGAATTCAAGGGTGGAGGGCCGGGAGTTCTCTCACTGTGGGGGCTCCTACATATATCTCTTGTTTGGGCTTGAATCTGGAAACCCCCCACCTCCAGGGTCCATGTTTTAGCAGCTTGATCCTCAGCTGGTGTCTCTGTTCCAGAAGGCTATGGGAGCTTAGGGAGGTGAGGCCTATCCTGAAGACCTAGCTGCTCCTGGGCTCGCACTGTCCTTGGCTTCCCAGCCTGCTGTGATAGGAACAGTTATCTTACACACACACACACACATACACACACACACACACACACACACACACACACATACACACACACTCTCTCTCTCTCTCTCTCTCTCTCTCTCTCTCTCTCTCTCTCTCTCTCCTACAGGCATGCAAGGTCAAGCAGTTACGGCTTGACTGCCCTTGAAACCAGAGATCAAGTCTCCTGAGTTGTCTCTGCCAGACACTTGGGTTACAGTGACACAAAGGCAAGTCCACTCTGTCAGAGCACGGTTCAAGAATGGAGTTGCGTGAGGGGAATCCTGAACACTTGTGAGAAATCTCCAAGAAGCCAGGACAATAGTCTTATGACCTCAGTGTCTTCAAAAACACAGAATTGTTCTTGGAGTGTGCTCTCATGCCTTCCTTGGTGTAACAGATAGGGTGAGTTTACTTCCGAGTGTTCATTACAACTGGCTATTGTTATTTGTATATATGCCTCTATGGAAAAACATGTTTTTGCCATATGGCATCTCTTATCCTTGTGACTGCACACTTTACCATGTAACTCTTCTTAACCCTCACAGTCTAAAATGTCTGGTACTCTGAAAAAAGTTGATGATTGCAAGAGTTCACTTCATTCACCAGATCCGTTCTCCTAGGTCCCACCGCCTCTAGAGTGGTGAATACCCCACACTTCTCCATGTCTATCTATCTCTGGTCAAGGCCATAGTATGGCCTTTCCTGTCTATCTGGGGTTGGGTCAGGGATAGGTATTATGGCTATACATATGTATATACAATTATGGCTAAATGCTGCCTTTTAAGATTATAAAATATTTGTGACTTTCTACTCCCACCATATCATGGACCAGGTTTCCTGGCCCCTGTTATTGGCTTGATGCAGGGGATTTGGGGGGTGGGGGAGGAGGGAAGCAGGGTTTCATGTAGCCCAGGTTAGCCTTGAAATCACTACATAGCTGAAGATTAACTTGTCCAGATCCTATAGTCTCTAGCCCGTGACAGCCCATTTTAGGAATCTGGGCTCCCTTCAAGCTAGGCAAGTGTTCTATCAGCTGAGCTACATCTCCAACCCTCTTTGTCTTCTTTTAGGCTTTGGTGCCAGGATTGAACTGAGATTCTTACTCTGCCAATGAACTATATGCCCTCAGAACCCAAGTACATCTTTGTTAACATAAGTTTCAGATTTTCCAGCATAAGCTGACTGCAGTGGGAAGGCCAGACCCCTGTGGCTTCTGGTAAACATGTTCATCTCCTTGCTCCTAAGAAAGGCAAGAAAAGATGGCCTCTATGGGTAAGAGCACTTGCTGCCATGTCTGATGACCTGAGTCTAGTCCCTGGGCTCCACATGGTAGGAGGAGAGAGCCAAATCCTGCAAGCTGCCCTCTGATCTCCACGTGTGTCATGAAGCATGCACACACACACACACACACACAATTTTTAAAAAGACAGTGTGGTGGTTTGATTGAGACGTCCCACATAGTCTTGTACATTTGAACACTTGGTTTCTACTGGTGTTGCTGTTTCAGTAGGCTTAGGAAGTGTGTCACCAGAGATGGGCTTTGAGAGTATAAAGGCTAGAGCCATGCTGAGTTTGCTCATTCTGTTTGTGTTTGCTGTTCAGATGAGAGCCTTAATCTTCTCTTCTAGCTACCGTGTCTGCCACTTGCTGCGTCTGCTGCACCACCATGGTCTCTAACCCCCAGGAATCATAAGCCAAATAGTCTTTCTTCTATAAGTTGCCTTGGCAATGTCGTCTTATCACAGTTACGGAAAAGCACTAATAGAGATGACCTCTCATGCCCTCTGGGTCTGGCGTGGCCTGGTGTTAGATAGAACACAGTGAAAATAGCTCCTGCCTTCTTGTCTTCAGCCTGAAGCTGAAGCCACAGCTGAGGGGACTGCGGATGTGATGAGACCAATGCTGAAGCACTTGAGGAGTGCTCCCTGAGCCTACCCTTCTGGGTTGCCTCTGCTAGATAGAACACATTTCTATGACTTCTGAGTCTACCTGTGGTGTCCCTGGTCAAGTGACCTGATGACACAGGTCTTGGATGCTGGGGTGGTTTGAATATGCTCAGCCTATAGGGAGTGGCCTTGTTGAAGGAGGTGTGTGAGTGTGGGGGTGGGTTTCGAGACCCTTCTCCTAGTCATGTGCAAACCAGTGTTTTCTTGATTCCTTTGGGTAAAGATGTAGAATTTTCAGGTCCTCCAGCTCCATGTCTGCCTGGACACATCCATGCTTCCTGCCACGATAATGGACTGAACTCAGAACCAGTAAGCCAGCCCCAATTAAACGCTGTCCTTTATAAGAATTGGTCATGGTGTCTCTTTACAGCAATGGAAACCTAAACTAAGACAGACACTGAGGGAGTGCTGAGGCTCTGTGACCAATGGCACTGCTCCTAGCCTTTCAGGCTTCACCTCAGGAGAGGACAGCAGGAAGGAGAGATGGGCTAAGACCCTCAACACTCTTAGAGTCACTGCCAGCTTGAAGACACACTTGAGCCAGGCCTGTGAAGACCTGCCCTAACGGCTAAGTTCAAGCTCCTGACAGACACTGGATTTTCTGAAAACTCAACTCCATGTCCTTGTCAAGAAAAGACCGACTCTCTCCTTCCTATGTCCCCCTCCTTGGCCTTCAAGTTCTCTCAAAAGAAGATCGAGACACAGCAGTAGAGGCCCCAGGGGTCCATTCTTTTATGGTTTTGTTTTGTTTGTCTTTGAGACAGGGTTTCTCTGTGTAGCCCTGGCTGTTTTGGAACTCACTCTGTAGACCAGGCCAGCCTCCAAGTCAGAGGTCTGCCTGACTCTGTCTCCACAGTGTCGGGATTAAAAGCATGTACCACCACAGTCCTGAACAGTCCACTCTTAACTTGTCTGAGGGCCCAGTTTGCAATGGTTTAAGGGGCTTTACCAAAGCATCCTTGACTCCGACCAACCTTGACC